>JAAGEH010000014.1:11733614-11938042 GCA_011751065.1 Lasiurus cinereus | reverse complement strand
TAGATAGATAGATAGATAGATAGATAGATAGATAGATAGATAGATAGATAGATGATAGATATGAAGAAATTACTTGAAAATTACCTCATTTGCTTGCATGTCCTTGTTACTATAATCCAAATGTATGGTTATTTTGTATGTAATTACACAGAGAAGGGTGAGACATCCATCTAAACTTTTGTAAATTAAACTATACTAAAACTAGAGGTCCGGTACACAAAATTCATGCACTCAGCAGGGGGAGAGGGGTCCCTCAGCACCCTCTTGCAGTCTAGGAGCTCTCAGGGGGTGTCCAACTGACAGCCCTGGGTGGAGCGGGCCTATGCTGTCTGTTGGACATCCTTGGTGCTGCCATGGAGACAGGAGAGGCTCCTACTGCCACTGCATTTGCTAGCCATGAGACCTGCTTCTGGCTGAGCAGTGTTCCCCTTGTGGGAGTGCACTGACCACCAGGGATCAGCTCTTGAATTGAGCATCAGCCCCCTGGTGGTCAGTGCGCATCATAGTGACCAGTCATTCCACCATTAAGTGATTTGCATTTTACCCTTTTTTATACAGGATAATGAAAGTTTCTTTTAGTGACCACACCCATCCAGGAGCCACCGTTGTCAACACAATGCAGCACTGACTATAGTTTCTGGGGACATTTTACTGTAAAGTGAAACCAAATATCTTTTCTTGTTAGGCCAGCTCATAAAAATCATAACTAATGCACATCAATACGATGGTGGTTGGGGGGTAATTCTTGTTGAGTTGAAGATAGTGATCAGAAAGAAGAAAATGAGAGGTGGTGAGGATACTAATTTCCTTGAACATGATAATGACATATATAAAGAGCAAAGGGTCTAATTATAGGACTAGATAAAACCATCACATTAAAATTGTGTTCAATTTTCAAACTAGCCAAGGTTCTCATCTCACTACATGATGGCATGGAGTTTGATTAAAAACTCTCCTCATGAAAACCAATAGACAGATTAAAAACAAAACAAAACAATTTAAAACAATGGTTTAAGGCAACACTTAGTAACATAGTATTTTTACATAGCATTACATATCTCATATAGTATTTTTATATTATTATATAGATGTTATAGCTAAATATAAACAGGAAGATTTAAAAAATCACAATGGTTTAAAAGGAAGACTATTTGAGTTGATTGCTAGACCTTAACTCTAGTTTCACTACTTATATGACCTACAAGATATTCTGAAACTTGACTTTCAATTTCCTCAATTAGGCTTTATTTCTAAGAAGGGCTTATTAAAACTTTTACCTCATTTAGTAATAATAAAGAGGGGAAGAAGATCCTAATAATGAGTGGTACTGAACCTGCCATTGACTTCGGTGATTTCATTGGAATTTTACTTAAAAAAAAAAAGCAAAAAAGTAAATGTGATAATTTAAAACTCAAAGATTGTGGCACAATTCATACTTTTTAACTAAGTAAAATACAAATGGGTATTTGCTACTTTCTAAAATAAATGTAAAACTTACTACTTTTGTAATGAGTTATTGAACAGCTAGTTTTTGCCAACCAGAGAATTATACTAAACTACATACAGGAGACCATTAAGGTAGTACTCTGTTCACTACTATACTAGAGCTTCTAAGTTGTGCAAGGTATTTAAAGAAAATAACAACATGTATAAGTACTTGAAAGGAACAACTAAAACATTATTTTCATTCTTAATAAATGGCATGAATATGTAAGTAGAAAATTAAAAGCAATACTCAGGTAAATTATTAAAATCATTAGAAGCAATATGCTAGAAATAAGTTCAATACAGAAAAGAAAATCAATGACATTTTTGTATTTTAGAGAAAAATAATAAAAAAATAAAAAAATTAAGACCACACTATTTACAATAGCATCAAATCTAACAAAAGAAGCATACAACAGACCCTTTAGCATTTATTGCATTGCAGGCTTGGTTGTGATAAAATCCCTTAGTCTTTGTTTGTCTGCAAAGCTCCTGATTTCCCCTTCAATTTGGATTGATAGCCTTGCTGGGTAGAGTATTCTTGGATTCAGTCCTTTGGTTTGCATCACTTTGTATACTTATTCCATTCCCTTCTGGCTTGATGTGTTTTGTTGAGAAATCATTTTATAATGTAATAGGAGGTCCTTTGTAGGTAACTCTCTGAAAACATGTTCAAAGCCACTAATCATCCAAGAGATGCAAATCAAAATGACAATGAGATACCACCTCACACCTGTCAGAATGGCTATCATCAACAAATCAACAAACGACAAGTGCTGTAGAAGATGCGGATAAAAAAACCTTCCTTCACTGCTGGTGGAAATGCAGACTGGTGAAGCCACTGTGGAAAACAGTATGGAGTTTAGTAAAAAAAAATTAAAAATGGAACTGCCATTTGACCCAGTAATACCACTTCTAGGAATATATCCCAAGAAAACAGAAACACCAATCAGAAAGGATATATGCACTCCTATGTTCATAGTAGCACAATTTACCATAGCTAAGATTTGGAAATAACCTAAGTGTCCATTAATAGATGAGTGGATTAAAAAACAGTGGTACTTCTACACAATGGAATACTGAGCTGCTGTAAAAAATGAAGGAACTCTTACCATTATGAATAGCATGGATGGACATGGAGAACATTATGCTAAGCAAAATAAGCCAGTTGGAGAAATATAAATATCACATGACCTTACTCATTTGTGGAATATAATAAACAACACAAGAGAAGCAGCAAACAGACCATCAAACTTCAGAGGAAAGGTAGGGTAGAGGGGTGGAGGGAGATAAGAGATCAGCCATAGCACTTGAATGCATGCATATAAGCATAACCAGTAGACACAGACAGTAGGAGAGTGGGGGTGGCTGGGGAGAGGTCAATGGGGAAAAAAAGGAGACATATGTAACACTATATGTAATGTTTTAAACAATAAAGAATTTTAAAAAACAAAGTATTAAACCTATACCTCAAATTTTAAAAATAAAGATGACATAAACGTAGATGAGACCATGTTTTACAGGTTAGGAGATTCAATATTATAAAGATGTCAAGTCTCCACAAATAGAGTTTGTAGAACTTGACAAGCTGACTCTAAAATATTTGAGTGGAAATGCAAATGGTCCATTTGGAGCTGAGATACTCTTTAAGAAGGGGGAAAAACAACAACAAAGCAAAACATGAGATGACTTGTTCTACCAAATAGCAGCATTTATTTGAAAGCTGTAATGATTAAAACTGTGTCATTCATACAAAGCAAGGCAAATGTGACAATAAAGTAGAATAAGGAATTAGAAATGGACAACTGATTTATGTAACTGGAAAGCAGTGGGGGAAATGACCTTTTAAGTTAATGGTTCCATGGAAAATTACATATTCATATTAAAAATGGCACTTGCTTCCTACCGTACACCATACTCAAATGTCAATTGCAGGTAGATTATGGATGTAAATGTGAAAGGCAAAACAAGAAAGCATATAAGGCATAGTATAGGAAATTACATTCTTGACATCTAGGTAGGAAAAGATTATTAAACAGGACAAATAGGACAGCATTAGCCATAGAAAAAAACAGTTACTTAACCACTCTGAAATTTAGAATTTTTATTTTTTATTAAAATATACCATTAAGAAAATACCAAAAGAAGACAAAGGTGGGAAAATATATTTGTAACATGTATAATTTAAAAAGTTTCATCTCCAAAATATATAATGAATTCTGACAAAGCAATGTGCACATCAGAAATGTGTACAGGTGTATACCAAGAAATCTGTACAAATATGTTTCATAGAAGCATTATTCCTAATGTTTTCCAAACTAGGACATACACAAATGTCTACTAAAGAAAAGAGAACACAGTAATTGTTGTATATTCATTCAATGGGATATTGTGCAATAGTGAGAATTAATGAAATGCAGCTACTCACAAAAAACAAACCTCACAAACACATGCTGAGCAAAAGTATCCACACAGAGAAGGTTTACTGTATAATTTCCTTTAAAATGCAAAACTAAATACAGATTATAGGTATGTGTGTTTAAGGTGGTAAAGTTATGAATAAAATGAAGAATGTAATGATCACCTAACTCCAGTTGCTTTTGGGGAGAGTGTGGGTTAGCAATTTAAATCCGTCAAGGGTAAGCCTCCTAGATGCTAGAAATGTCTTATTTCTTGATACAGTTGATGTTTGAGTTATTTTATGATAAATTATGAGGCAGCATGTCTGTTTGTGTGTGTGTGTATGTGTGTGTGTGTGTGTGTGTGTGTGTGTGATTTGTACACTGTTCCATATTATATTAGTCAATATAATAATAACTACTATAAAAAGGCTTTGAAAACTCACTGGCTGTTGGCAAAATTTATTTCCTGCAATTGTAGGACTGAGGCTCTGTTCCTGTGCTGATTGGCAGGCAATTAGGACTGTTCTCCAGTTCCTAGAAGTCACTCCTTTCCTTCCACTTGGCCACCTCCATTTTCAAGGTGTTTAAAATCTTTATTGTGCTTTGAATCTCTGACTTCTTTTCCTGTGCCCAGCCAGAGAAAATGCTCTGCTTTTAAAGGCTTATGTAATTAGGTCAGGCCCACCTAGTTAATTTCCAAGTCTTGAGGTCAACTGGGCCATCCTATCCTATATAATAAAAGGCTAATATGCAAATTGTCCCCTTGACTGGGAGTTTGACTGGGGGGCGTGGCCAGACAGCCAACAGCAAATAGACCCCTATCACTGGCCGGCCCCTCCCCTAATTGGCCCTCCCTCCGATCAGGGGCACGGTTGGCTGGCCAACCTCCCTCATTCCCTCCTCCCCTGCCAGCCCAGCCCAATCAGCTCCAATCGAGGTGGGCTGGCCGTATCCCACCCATGCACGAATTTGTGCACTGGGCCTCTAATGTACCATAAACTGTAAACTCCACATTCACAGCCCCAGGGTTATGCAGGGCATGTACACTGGGGAGAGGGAAATATTGGGGATGTCTTAGCTGACTACCATAGTCTGCTCTCTGGCTCCCAAAGATTACTATAGTTTTCAAATGCAAAATTTATTTACTACATCCCAAGAATTCCAAAGTTTTCTTCCTATTGCTATATTTAGTCAAGTCCAAAATTTCATCAGTTTAAATGTCTAAGATCTAATTATTTAAATAATCCAAATCAATTGTGGATGAGGCTCCTGGGTATATTCTACTTGATTAACTACAACTCCTAAGACACAATAACTCTCTATCTTTGTATTTATGACACTAAACGAATAACTTACATCTCCCCAATATTCTCAAACTACAGTGTTGGGACTGGAATAGTTGAAAAGGGAAAAATAAAAGGTAAAATGTAAAATGAATTGGTCCAAAGCAGTTTTAAAATGCAGCCTGATGAACTCTAGCCATGGTTCCTTGATCGGTTTCCCGGGGTGGGAATAATTCTGTGTGGCCCTAAACTCTGCTATTATATCATACTAGAGGCCCTGTGCATGAAATTTATGTACGGTAGGGTCCCTATGGTTGGCTGGCAATCAGAGCTAATCTGTGGGGTGACTGGCAGAGCATTTGGATGGCAGGGGGAGCACTAGCACTTGCCTTGGCTGGCCTGCTGCCTGCTGGCTGAGGGCAGCTCTTGCATTCAACTTCTTCCCCCTAGTGGTCAGTGCATGTCATAGCAACCAGTCATTCCTCTGGTTATTCTGATGTTCTGTTAATTTCCATCTTAGGCTTTTATTATATGGGATAACTTAGTTATAGGAATAAAATCTATCATATTCACAGTTCCAATGATTATGTCAGGAATATATGTACCCAGGGAATTTTACCTAGCAGATAAAGTGTCAAAATATATATTCTATCCTTTTATTTTGATCCTACAGTCTCCATGTAGCTTGAGTATAGCCAGAACAGTCTCATTTAAAACAGAGAGCTAGAGAAGCATCATTCATTTACCTTGTAGATGGTAAGTGATTTGGTAATTAATCTACATAGAATTGAAATTCTCATTTTCATAATTAAATTGATTATAGTAAAACACACTTTATATTTCTGGTAACCAGAGAATGGAGGGAAAGATAAATCTCTAAAGGTGGTAATAGATTATGAGAATGCTAGTTTTAAAGTACTCTGATAAAATTACATATGTGTTTTTAATAATTACTTATATCATGAAAATTAACACATATGTCATTTTCTTCGTGTTTTTAAAAGATCTTTTTTAAAATATATAAGATCTTGTTTTAATCATCTTTCTTGATAAATTCAATAAAAACTTCAATTGTGATACAGATAAATTTTCCCCCTTAAAAAGTCTTTTCTTTTAAAAAGAAGCATTTGCTATGTTTGTTCCAACTGCATATATGAATGATCTAAACTAAAGTAACATTCATAAATGAGTCTCTGGGAGACTTCATTTGCATCCTTTGGGGGTAGTGTCAATAAAATGAAGTGCCAGTTTTGTTTTGTTTTTAAATATATATTTTATTGAATTTTTACAGAGAGAAAGAGAGAGGAATAGAGAATTAGAAACATCGATGAGAGAGAGACATCAATCAGCCGCCTCCTGTACGCCCCCTACTGGGGATGTACCCACAGCCAAGGTACATGCCCTTGACTGGGACTGAACCCAGGACCCTTCAGTCCGCAGGCCAACGCTCTATCCACTGAGCCAAACTGAAGTGCCAGTTTTAAAATCAAGTTACATAGTACATGATATAATTGCCCTCCTATAAAATGAAAATAAATAAGATTGGGTAGAAAGAATTTCAGTGGAACCTTTTACCTTTATTTCATTGACTGCTTCATATAATTAATTTCACTTTATTTTAGTTCTACATAAAGGAAGAATTCCATTATCTGCCTAGCTGCCATTTTTCTTGATATTTGAAATATATTTAGTTATACAAGGTCACATCTTCAGAGATTAAATTCTCTGGAGAGAATGTAAATGAACTTTCCACTATCGGATCACTTATGAATTCTTTATTACCCCAGAACTACATGATATTATCCCAAAGTGACATGAAATATCTTATTTCTTGTCTTGCCCATTCCTGGAATGAAACTGGAATATTAAAGAAAACTAATGTTTCTGAGAATTGGCTGCTCCAAAGGGTACACTTTTTTTTTTTCACTCGTGCTTTGTAATTGGCAGGCCACAGCAAGAAGAACGGTAAGAATAAGTTGGTTACAGTTAGAGAATAAAGTTATGAATTTTCTTTTATGAGGAGGTACTAAAAAATGATAGCAAATTGTAACATCTGTTTGCAATGTGTTAGAGATGACAAGCTCTGTTTGTGGTAAAATGTCTCATACCAACTGTTGATTAGAAGAATTTATCACAAGTGCTGAAAGGCTCTTTTTGCAGATTGTTTTTGAAGAGTATAGCAATGGCACTATGGGAACAAAAGAGAAGCTCTCTCAAAAATCAGCATCCAATTTTAAAGAGTAATTAATAAAATTTTCAGTCTGTTGCCAGGCTGATGTGGTTCAGTGGTTGAGCGTTGACCTATGAACCAGGAGATCATGGTTTGATTCCTGGTCGAAGCACATGCCCAGGTTACAAACTCAATCCCCAGAGTGAGGCGTTCAGAGGCAGTCAATCAATGATTCTCTCTCATCATTGATGTTTCTATTTTTCTCTTCTCTCCCTTCCTCTCTGAAATCAATAGAAATATATTTTTAAAAAATTTAGTCCATTTATGCTATAGTCTATGCTATGTTTCTATAATCTTATTCCAGATATTTTAATCTATATTTTATATTTCTAGCAAACATCTATCTTAACACTTTATAGACTCTGAGAATTTACATTTTTGCAACTACAAAGAAACAACTTTTCAGTTTTTCTACTAAATTCCTACAACTTTCAATTTCTTACTCCTGTTTAGAGGGAGGGAGATGGTTTCAGCTAAGTTCTTGGTGCAACTCTCATCCAAAGGGACATTTATAAAAGTAGCATTTTGCTTCTTTGGTGTGTATGAGTTTATGTTTTTATAAAATATTTGTATTCAACAATAAGTTTGACTATTTCACAGTAAAATAAATAGTAAATGGATTTATAACATGGTCACACACTGAAAAAAATCACAGCATTTCTAGATTGGAATACTGAACTTTTATCCACCAAAATACTTCTTATTCCTAAGGAAAATATTTAATTTTTAAAACAATATGAATCTACAGTCCTCAAAGATTAAAATAAGAAATGCTGCCTAGGGCTATATCTCTTTACATATATTTAAATGTTTTTAATATAGTTGAAAATATTTTTATTCAAAATGGTTAGCCAAGAGATTCTCTTAAAAGAAGGAAATAAAGTGAATGAACAAACAAACAAAAACAATCTTGGCCAAAAACTTTAACAGGCATTTCCCCAAAGACAATACATAGATGGCAAATAAGCCTATGAAAGATGCTACACAGCATATAAAGGAATAAAAATTAAATAAGATATCACTACCCAACTATCAGAATAGCCAAAATCTGTGTGAGAGAGCTCATTCACTATTTATTATAGGTTAATGTATTTTCTTATGAGAAGGCATGAGCATCAGTAATAAATGCTGACAAGAACACGGATTAACTGTAATTCTTATTCATTGTTGGTGGACATGCAAAACAATACAGATGCTTTGGGAGACAGTTTGGCAGTTTCTTACAAAACTAACTGTATGCTTACCATATGCTATAACAATCACACACCTTGATATTTATCCAAATGAGTAAAAAACTTATGTCAACACAAAAACCTGTATGTGAATGTATAACAGTTGTATTTATAATTGCCAAAACTTAGAACTGAGACTTCCATCACTAGGTGAATGAATAAACAGTGGTACTTTCATACCATGAAATATTTATTCAGTGTTAATTTAAAGGAGCCATCAAGCCATGAAAAGACATAGAGGAAACTTAAATGCATACTGTATTACTAAGTAAAATAAACCAATCTAAAATGATTATATGCTATATGATTGCAACTGTGACATCCTGAAAAATGCAAACAAGGAGACAGTAAAAAGATCAGTGGTTGCCAGGGGTTAGATTGGGTCGGGTAGAGGGAGAAATGCATAGAGGACTTTTAGGGCAATGAAAATACTTGCTACAATACTATGATGATGATGGATACATGTCATACATTTGTCAAAATTCATACAACCTCAAGGATGAAACCTAATGTAACTGTGCACTTGGGATGACAATGATGTGTCAATGTAGGTTCACTAACAGCAACAAATGCACCGCTCTGGTGGGGATGTTGATCTTAGACCAGGTTGTGCATGTGTAGTGGGAGGGAGAATAAAAGAAATCTTTGTACCTTCCCCTCAGTTTTGCTGTGAACCTAAAATTGCTCTAAAAACAAAAGTCTTAACAACAGCAGTAACACCACTCCTGGATTTGGGGCTATACCATGTTCACAATATAACATTTGTTTATTTAATAGTAAATGGACATAAACAATAACTCAAAGTTTATTATTATTCAGAGTAAGTTCCATGAACAATAGTCCAGAAAGGGCTATATGTAAAAAGAAAAAGATAAAGCGAAAAAAATTGTGTTTTCTATTAATTATGATTATTTTTAAATGTAAGATATAATCCAACTAACAATGCAGCATGGCCTCTTGCAGAGTGATAGGTGATGTATTAAGAGATTTGTATTCAGGTCCTTGCTGTGGCATTGCCACATTTTCATTCTTTGTCTAACCATGGGAATAATAAAGCCTGCTACAAGTGGTTGTTGTACAGTTTAAATGAGATGTTTTTTTTAATAATATCCCATACATACATAGTATATTACTATTGATAATAGCATATTTTGAAAATGAAATATTCCATCAAAGGGTTGTAATTTGTCTTTATGAGTACACACTATAATTATCAACTAATCTTTTCACTGCAAAGTCTGGTTCAAGGAGAAGCATTAACCTTGATGTTCTTGTAATAACATAATAATTTAGGAGGACTATTAGAGTTAAGTTTCTATTTTCTAGATGCTATTAGATTTAGTATTTTGTTTGACAGGGCATCAAGAATTGAACCATATAAAATTCACTTAACCAGGTGGGGAAAAAAAGCAGATGAAAGAACAGTGGAGCTATGCAAATATTCAAAACTGTGGAACTCAGATCCACATAGTTCAGTCTCTTTTAGCCAGTATTTCATTAATAAATGACTTTACATATAGTTATTTTGCTTAAATAAAATATAGATCAAGACAGAGACCCAAAATATCCTTATAAATGAAAGAGACTATGTAATTCATAGATAACTATAGATTGTGAGCGAGAGCTCATTCACTATTTATTAAAGGTTAATGTATTTTCTTGTGAGAAGGCATGAGCATTAGTAATACATTTTCCACATTAATGGCAAGAGGGTTGGTTAACTACCAGTTAGGGAAGGTAGTGATGTGGGATTTAATTCTTAACTCCATTGCTTTCTTCATTTTGCTGGATACTAGCCCTGCTTACTTATCAGTGCTGCAAAAAAATGGACATTAGTTATTTTTACCACATTTTTTTAGGAATTAGAAAAGTACATATATCTCTGTGTGTGTGTCCCCTAAAATATATATTGAAAACATGAAGTTGAAGTTGTTAGATGCTTTGATAATTTGCTTTTTATTTCACCATAATCAGCACCAAGTGTTAGTTGAGATTATAAATTCTCTATGCATAGTAAATGCTTTCTAATGGCCTTTCATTACATCATCAGTTTACAGATAAACAAACAGTTAAAAGAATGGAAACCCAGTGTTTGTTTTTGTCCCATTGAAAAAGGAAAGAGATTTACTCAAGTGTCTGTCACCTGAGAAGATGAGGGCCTCTTGTCACAAAACCCATCTCCACATCTCAGTGCAGGCAGAGGTTTTTATAATGAGGGAAAGGAAAAGTAAAACAAAGAAATCCAGGGGAGAGAGTTAAAACATTCTCCACATGCAGGCCAGCATAGCCCTTTCCATTAAGGAGCTTGAAACTGGACAAGTGGTGGTCTGGTATGCATCAACCTGGTCTTCATCCTGGCTCTACATCATCCTGGTTCTGTGGTTGAAGGTCACCAAATCTCACAGAACTGGGATGACTAAAGGCTAGAGTTTGCATCTTCTGAAGTCAGTTCTTAGGATTATTATTTTGTTTATCTACAAGTTATATATAAAGCAAATAAGTGAATCTTAGCAGGCGTTTCTTGAAATTATGGGACCTGGGTGGCTGATCTGCCTGGGTATTGAAAATCCTAAATGGATATTCATTACTTTGAATTAACAACTGAAAGTGTTAGAGTAGCTATTTAGCAACTGCCTGTTCTAACCAAAGTTTCATGTTAACAGAATTATTTTTCAAATTACCCATAAATTTGACATATGGGTTATAAATTACTGAATTAATCCGGCGGGTACAGTTTGAAAATAATGTTAGAATTGTTTAAAAAACATTTCATTTTTCTTCTTTTTCCCAGAACCTTCATTTCAAGCACACACACCAGATGAAAACTTATACCAGTTCTTATTTAGCAAGATTAGGTTAAAAAAATAAAATGAAGATAAAGAAATATAAATTAAATTATTAAACTTAAAAGGTATCAAAGTGTCCTGTGTAGATATTCTCTACAGAAATATATACATTTACAAGGCACATACAATGGGATAAAATCTTACTTAGGTGGATGAAATTTGAATTGCATGTGTAAAACTCTGAGCCATGTGCTATATGTTCAAGATTGTAAGACAAATAGAGATGAAAATGCTCTTTTCTTAGAGCATTTACTTTAAAAAACTTGTAAATCCATGTAAGTATCTTTGAAATGTCCACAAACCTTTTAAAAAACTAAATAAGCCTCTTGTCAGCATTATGGCCCAGCAATGTCTTTCTTGAAGATCTGGGAATCATCTTTTGAATGTCATCTTCAAGGAAGTTAGGATCTCTATCTCCCAGGTTCTGTGGGAGGATAAGAACCTAACTTTGGTGGGCACCTTGTGCCAAAACTATCTTCTATAAACTACGTTATTGAGACTGATGCCTTTGCAGGTAGCAAGTATGTGTTGCTATTCCAAGGAAATGTGCTGCTAAGGTTTAATTGTGCAGAATTCTGGATTAGCTGAACAATGAGTTGTTGAATAGGATACCTTAGAACTTGACAAATCTATCTACATATGACCTATTTCTCATAGTAGAACAAGTACCAACAAGTAATGAGCAAGTTTTTTTTTAAATAATTGTAATATTTTTCTTCCCTTACTTCATCTTAATTATAACCTATATGTTTCATTTATTTAAGTTTTATTGTATTTTCTTTTTTAATTTTTATAAATTTTGTATAGCATAAGGTTAAGATCTTTAGTTAGTAGCATTATATATTTCAAACAGAACAAAATAGATGAGATTTTTGAAATATTTGTATCTGTGGTTGGCCTTACTGTAATGTCATTAAACCTATTTCCTCTTTAACAATAGAATTTTCCTTGGGCATTACTTGGCCATTCTGATGTAATTGTTATTGTAATACTTAATTATTAAAGCTCCCTGTTGGTGTTTTTCTGTTCAGAATACCGTATTTTTTGTTGTTGCTAAAGATATGGATAAAATGTGCTTGTGTACAGAGCATTAAATTCACCTCTTAGACATTTTGGTAAATTACAAATTCAAGGTCTTTTAAGTAGCTATACTAATTTCACATATTAAAAACTTCAGAAGCACAGATATTCACACATAAAACTAATGTATATCATTTGAGCATGTAATTTAGATTTATAGAATCTTAATTAGAATATAAATATATATATATAATTGATTTCAGAGAGGAAGGGAGAGGGAGAGAGAGATAGAAACATTGATGAGAGAGTATCATTAATTGGCTGCCTCTTGCAAGCCTCCTACTGGGAATCAAGCCAGCAACTTGGGCATATGCCCTTAACCAGAATCAAACCTGGGAACTTTCAGTATGAAGGCTGATGCTTTATCCACTGAGTAAAACCAGCTAGGGTCTAATCAGAAATTTTAATTCATTCTGTCATAGACTTAAGTTTTATTCATCTGTTAATAAGTCAATAATGATATTTCATAGTTTCACATAAGTATGCTATTCTCTAGGTAAATATATATAGTTCTTTGTGGAAGATTTAGTTTCTTATGGAATTCTAAATCATTTATATAAACTATAACTGTAGAAAAATTGCAGTTCCACAATCAAATTCAGTTACTCTAAAATAAACCCTTTGGTATTCATTACCTCCACACTACCACCACCAATACTACCACTACCACCACCACCATTACCATAATTTTTCCACATTTGAATCAAATATAGTAGGGTTGGTTTTTTTTTTACAGAAGCATGATTGTTTATATTCTTTTATTTTAATTTGCTCTACTAACTGTCATGTTTTACATCATTTTAGAATAGTGTTTATCTTTTATTACTTCTTTAGAACTATTTGTCCTCTATTGTTAACCTTATTAGAAAATTATTTACGAAGAAAAAGAATGTATGGTAAAACAACTGCTTGAGCAAAATAACACACACATCAAAGTCAGGATGAGCTGAATCCAGGTAAAGAACTTTAAGTGCTATAGTGAGCTAAGTGAATTAAATTGCTATAATTAGATTATTTAGATTAAGCAATATGTGTACTATGCCCCTGTTAGATATTTAATATGATATTTTGCTTCTGTAGATTTTACTTTAAGGCTAAAAGCCAATTGATTTTTCCTCTGGTTAATCTAGTAATGAAGTAAGAACTTTAATAAATATCCAATCTTGGGACAGTTTTATTAGCTTTTGATGAAATCTTCCCACACAAGTATTTTAATGCCACATCATGACAATGTGATTCAGGAAACTTTTTGCTCCTTCAACTTTTCATTGCATAATCTCCCATCTTTGGGGTCCAGGCAGGCCTCTTTGGGTCTTGGTTCCATTTGTATATGTGGAAATTTTGAGCCTTTACATGTTAATTAGAATTTCTGTAATATTTGGTTCGTTCTTATTTATGAATATTTACAAGCTTTCTCCATTAAATCCTTTATTCTAAGAAGATTAATCTTGGGTATGGACTGAAAGAATAGAAAGGCCATGCTGCTCCTGACCATTGCAGGACTCTTGCTGGGATTTAGATCAAGTGGCTTAACCTCTGGTTTTCAGTCTATAACATATTATACTAATATGCAACTGACCTCAAAACATGTTGGGTTCTTCAGAAACACTGTATAAGTGCTTACTAGTTGTTTATGTCTTTATAAAAATCAGTTTTTCCTCATTAAACTGACTTGATTTCTGTTAAAGTCAGAGTATTTAAAATTTCAGGACTTCCGATTCTTTAATACATAAAGCCTAGCCCACATAAATGGGCTTCAGGGTAGAGAGTCTGTTTTGACCCCCAAACTCAGCTTATTAAAGTCACACTTCTACTCTGTTTCATCATTCCTTGAATGGAGAACCACCTCTGAGCGAAAATATCCCCATTTATGATTTTAAAGTTGTGATTTGAGAAATGACTTATTTTAATCAAAATCTAATTAGTTACAATCTGATGTTTGAGTAAATCAGACATGGACATAATTCAGATAGTAGGGATGGTTCATGAAAATTGTCAGAGCACTGAAATAAAATGCCTGTTGGTTTCATCTCCCAGTAGTTCCTGAATATTTAAGGCAATCATAAAATAATATGATTTTGAAAGGCATATTTGAACAAAATAGGTTTACTAACAGTCAAGTTGTAGCTTTGGGAATTTTTGGGTTATTTTATTTTAACACAATAGCTTATATTACAAGAGATGTATATAAAGTTAGAATTTATGCTACAAATAGTTTAAGCAAATCAATGGTGTAAATAGTTGGAGGGGCATGCATGATATCTGTTTACAAGGCATTCATTACATTACATTGTACAGCTGACTTAAACATGTGTTTATTTATTATTCCCACAAAATAAATATATTTTAACAAATGAAATTATATTTAGTAAGAAGTATATGGGTCATAAATTACTTGAAAATGAATACATTTTTATCTTATTTACTGTGTTGAATTTCTAAAAGTGTCATTTTAAAAGCCAAGCATTAATATTAGAATATTAATTTGCAGCAAAATAGTCATCACAATTTTTAGCCTAATGATTTACTTATAAATTGATTTTTTAAATGAAAAACTGCCTACTCTATGCTGAAAATTTTAAAGCATAAGCCTTGCAAACCTAGTCACCATGAATTGATTATGAGACTGAACTCTAAAAATGTGGGTTAGTCAATAGGTTTCCATTAAGCTATAATATCTTACATAATTATGCAATTCTAGATTATGTTATTTTCTAGCTTTTCAGTTAATATGATTTTATAAGTAGTTGCTTGGGAAATCTAAAACTAAGATTCATCATGAGACTCAAAATGAAAACTAGATATATCATCAAGTGCATTCATCTACAATTGGATTGGTTTCTCTTTGTAGCTCAAAGAAATTAATAAATTATGTGTGAAAGTTAGAAATTATGGAAAACAAATGACATGTTTACATAATACTACAGAATATAAATTTCATGAAAATGAAAATAATAATAACCTTTATAAATATATTTGTAAGTCAATACAACTCTAAGACAAGCAGTTTACTTGAACTAGTATGTTTACTAAAATCATAGTAAAACATAACTCATTCTCTAAAGTCTGTAACTACTGATGAAAGAATATGTATGCTTTAGAGAAATATGCATATGCTATATTACAGATTTTGAGGGTGGATAAACTTTCATAAATTCAGAGAGCCTTATCTTTTCAAAATTGATACTAGAACTCATCTTCCTATGTTATGAGTTTGTCTTCATAAACCAGAAAGGTGATCACTTAGAACATTATACTTATTCCTATCGTTGGTCTTCTTATGCATTTCAATAAAAGAGAATATCAAAAAATAATTGCCAAAGATTGATTCCTTAGGTTCAAGCCAAAATGAGGATTTTAGGTAGGTAAGTAACTATAATGTGCCCAAAGATTCATTGACTAATCCTGAAATCTTGATGTCACTACTTAATAGTCACTAAGCCCAACTAAAAATGTGTCTATATCATGGTGAGATATGAAATAGGGACCTACTAGGATTGACACTCCTCATAGTACTTCATGGAGAAAAAGTTAATAGCAGGAAAGTTGGTGGTGGATATGACAAACAAGTACTAGAGAGTCTTACATTTTGTTGTGTATCTGAATTGCCAAAGGAGCTCCAAACCTGCTAAATCAGATTCCTCTGATGCTGCTTGGGGGTGGGGTCAGGCATCTATATTTTTAAAAAAATTATCCGGTGATTTTGATGCAGAGAGAATTTGCCTCATTTTATAGGAACATAAGAGCATATGATTAAGATTATAAATCAGAAAGTGAAGTCACTATGCAGTTTCAGGAGTTGTACAAAGCTATACCAAACCTTTACTAGTCACTAACTCATTCTTTATGGGATCCAATCACTATGTTTCCATATTTATTCATTTATGCTCCATTTCAGACTTAGCATTTTGTATTTTCTATTATAAGTCCTATTACAAAGATTAAAGATTCAGCAGCTTCAATTAAATGTTCAGAAGTCATCAGATATAGTTACTCTATTGGAGAGAATTGGGGAAGATTGATTGGAAAATGTTTTACTTTTTTAGTTTGGGCATTATCTTTTAAGGGGTCATTGTGATTTTACACTTATTGAAAACAAATTAGATATGCTTTATTTTTTTTAATATTTAAATAATCACAGAATTGTAAGACTGGGAGGGATCATAGAATCCAAAACTACTATTTTCTACATGATAGAAATGAAGTCCAGATAGGTTATTATCCCAAAGAACTAGCAGTGGCAGACATAGAAGTTAGACATATTTGTTTATTGAAGTTGAGTAGTATAACTACTACACTGAGCTACCATTGTTTTCTTTAACTATATAACCTGAAGTACTTTATGTATCATCAAATACAATACAAATTAATAAAATTCAAAAGGAAAACACTATTTGTTTTGTAAAATGTCTTATTCTTGGTGTACTCTGTACTTTATCTAAAACATTCTAGCCTAAATGCTTCACAGCACATTTTGGAAGTGGGTAGAATAATCATTGTTTAAGAGGAAACTGGGAGTAAGACCACCTGTATTTCACACTTTCTATCTTCTATCTAAATTTTCTTATTAGTAATAAAACTGTACTTTAAAAATGCAGATAAAACAGGAGAGATCAAATTCCACAGAAATTGATATATACTGTATCAACTTTCTATTAGGTGTTATGACCACAAAGATAAACACACTACATTCCAGTTACGTTTTATTTCTTAGAAATCTTTTAGGTGCCCAGAGTGTTAAAATAAGGCAGAGTCCCCTTTGTGAGGCCAACTTAAAGATAAAATGTATGACACCACAATGTTCTTTTTTTTTCTTTTTTTTAATATATTTTATTAATTTTTTTTTACAGAGAGGAAGGGAGAGAGATAGAAAGTCGGAAACATCGATGAGAGAGAGACATCGATCAGCCGCCTCCTGCACACCCCACAGTGGAGATGTGCCCGCAAGCAAGGTACATGCCCCTGACTGGAATCGAACCTGGGACCTTTCAGTCCACAAGCCGATGCTCTATCCACTGAGCCAAACCGGTCTTGGCACACCACAATGTTCTTAATTAGAAGTAGGCCTTGAGATTTTTTCCCCCTTTATAGTTGCTACTCAAAATATGGCAACCTTGGCATCCCATGGAAGTTTATTAGAAACGCAGACTTACAGGTCCCAGTTAAGACTGCTATTAATCTGCATGTTGATATTTGAAAAACCAAACATTAGTGGTATTTTCCCCACTATTCCTCCTCCACCTTAAAAATATGATACTCTACTTTTCTGTCCAGCAGAATTAAATAGTATAGAAAGTGATGGGTAAACCAAAGGATAAGGAGATGTGGTGGAAGGAAGAGTGCATGAAGGAGAGTTTGATGGCCTCATATAGTGGACGATTCTATTTACTGAACTGGAAATACTGTTGCTAGTCATCTAACAGTAAGACTTTTTTGATGTTGCTTATGCTTTCTCAATTCAGACAAGGAGTGGGGAACTTGGTAATGCCTTGCCTTCTGTACAAAGTTACCTCCAAGCATCCTTCTTGACTCTTAACCAATGGTCTTTGCTAATTTTCATTGAGTTTCTTTTCTTTTGGCTTCTTCACCAATTTGACTTATCTCACCTTTGCCTTTTATTTTTATCCTTACCTGAGGATATGTTTTCATTGCTTTTTTTAAGAGAGAGGAATAGAGAGAGGAGAGAGGAGAGAGAAACAGAAACATCCATGAGGTGTCTTGACTGGAAATCTAACCTGCAACCTTTTGTTGTACAGGATCATGCTCCAACCAATAGAGACATCCAGCCTGGGTACCTTTTATTAATTTCTGGCTCTAATTCTTCCTATGTAAACATGCTCAATTTGTTATATTATAAAAACCTGTCATGTGTTAATATGCTTTGTGCTCCTTCCTTTTTAGCTGGATTTCTTGAGTTGTCTGAATTCCTTATTTTGATCTGGTATTCCCAGGCTGCCCAGATACTAGTTCCTTCCCTGAAAAATGTTGGGTGAGGGAGTAAGGAGAGAATGCTGAGAAGTGTTGGTTAATTATCTCAACATCATGTTGTCAAAATTAAATGTCAGAATGTGGAAAATGGTTTTTGCATCCTATTAATCATAATCTCAGGCATGCTAATTTATTTTAATATAAAATTTTATTCCTATAGAGGCTGAAAATATCTTCATAAAGAAATAGTATATAACTTAAAAGTTAATAGATTTCAAGAGCTTTATATGGTGCAGGATAAAAATGATGGTCAATAAATTTTACCCTTGTTCCCCAGTTCTTTTGTACAAATATTACTGCCTTGCTCTATGCATGGTACAGCACTTGAATTTGTAGGAGAAAATATAATTTAAACATTTTTCTTGTTAAAAATCTGTGATACAGGCTATATAAGTTAAAACAATAGAGCCCTAAATTTTAACTAGGAAGAGTTAAATAAGCTGAATCTTACATGGAGAATATTTGTCAAGAGGATTGAGGTTAGATGAGGAGGGGAAGAGGGAACAAGGCTTTGCTCTGAGAGAATGTATTTTAATTGAGGACTCACTGACTGAAATGCTGTTAAAAGCCTTCATACAGATTCTAAGATTAATCTAATAATTGTATTTCTGGCAGGACTTCCATGAAGCTTTCAAAACAGGGTATTGCTTAGCAAAATGCACCACAGAAACCACTGTTTCTCCTAACTTGCTGAGAAGCCCCCTCTGAGAAGGGGTCATGGATTTATTTCAGCAAGTTAGCAAGTTTTCTCAAAGGACAGTGAACAGACTGTCCTGCTACAGTGGGAAGGCAGGGGAAGTTGGGGAGGAGGGGCCTATAGGAGATCAACCAAAGGACTTGTATGCATGTGTGGGTGGGGATAGCCAGTGGATACAGGGCAATGGGGGAAGGCGGGGTGGGGGGGGAGAGAGATGGATGAGGGCATGTACGGGGGGGATGGGGAGGGCAATAAGGGGGGATGGAATAAATTAATTAAAAAAAATAAAGTTGTGAGTAGTCACTAGCCATATATCACAATTTTTCTCACTTAAGGTTGGTACCAAGGAAGTGGTGGCATTACTGGTTACCCAGAGTTATGAGTTCAGGAAATGAATAGGTAACCTTTTCAAAGGAAAAATTGGTTGCACAATGTAATTCCCCTTCTAAGTGAAAGTACTTTCTCTCTTTGGGGACACATCTTTCTCTGACACAAAAACTCATATCTCCTAGTGATTTTCCCTAGCCAAGTTTCCAACATAATGTTTTTTAAAGTTTTAAAGATACTTTTAAAAATGTATTTATTATTGAAAGTATTACATATGCTCCCTTTCTCCTCATATTGACCTCTTCTAGCCTCCCCCTGCCTCTCAGCCCAGGCTTTTACCACCCTATTGTCTGTGGGGCAGTGACCCATCTAAACTCAAAGTATAAGTAACTCAAGACCTTCTTAATTAAGAAATTTTCATATCTTTGGAAATTTAACAGGCTCCATGCCAAAGAAAGAGAATCATGTAATCATTAGTATATTTGACATTCTCTAAATAATATAGTTTACATTCTCTTAAATGTTACATATAAACATTCTGATATTTGAGAATTTAACTGAAATAGATTCTAGTTACTATCTTGGAAGTGCTTCTTTTCCATTATGACTTTTATTTTATTAAATAGGATTAGAGGCCAAATATCTTATATGGTAAACTTAGAATGACCCAAGTAGTATGTGTTTCATATATAATTTAACCATTTCAACAATTCTGGCATTATCATTTCCATTTTCTGGCATTATCACTTCAATTTTATGAATTAGGGATAGCAACCATATAATAACTGAGTCATTTTTTTCCAAGGCTGCACCATTAATAAAATGCAGACTAGGAGGGAAAACAAGTTTTTACCCCAAAGGCTTAATTCTAAACATTATACTGTAATAATAGATTACAAGTCTTTAAATTTGAAAAAATTTTCCTAATATTGAGAAATTAACTGAAAAGTTTCTTTAAGTTGTAAGGTTAAAACAAAAAAAAGTGACTTTTAAGACTATTGTATGTATTAGAATTCAGATCTCTTTCCAACTAGCTGCAGCCAAAATATAATACAGAGATAAATTATTTCTGATAGTAGTCTGATTTATCATTTTTCTATATCAGAATTTACCCTCCCGTCCCGCCCCCCCCCCGGCCCCCGGGTCCCACCGCTGGCCCTGATTCCTTCTTGTTACTACTAAGTAAGTAAATTGTTAAAAAATAATCAAGAAACCCTGACCAGTGTTTCTCAGTTGGTTGGGGTGTCATCCCATACATGGAAAGGTAGCATATGGGAGAAAAATGTGCTTCATAAATGTTTATGAACGATTAAATGAATGAGTTACCGAAGTTCTTGGAAGACATCTTCAGACATCTGACTAATTTTTTGTATAATCTAACTTCTCCAGAAAACACACAATGTAGATCTTGTAAGTTTCAAAAAAGGCATTGAATTTCTCAGGGCTGGTAAAGATTCCTAGTGTTTCGGTAAATTTTAGTTTTTTTTTTTAACCAGTATGACAATAATAATATTTTGTCACAGAGTATTATGCTGTTAAAATTAAGTGAGATGATGTATTTAAATATTTCACTATAACTTAGTAGGAACAATCCCATGTTCACAGCATTGCTGTTATTTTTATAATTATTTTGTGATCATAGCAGTGAGGTAGAGAATGGACACCTGAATCTAGCATCTTATTAACAGTTTTTGTGAGCAATTGATTAAGCTCTCCAGGCCCCCAGAACCTATAGAATATGAGGAGTCTGAAACAGGCAATCTATAAGATACTCTAAGATACATTAGGGCTTTAATATGCAGTGAATTTCTTCCATTCATCTAATATTAAAAATTCTTACATGGACCACATTCAGGTGTGAATTGAGATATTAGTTCTCCTTTCATGCCCTTTTCCCTCCAGACTCAGGAAAAGGCAGCAGCTTACAGTGTTTTTCCCCTCCAGTTCATTATGTTCCTGCACTGCAACTTTATAACCAACTACATATGTAAACACAAAGGACTTTAGTTCAGATTTCAAATTATTATTTTTTTAGTTCAACTCAAATACACTATTCCTTTTTGATGCTGCATCAGTCTCTCAGTGGGATGTCATGGAGTTTATATATTATTCATCCATTTAAAAATGCTGAGGCAAGACTCCTGTGGAGAGTGTTCAGTAATTGGTCCCCAGATGCCACTGATATGAGACACTCTAAAAGTCCTCAAACATCCCAGGAACACAATCCCATCTGCTTTACTAGTTACATATGTTGGAATCAATAGCAGATTGCTTATCCACATTTTTACGCCTTTCCACGGTATCTAATTATTTTGTATCTAATATGCAGCATGGTAAAATATATGTAAATGAACAGGACAGCATCTTGCAAAACTGGTAATTACTATATTATTTAATGAAAGTACAGTCTAACCAAATGTTCCATCCACAAAATCAGTGGGTGTTAACAATAATATAGCCAATGGTTTTAATTCTTTGTAAGACACATTCCTTGTTGAGTAGCAAGTACTGAGAGCATATAGGTGTGACTGTGCATTGAAATAGATACTCATGAAGTTTAGTCCCACGTTAAACATAAAAAAATAATTGAGGATTTTACTAAAATGACTAAGCAAGCACACATAAATTAATAGTTAAAAAAACTTATATTTAATCAGTTTATTAATCAAAAGTGCTTACCAATAATAAAATAACTTCTGAATTAGTATAAAATAAAGCATGGACAAATTTCTTTATTTTACATAGTCATATTTATTTTGCCTAGTTAGATATACTTATAACTAGGTAGGTTTATGTATCCACACATATGTATGTATCCATATATAATATGCATATAAACATATTTATAAACATACACATGCATAACTCTATTTTAAATGATGTAACTACCCCTCCATCTCTGAAATTCTGTATTGCTTTCCTCAAATGTTATTTGTACTTTCTCTTCTTATAAGCATTTGCAAGTATTTATTTTTATGTATCTTTCTCTGTGTATATATGTGTATATGTATATGAATACTACAAGACGATGTTAATTTTAGTTGTTTTGAGAACTGCATTATCAAGATGGGGCAATTTGATGATGTTTTGCTCTGGATAAATTGCAAAAAGCAATTGGGTGCTCAGCATTATGGATGCCGGCTTTGATTGAATTAGAAAGATATAGAGGATATTATACAATTTTTATCATCTTAATTATTTGTCAAAGTAGATGACTTATACTGTTTGTCAATTTCATGAGAAGTTCCTGTTTAAACATATTGCTTTATACAGACTGAAATGAGTCTTTCTTATTCTGTTTTGGGACTCTGCTTATCCACTAGCATCTTGAATTTACTTTAAGAAAGTTTGGATTACTTTGCTAAGTGTTGTGCAGGGATGATTTTGCAAGGAAAAAACTAGGGCATCTGCTTTTTTATGCATAAGAACATCTCAGCAGGTCCGCAGCAAGAAAGCAGAAGGCTACTATTAAAGGAAAGATTGTGCGTGACAGAGGAAATATGGGGAGAATACTTAAGCTGTTTGAGTATAAAATCAGTTTGGCAGCAGCACAAGAAATGCAGGCTTGTCTACAAGGTCATAATAATAGTGGAACGAGAGGCAACCTCATAGTCTGCTGTAGAATGACATGGTCTAGCAAGAGTGGCATTTAGGAACTTCTCTAATGCCCTATCTTCTTCTTCTTCTTAAGACAAGAAAAAAGGAAAGTGGCTTTTAAAGAGTTTGGAAATAAGACGCTAAGTGATAAAAGCACAAATTTTCCATTTCATATTTATACCCAACCACATCTTACCCTATTAAACTCTCTAAATTAAGTTAACTGAGGGTTCAAGGAGATACTCCAGCAGCTCTTCTTTGACTTTTTCAACCCTGTGTCCTTTGCTTTCCAGTTTTTCCTATTACCTTATTGAACATTTCCTCATATATTGACGACACAAATGTAACAACATGATTTTATATACAAGCTATTTTCTCCCTTGCTGCTAGGAGCCTTCCTTTTATTTCCTATAAACAAAGTAAAAACACAAGGGATAATAAGTTAAAATATTCCAGTCTCCTCTACTAGACTAAAATATCCAGAGCACACAACATATCCTCATCCACTTTGCCTTGAGCTGCTAAATTGCTTCCTAGCAATTAATAATTTCCACAAAATTTTATTTAAAAATTGAGACAAATCTTCTTTCTGGTTTCTTGTTATGAATGTAAGGAATGTAAGGAGCTTGGAAACTGCCACTCTACCCTAATAATAAATAAGAAGCTAATCATGCTGAAAAAATCAACAACTCTATCTGTAGCCATAGGAGAGGAAGGGTACAGGGCACACTGCTTCTCCCAAAATAGAGGAGACAGACAGGCAAATGCAGGGAGTCACTGCCTAGAAGTAGTGACTCTGCATGAACCTGTGCTGGGTCTGGAAACCTGGAAATGCCATTGCTGAACGGCAGGAAGTTTGGTGTGAACAACTATGATGGGTACCCAGCCTGCACAATATTGTATGAAAATATCTAAAAAAAATCCCCTTTAATTTCTGGCAGAAATCATTTTCAACGACACTTGAGGACTCTGTTCTTAAAAAGGTCTGTCCTCAGGAGAAATTAGTTAACCATAGTTTCACCTTTTGGAAGTAGTTTTGCCTACCTGATTTGGAGGAATGGACACATCCTACTCCAGCTCACTCAGCTGGCTAGAGATGAGATTGGAGAACCCATGGTGAAGTGTAGAATCCAGGACAGTCTCCCTGAAAGGCTGAGACCCAATCAAAACACTATAGAACACGTCCTCTCCCTCATACCTATCACCATATTACTAAAGACCAGTTTACAGCAGTTCTTTTTACTCAGCACATCACGTCCAAGCTGTCTGTCAGGAAACAATTACCAGGCCTACCAACTAACAAAAACACAATTTGAAAGGTCAGGAAGCAAACATCAGACATGGAGGGATGTTGGGGCTTCAGACACAAAATTTAAAACAATTATGATTAATATGTTGAGGACTCTAATGGATAAAGTAGACAGCATGCAAAAACAGATGGGCAATGAAAGCATAGAAATTAGAATCCTAAGAAAGAACCAAAAAGAAATGTGAAAGATAAAATACATTGTAACAGACATGAAGAATGCCTTAGGAGGGCTTATTATTTGACTACCTATGGCTGAGGAAAGAATCCCTGAGCTTAAGGATATATCAATGCAAACTTTCAAAAGTGACAAGGAAAGAGAACAGAGACTGAAAAATGAAACAAAAGAGAGTATTTAAGGAATGTGGAATGACTACCAAAGGTGTAACATATGCATAATAGAAATATCAGAAGAAGAATAGAGAACAGAAGATAAGAAATATTTGAAACATTAATGACTAGAATTTCTCCATATTAGTGGCAGACATCAAACTATCAATTCATAAAGCTCAGAGAACACAAGATAAATGCCAAAATATTACCACCTAGGCATATAATTTTAAATTTTAGAAAATTAAATATAAAGAAAAAATCCTCTAAAAAGCCAGAAGAAAAAAAATCACTCTACCTGTAGAGAACAAAGAATTATATCCAACTTTCCCTCAGAAACTGTACAAGCAAAAAGAGTGGAATGTACAGCAAACGTTTTTTGAAAACTTTTTTTTTAAAGTTAATAAAGAGACAGAACTCATGAACATAGACAAGAGTAGAGATGGGTAGAGATGGAAGAGAGCATAGAGAGGATAAATGGTGATATAAATTAAAAATAAATTTCACAGACATCTCAAAAGCATTTATCTTGCTTATTCATGTATGTGTGTGTGTGTGTATGTGTGTGTGTGTGTATGGAGAGATCATTATCCCCACACACTTTCAAATGCACCCAGAGTGAACCTGCAGTCAGTTGATGCTGCAGGGACAGACATAATAAGCTTCAAGTGCATCACTCCCTCTGCACTGCTCATCAGACAATCAGGGCAGCTCCAGATGATCACCAAATCAGAATTCTGTAGCCTGTGAAGTTAGCCTCAAAATAAAGAAAAAATAAAGACTTCCTCAGACAAACACAAATGGAGGACATCTGTAGCCAGTAGACCTGTATTGCAAGAAACATTAAAAAAAAATTTAGAGAGAAAAAAATAATATAAGTATTAAACTTGGGTATATATAAAGAAGGAATAAGTGAATGGAGATATAAAAACACTTATTCTTAATTGATCTAAGGTAATTTATTTAAAATAAAAATAGCAACAATATATTATATTATATACATGTATGATATAAATAAATGACAGCTATAATACAAGGGATAGGATGGAACGATCTCATACTCACACTATCCTTGAAGTGGTATAGTGTTATTTGAGAGTGAATTTGGTTTTATTACAAATGCATATTGTGAAATCTAGGGCAATGCCTATCAAAAGTTAAAAAAGAAGAATAACTAAAATTTTAGGAAAGGAGAGAAAATGGAATCATGTAAAATGCTTAATTAAAATCAGAAAAGGCAGAAAAGAGTGGAAGACAAAAACAGAAACAAAGAATAAGGGCAGCTAATAGAAAACAGTAAATAATATGAAAAATAGTCATCCAACTACATAAATAATTACTTTGAATGTCAATTATCTAAATGCACTAATTAAGAACAGAGATTGTCAGAGTGAATCAGAAAAGAATACCCGAGTATATCCTATGTAATAAAGAGGGAATATGTTAATTGACTGTCATGCCTTCACAAAGATGGTACTGCTCACAGCCAATAAGGAGGGAATATGCTAATTGACTGTCACACCCTCAAATATGGCAGCACCCACAGCTAAAAGATGGTGGTGCCCAGTCAACTCAGCCCTGCTGGGGTCCTGCCACCATAGTCCCTGCACCTGTCAGTCCCCCACCCCTCAGGGCCAGCCCAATGCACAGGCAAGCTTCAGATGGTGGCTGCCCAGCCAACACCTGAGGCATAGGCAAGCCTTGATGGCAGCTTCCCAGCTGCCCAGGGCTGGCCCGAGACACAGGCAAGCTTTGAATGGTGGCTGCCCAGCCACCCAAGGCCACCCGAGGCTTGCATTGCCAGTACTGGTAGCAGCAGAAGTGTGATGGGGCATCGCCTTCCCCTGATCACCAGATCACCTCCTGCGCCTGAGGGCTCCTGGACTATGAGAGGGGGCAGGCCAGGCTGAGGATTCCCTCCTCCAGTGCATGAATTTTCATGCATTGGGCCTCTAGTGTGTATAAGAAACCCACTCTAAATATTTAGACACACACAGATTCAAAGCAAATGAATAAAAACAACAACATACCATGCTAATACTAATTAAAAGAATTAGAATTCTTAATATAACTTTGGAAGGAGAAGACTTTCATTAAGTAAAGTTATCAGAGATAATGAATGACGACATTACATAATGATAAAGAAGGTCAATTCTGTAAGAAGACACAACATTTTATTGTATACATGCCTTAAAACAGAGTCAAACTATGTATGACCAATATATTTCATGAACACAGATGCAAAAATTCTCAAAAAAGAATTAGTAAATCAAATTAAATAATGTATGAAAAGAATTGCATCTCACTACCAAGTGGGATTTATCCCAGGTATGCTAGTCTGGTTCAAAATTTGAAAATCAGTTATTGCAAGCCATCACATCAAAATCAGTTATTGTAATCCATCACTAAAAAAGAAAAAAAAGTCACCTGATCATATCAAGAGATATAGAGAAAGCATTTGACAAAATCAAACACCTATTCATGATAAAATTCAGTCAAGATATCAGTTCTTTCCAACTTGATCTATAGATTCAATGCAAGTTCAATAATAATTCCAGCTAGTTGTGTATGTGTGTGTGTGTGTGTGTGTGTGTGTGTGTGTGTACTGACAAAATAATTTTAAATTTCTATGGATATATGGAATAGCCAACTCAATATTGAAGGAGAAGAACAAAGTTGAAGGACTAACACTGTCTGGCTTAAGATTTTCTATAAAGCTATAGTAACTGAGACAGTATGATATTGGTGAAACGGACAAATCTATAATAATAAAAACATAATATGCTAATTAGACTGGATGACCTTCCGGATGAAGTCAGGGATGCAAGGGAAGCGAGAATCCTGAATGTCAGAGGGAAGCCAGTGCCAGAAGCCAGGGTAAAGAAGGCTTACTCTTGCATGAATTTTGTGCATTGGGCCTCTAGTAGATCAATAGAAATAAATAGAGCACTCAGAAATAGGCCCCTATAAATATAATGAACCTTCTTTGACAAAAGAAAACAGGTAACACAATAGAGCGAAGATTGTATTTTCAACAAATGGTGCTAAAAACTGTACATGCACATGCCAAAAAATTAATATAGACACAGACTTTACACCCTTCACTTAAAATTGCTCAAAAACCTAAATGTGAAAATGTAAAACTATTAAATTCTTAGAAAATCATTAAAATTAAGAAATTCTGCTCTATTAAAGACAGTATGAAGAGAATGAAAAGACAAGTCACCAACTGGGAGAAAAATTGCCAAAGACATATCTGATAAAGGACTGTTATTCAAAATATATTTTAAAAAATCTTAAAATTCAAAAATAACTAACCACTTAATTTAAAAAAATGGTGAAAGAAATGAACCAACACCTCATCAAAAATATATAAATATGGGTAAATAAACATATGAAAAGATGCTCAACAATGTATGTCATCAGGTAAATACAAACAAAAACAGTGAGATATCACTAAATATTAGAATGACAAAATATTGAACATTGAAACACTAAATGCTGGTGAGGTTGTGTACCAACAGGAACTCTCATTCATTGCTGCTGGGAATGTAAAACTTTACAGTCATTTTGAAAGACATGTTGGTGGTTTCTACAAAGTACACATACTCTCGCCACACAATCCAACAACTATACTCCTTGGTATTTGCCCAAAGAAGTTGAAAACAAATATCTACACAAAAATCTCCACATGACTGTTAGTAATAGCTTTATTTATAATTCAAAACTTGGAAGCAATCAAGATATCCTTCAGTAGGTAAATGGATAAACTCTAGCACATCTATATAATGGAATATTATTCAGCACTAAAAAGAGATCAGATGTCAAGTCAAAAAACAACATGGAAGAACTTTAAATGCATAGTATTAAGTGAAAGAAACAAATTTAAAAATGTTCCATACTGAATTATTCCAACTATATGACATCTGGTAAAACCATGGAATCAGTAAAACGATCAAGGGTCACCAGGTATTGGTGGGTGTGTGTGGGAGGATGAGAAGACATAATTTTTAGAGCAGTGTAAGTACTCTTTAAGGTATCATAATGATGTATACATGTCATTATACATTTGTTCTAAATCTATAGAATATAAGAAAACAACAAGAGTGAATTCTAAGGTAAAATAAGGACTTTGGGTGATTATGATGTGTCAATGTAGGTTCATCAATTTGAAAAAAATGTACCTCTTGGGTGAGTGATGTTGATAATGGAGGGGGTGATGCATATGAATGGATGGGAGAAAGTATGGGAAATATCTACTTAACCTATCAATTTTTTGTGAAACTTAAACAGCTTTAAAATAACTTTTTAAATAAAGCTTAATCAATGTGAACATAAGAGAGAGGCATTGCAAAACAATCCATGGATATTTACCATGCTTCTCTGAGAAGTACACTGTGGCAAAACATACAAGCTAGAGCATGCCTTCAATGAGAACTTTTTTACTGCTTGCAAACATTACTTTTAGTGCTTAAACACATTAGAAGCAATTCTGACTTGAAGATAAATTACAGTGGTATGACGTTTAAAGCTATAAAAGGAATAAAATGCTAGTATTAAGCAATGCCCCAGCACACAGTTGTTTTACAAGTTCTCTGTTTTTGGTACATATCTTTCCCTGAATGTCAATGCATTTATAGTAAAGGTTAGTTATAGTCCTTTTGGTGGTTAATTTTTACAGACACAGCAGATACTTAATAATTAAAAACTAATTATTAAAAAGTAATTTACAATAAATGAATAATTCACAATAGTAATCTTTGAATATATCAGTAGCTATAGAACTTTCCTCTTTAAAAAATACATGTTACTAGTATATTGAGACTTAGCACACATACTAGTGGCCCAGTGCACAAAATTGGTGCACATTAAAAGGGGATTAGAGGAAATAATTTAATATTGCTATTTGCCCTTTCTCTATAGTAGAAGTGTCAGAGATGAAAGAAAATTAGTAAAATGTATACAAAAACCTTTCTTTTGTCAGAGCCTGAGGCTCACCATGGGACCCAAAATCAAGTCCCCATCCATCTACATGCACCTCAAAATCATGTGAGACCCAGACCCGGCCAGTCCCCGCAACTCCCATTGGGCTAGATCCAGACCCAGTCAGTCCAACCCTTGTCAAGCCTGCGGGGCAGGGGCATAGCCTCACGTCCTTCTGCCCAGCACTGGAAAGGAGCGCAGCCTCAGGTCTCCCATCAAGCCCTGCCAGGTGGGGGATGCAACCTGAGGTACCCTGTCAAGTCCCATAGGGGTGGGGGAGGGCATAGCCTCAGATCCCTGCTGATTGCTCAGTAAGGCTCCTTATGGGAACTTGGCCTCAGTTGTGGGTGCAGCCATCTTTGTGATGGAGTGGTGGTCAATTAGCATATTCCTTCTTTATTTGATAGGATATGTGTAAAACATGTATAAAACAAACATTTTATAAAACAAAATCTAGTCACACACTATATGAGATGCACTCTGATATATTTATATTCTATTTCCATTCCATTATTACATGTTAAAAATTCTGATCCTAAAATTGATCCATAGGCAATGACCCACAATTTGTAAAACATTGATTTCTATAGTAAAACATATCACTTGGTGAATAGAATGAATATAAAGTACAGGTCACACACACACACACACATACACACCAAAAAAAAAAAAGTCAGAGACTACAAGACTAGGGACAATACAATCTAAAGTTATTTTCATTATTTTATGTAGAACAAAAATGCCTAAGTGCTTACTAAATGCCTATTGTTTATAGACCCCCATAAAGACAGTATGAAAATACACACACACACATACACACATATATATAATATATGCAATTTTGATATGACACAAGCTGTAAAGTAAAATTATACTTTTCCTTCAAAAAATGTCTATACTATTGTTTCAGTTTTGTATGTGCTGCACAATCTTTATATCGCTACTACAATAAACATTTGGCATGCTATTTGTCCTAATAAGTAAAAATACTGATAAAATCGTCTATTCCATAACATTTATTTTCTAAATATACCATTTTATATTAAAAAATGCAGATCGGTTAAAAAATAACACCAGGCACTTTGAAAAATAAATTCATCAATAAAGCATAGCCTTTAAAACCGTATATATACACACATCCTAATAAAAGGGTAAAATGCAAATTGACTATCACTCCAACACACAAGATGGCTGCCCCCATGTGGACACAATATGGCTGCCACAAGATGGCCAGCAGGGAAGGGCATTTGGGAGGGATCAGGCCAGCAGAGGAGGGCAGTTGGGGGCGATCAAGCCTGCAGGAGAGAGCAGTTAGGGGTGAACAGGCTGGTAGAGGAGGGCAGTTGGTGGGGGACCCAGGCCTGAAAAAGAGGGCAGTTGGGGGAAACCACGCCTGTAGGAAAGGGCAGTTGGGGGAGATCAGGGCTGCAGGGGAGAGCAGTTAGGAGCAATCAGGCTGGCAGGGGAGCCATTGGGAGCCAGCAGTCCTGGATTGTGAGAGGATGTCCGACTGCCCATTTAGGTCTGATCCTGGTAGGACATGCCTCGAGGGGTCTCAGATTATAGAGGTGCAGGCTGGGCTGAGGGACACCCCTTCTGTGCATGAATTTCAAGTCTATACTACTAAAAGGCTAATATGATAATTAGACCGGGAGAACTTCTGGACGTTTTTCTGGATAAAGCCATGGAGGCAGGACTGAGGCAAATGCAATTAGGGGCAATCAGGCTGGTGGGTGGGGAACAGTTGGAGACAAGGAGGCTGGCAGGCAGGTAAGCAGTTAGGAGTCAGGGGTTTCAGACTGCAAGAGGGATATCTGAAACTGGCAATCGGACATCCCCCAAGGGGTCACAGGTTAGAGAGGGTGCAGCCTGGGCTGAGAAACAGCCCCCCCCACGCACAAATTTCATGCACTGGGCCACTAGTGTGTGTGATACACACACACACACACACACACACACACACACACACACACACATATATATATATATAATATATGCAATTTTGATATGACACAAGCTGTAAAGTAAAATTATACTTTTCCTCCAAAAAAGTTTATATTGAGTTCCACTTATAATTTTGTCACTGTGAATGTCTCCATAGAAAAGCTGTTGTGCCAATTTTTCTTCTGTATAAACTGAGACAGTAATTCCTATTATTTTTATAAAGAAATAGCATGCAATCACTAATAGCTCTTTAGATAAACATTTATTAGAAATATTTACTTCTTGGTACAGTACACTTATTGATATTGACATTTCAACAACCCATTCCAAGCAATATAATATCAATTCTGAATCACCTTCTCATCCAAGTCAATTCTTCAGCAATTTAGGAAAAATCGTTAAATAAAAATCATCAGCACCCATGTTTCTAACCAGAACTTTCCATCAAGCATATTATTAATTACTACCTAAATATGCTTCCGGTTATACTAATATCTTTACTATAATTCCAGGCAGGTACTATTTATTTCCTGAAAACCAATCACAAGTAAACAATATAAGGCATTTTCCTAAATTCTAGTCAATTTTTTTTTTGTAATAATGAATGGCCATTCTTTGTAGAACCAATGTGCAAAGTATTATGGGAATTTCTAATTCTGTGCAAGGTTATCTAAGATCTTCTACACAGTCTATCACAAATCAAACACAGCTACTATTTATTAAGCTAAGCAACCTGAAAAGGAGTTGGTTACAAAACAAGGAGCATGTTCTAAATGAACATCCTTTCTCAGAGTTGTCCATAGACTCATAAATAAAGAGCAGGGAGATAGTTCTGGAGGAAAAGGGGTAGTTAGAGAAGAGGAATTGAATAAAAAAAGAGAGAATTCATGAACATGGACAATAATGTGGTGATTTCAGTGTTGGTGATAGAGGGAATAAATTGAGATGGAAAATATAAATTTTTAAAAATAATTATTTTTTCATTTGTCTTTTTCTCAGAGACCATCTTAATACTCAGGGTCTTATCCTTCCCTTCTATGAAGATTATATAAATATATATGTATGTTTCTTGAGCTCCAAACTCATATTATGGATGTATCCAATTAGAAATTATACTGACAAGTAAACACTTTTATATCTCAATCTATTTATTTTCATCCACTTTTTCTTCTAACTTCTCAATTCCACTTAATGTCCTCTGCTTCTTTTAACTGGACATTGTAGACTGTTGTCATCTTTCTTCTTTTTGTGTCCTGATTCTCCGTTTTCTTCAAACACCAAATATTTATCTTATCGCTTCTTTCCTCTTTCAGTAACTGCACTCATCCCACGCAAGACCCCCCAAAAGTACAATAACAACAATTTAATGATTAAACCCTGACACTATTTTCCCAGTTCTTCTCTCAAACTTCTATTACTTTTCAATTATAATCAGTCTAGACATTGTGGTCAAATGAATTTCTCTATCAAGGAGCACAAACCATGGTTACTGAAAAGATTGTTAATGGCAACTCATGATCTACTGAATTGTAAAGGACAGTACAGAGGTCCATTTATGATGGAGTATTTACATACCTACCTAGGCTTACTTCCCATTATTCTCCCAATATATTCCCTAGTCAGACTACATAATGGATTTAAATTGCCAATTTTTATCTTCCCCGTGATGTTCTTTATGTTTCCTTGTCCATGATATAATATCTATTTGTAATCTACCTAATAAAAGAGTAACATGCTAAATGACCGTTCCTTTGCGACACCTACCAGCCAATCAAGAGTATGCAAATTCACCCAACAAAGCTGGCAAGTTAATTTGCATATGTGACTAGGGGTGGGGCTGGGTGGGATGCAGGCATTCTGTACCACCCCAGCCACTCCAGGCCTCAGGGCACTGTGGGAAGGTGGAAAAGTGGCTTCCGGCCAGAGTTGAAAGGCAGATCCAGCCAGAGTAGAGGCAGTGCAGGCAGCCAGGGAAAGGAAGGCCCATTCTTACAGGAATCTTTATGCATCATTGGGCCTCTTATATATAAAAATGTAACTAATGCCTTCAGACCTTTTATAAATCCATTTGGTCAGCAAAGTGTTTATCAAGCACTTACTAGTACTTGCTGTAGAGTACTTTGCAGCCACTGAGAATACAGTGATGATGAAGACTGACAACATCCTTCATGGAGTTTACATTTCAATAGGAATATGAACAATAAAGACATTGTCAAATGAAGTATGTCCTAGCTGCTACCTGTCAAACTGCCAAATATTTGAGCGACATTCAGATTATCACAAATGGAAACATTTGAATCTTAAAGATCAAGCATGTGTAAAATTTGCAGTTTTTAGATTTTCTTTGTTTTTTACCTTGCAATACAACCTTTACTTACCTTATTCTCCTGTGGGTAGGTTAATGAATAATGACCTCAATGAATAACCACCTTGTATCACTGGCCTTTACCCTGTGACGGGAGTTCAGGGCAACTCCTCCTATTAAGAGATGGAGCCTGTTTTTCCCCATTCTTGAATCTTGCCTGAACTTGTGACTTGCTCTGGTCAACTGAATGCAGTGGAAATGTCAATTTGCCAGTTTTGAGTTCAGGCCCAAGAAGCTCTGTGTGCAGCAATTCTCTTCACTGCACTCAATGCTAGGCTAGCCTGTTGAAGATGAAGATCAAGTGGAAAAAAGCCTAGATACTGAGCCAATACCAGCCTGGGCTATAGCTAACCAGTCTGCCCACACATGTGATAGAATCAGCCAAACCAGCATACTGCCTACCTGACCCAAATCTGACTACAGACACATGAATGAGCCCAGAAACACTGTCTACCTGAGAACAAAAGACTCATGAACAATAATACATGCTTATTGTTTTAAGCCACAGAATTTTGACATGAGCTATTATACAGCAGCTGCTAATAGATATTCCCTAGGACAGTTTTTATATCTCTCATTCTAGTTTAGCTGGGTAATTCCTCTCTCATTGTATTTTACATCCTAGTTACTTAAATAAGCTCAACTGATTTTAGCTATTAAAGGATTTGACCATGCATCCAATAAGATAAGAATGGCTTTTAAAAGAGCAATAGTTTTAATTGAAATGAAGTCGGATTTTACATTAAAGAAGCCACGAAACAGATCATGGGGAAGAATGAAATACGGAAATGAGCAGTACTCTGGCTAGGATGGTCAAAAAGGTATCAGAAATGAGGGAGCACCTTTCCAAGAGTGACTCCACCCTGTTGTTTTTTAATACCTTATTTTTTCAGAGTAGGTTTAGATTCACAGCAAAATTGGAAGGAAAGTATAGAGACTTACCATATGTCACCTGCCCCATACAGCCTTCCCCGTTCTCAATTTGTCACCTGCCCCATACAGCCTTCCCCGTTCCCATTTCCCACCAGAGCAGCACATTTGTTACAGTGGATGGACCTACATTGACATATCATTGTCATACAAAGTCCATAGTTTACATTAGTGTTCACTCTTGGCTTTGTACATTTTTTGGACTTCAAAAAAGTATAATGACATGGTATCACACAGAATAGTCTTACTACCCTAAAAATGCCATGTGTTCTGCCTATCCATCCCGCCCTGCTCCCTAACCCCTGCTAACCGCTCATCTTTTTACTATCTGTATTGCTTTATCTTTCCCAGAATGCTATTAGTTGGAATTACGTAGTATGTAGCCTTTTCATGTTGCCTTTAGTGCCTCACTTTATGACATATGTCTGATAAAATACTCGTAAACCAACATTTTCAAGTTAAATAATTTTATCCAACTCTATGGATCTTGAGATCTATAACACAATCCTGTGTTATTTGTATAAAAATAAAAGGCATGCAAACATTTAATAGCTTGACTTTCCAATATGATTCAGATTTTTAAGTGTATTTTGTTAAACTGCATCATGTAGAAGTGAGAGAAGCTGGGCCTAAGAACATCTGCTTCTTGTCTCATGGACTCCACAGGTGGGGACGCTGAGATGCAAAGACCCTGCAGTTAACGCAATAGGCAATGGCTAACCTCCAGCTCACTGTCTTCTGGGCTAAATTGTGAAGCACAATAATTCAAAGAAAATCAAGTACAGAGATTGTTTCCAAGAAGACAAGGTTTTTCTTCTTTTTCTCTACTGGGTATTCTGTTTCTAGAAACGGAAACCCTGAGGGGAAAAGTCACCCCTGATTTGCTCCTGCTGGTAAAAAAGTCAAATGTCTTCTCCCTCTACAACATTTGATTTTTAGATATAATCATTAAAAAAAAAAAAAACCCTCCACATTTAAGTTAATAAAAAGCAGTTCACTCATTGTTGCTATTAGGTGAATAACAAATCAAAGTGTGTATTTGGACTTCGTTGAAATCTGTTGCTCACAGGCAGATGGAGAGGAGAGTTAAGGGAGGAACATGGGCATTAACCAGCCAGTTTCATCTTTCCCTATTTTTTACATTGTCTTATATCTGAGTGAATTTCTATTGTAACATAAGGGAAATAATCAAATGCAACTACATACACAAAAACTATGCCTTAGAACATTTTTTTCTTATATTGCTCAAGTTTATTTTATCTTTTAATTCTATAGAGGCAGTCTCTCCTACTTCACCATACCTTTATAATATTCTTAGAGGTTCCCTCTCTATTAATATTTTCTATATAATTTTATTTTTATTTTAAAATGTACTTTTCGATTATAGTTGACATACAATATTATACAGTGATTAGGCATTTATACAACCTATGAAGTGATCATCACAGTATGTCTAGTACCTATATGACACCATACATAGTTATTACCATAACATTGACTATACTAGAGATCTGATGCACGAAATTTATGCATGGGGGATGTGTCCCTTAGCCCAGTCTGCACCTTCTCCAATATGGGACCCCTTGGAGGATGTTCAACTGCTAGTTTAGGCCCGACCCTAAAATGGAAGTCAGGCATCCTACTCACAATCCAGGATTGCTGGCTCCTAACCACTTGCCTACGTGCTGCCTGCCTGATTGCCCTTAACCACTTCTGCCTGCCACCTAATTGCCTCCTAACCACTCCCCTGCCGGCTTTATTGACGCCTAACTGCTTCCCTGCTGGCCTGATCACCCCCAACTGCCCTCCCCTGCCAGCCTGGTAGCCCCTAATTTCCTTGCCCTACCAGTCTGGTTGCCTCCAACTGCCCTCCTCTGCCAGCCTGATCTCACCCCCAACTGCCCTTTCCTGCTGGCCTGAGGGCCCACAACTGCCCTCCCCTGCTGGCCTGGTCACCCCAACTTCCCTCCCCGGCAGGCCTGGTTGCCCCTAACTGCCCTCCCCTGCCAGCCATCTTGTGACAGCCATCTTATGATAACATGAGGGAGGCCATCTTATGGTGGCCATCTTGTGATGATATCATGCATGATGTCACCTAGGCTTTTATTTTATAGGATTCCCTACTGTACTTTATATCCCTATGACTAATTTTATAATTGGCAGATTGTATTTCTTAATCCCTTTCACCTTTTTCACCCATTACCTACCTCCTTCTCATCTGGCACATGAATTTGTTCTCTGTATGAGTATATTTTTGTTTTGTTTGTTTATTCTGTTTTTTTAGATTCTACATATAGTAAGTGAAGTCATATTTTTCTTTATCTGAGACTTCCTATATTAAGCATGCTTTTCTTAAAATCTCTTAGGCCATATTTATATTTTCTTCACATTTTAAAAAGGGGAAAAAAGCACTATTTTCCAAATATTATATGTAAATTGGAACAAGTAACCTACCTTGTTTATGAGGTGGTACAGTGATACTTTTCTGTTTCTTTCTAATAGGAAAACCAAAGAACATATTTTCTGCTTGGACAGACATCTCAAATACCTCTCCAGTTTTTACCTTTACAGTGCCAAGTGCATGGGAACTTGTTCAGCACCCCAAACACAAAGGACACACAGCATCTGGTGGGTAGTGTGATGATGACCAGGTTGCTTATCAGATAATAGAGAAAATCTAGCCAATATCATTTTGGATAGGAAAATTTATATCTATTTTAGCCAGTTTCAAGCTTGTCAATCATATAATTATATTTAATATATATATACATATACATATATACATATATTATACTGAATTCCAATTCAGTAAAATAGGCACAGTTTAAGGAGCCATCATTGCTGTAAGATCTGCTGCCATCACTTTTGTGACTGAAGATACACACACACACACACACACACACACACACACTAGAGGCCTGATACACAAAATACGTGCTTGATGTGGGGGAGTCCCTCAACCTAGCCTGCACCCTCTTGCAATCCAGAACCACTGGTTCCTAACCACTTGCCTGCCTATCTGACTCATCACCCCTAACCACACACCTGCCTGCCTGATAGCCCCTAACTGCTTGCCTGCCTGCCTGATCACCCCTAACCACCTCTGCCTCAGGCCCTGCCACCACAGCTTCATTGGAAGGGCATCTGGAAGGTCGTTCAGCTGTCTAATCTATTACCCTGTTTCCCCGAAAATAAGACAGTGTCTTACATTAATTTTTGCTCCCAAAGATGTGCTAGGTCTTATCTTCAGGGGATGTCTTATTTTTCCAGTGCACATTTATTGTTGAACAAAAAAAAAAGGAAATTTATTACCTGTATACAGTATGGTAGCAGTTGTCTCACAAACCAGCTCACTGATTGGCTGCAGTGCAGCCAGAGCTGTCCAGGCTGTGCGAGGTATCTTTAAATCAAGAGTCAGATGCCTTACAGTAGCTTCAGGGGCCTTATATTCCGGGGAGGCCTTATGTTTGGGGGAGGCCTTATTATAGAGGAGGTCATATTTTCAGGGGGATGCCTTATATTACAGTGAGAGGCAAAACTGGAAGTAGGTCTTATTTTCAGAGGAGGTCTTACTTTCAAGGAAATGGTAGCATATTACACTTTTAATATTAATATATATGCACATATACATACATATACACACATACACACATACATATATACATATATATGTGTGTGTGTGTGTGTATATATATATATACATACTAGAGGCCCGGTGCATGAAATTTGTGCATGGGGGTGTGTGTCCCTCAGCCTAGACTGCATCCTCTCCAATCTGGAACCCCTCGAGGGATGTCCAGCTACCCATTTAGGCCAAATCCAGGTAGGATTGGGCCTAAACAGGCAGTCGGACATCCTTCTCACAATCCAGTACTGCTGGCTCCCAACTGCTCACCTGCCTCCCTTCCTGATTGCCCCTAACCACTTCTGCCTGCCAGCCTGATCACCCCCTACCCATTCTCCTTCCAGCCTGATTGACACCTAACTGCTCCCCTGCCAGCTTGATTACCCCTAACTGACCTCCTCTGCAGGCTTGGGACCCCCCTAACTGCTCTTCCCAGCAGGCCAGGTCACCCCCAACTTCCCTCTTCTGCCGGCCTGGTCACCCATAACTACCCTTCCCTGTAGGTCTGATCCCTCCCAACTTTCCTCCTCTGCTTGCCACCTTGTGGTGGTCATCTTCTGTCCCCATGGGGACAACCATTTTGTGTGTTGGAATGACAGTCAATTTGCATATTACTCTTTTATTAGATAGGATAGAGGCCTGGTGACTGGGTGGAGGCCAGCTGGTTTGCACTAAAGGGAGTCCTGGATCAGAGTGGTGGTTCCCTTGGGGCATGGGGCAGCCTGGGTGAGGGGACTGTGCTTGTTTGCAGGCTGGCCACACCCCTGGTGATCCAAGTGGAGGCCCTGGGATCTGGGATTTATTTATCTTCTATAATTGAAACTTTGTAGCCTTGAGCAGAGGCCAGGGCTGGCCAGGAAGTTTGGCTTCCTCCATTTCTGGGGAAATCTAAGCCTCCTTCTTGCTCAATGGCTAGAGCCATTTTTGTTGGGATTCATTTATCTTCTATAATTGAAACTTTGTAGGCTTAAGCAGAGGCCTGGGCCGGCCAGGTGTGCAGAAAGCGTGGCTTCCTCCATTGCCGAGAAAAACCAAGCTTCCTGATCACTTAGTCGCCACAGGCATTTTGGTTGGGTTAATTTGCATACTCACTCCTGATTGGCTAGTAGGTGAGGCTTGTGGGTATAGCAGAGGTACAGTCAATTTACATATTACACTTTTATTAGATAAGATTTGTTGTATTACAGATGTCCTGCTTTATCCCCCCATTGACTTACTCCACCCTGTTCCTACCCTCACCACCAGGCCTTCACCACACTATTGTCTGTATCTATGGTTTATGCATATATGATTAACCAAAAAACTTACATGCAGTTATATTTTTAACTCATTTTGAAAAATCACTATAGTGTCTGGGTACAAGTAAACTCTGCAAAGAGCTAAGTGACATGAAGAAATGTTTTCTTATAAAACACTGTCTTCATAGAATAAACCTAAGGATCAACTGTATACATTATCCATAGGCCATAAATTAATACTTCTTTGATAGAAACATGGTGTTATTTCATTGTCCAGAATCATTTTGACTTGGATTTTTACTAAGGCCTTATTGTGTTCTAAACTTATATAGAATCTGAAATTTTAAGTTCGGGGTTAAATGAAATTCAAGAAAATTCTCCCATGAACCAAATGGCTAAGGAGAATATTTAAACATATTTCTGTCTCTAACATGAAAATGTGGAAAAAAGCAGACTTTACTCACCATACCTTACTTTCCTTTGGAAATAATACCTGCCTGATTGCCTTTTTGGATATCCAACACTGCACCTGTCAACTGTTTGCTGTTGCCAAGCCTGTCTATGAATGAACTACTCAGAGAAATTAAAACTTAAAATAATGATATTGGAGGGAATAATGAGATACTTTCAGATCAATTACCTGATTATATCTTAAATAATTTACCATGAACATTTAAATAATTTACCATAACATATAAAATAAGTAAAATATTTTTTTACAGAAAGGAGAAAAACATTATTGAAAAGTGGCCTGGTAGTTATTTCCCAAATAAAAACACTGTCTGAAAATACATTAAGGACAAATAAGCAATTTTGCAGGTGTGCAGAGAGATGTGACAGATTTTTTTCTATTAATAAATCACAGCAGTTTGATTTAACTGTTCCTCTTTCTGCCCTTCACCAACTCTAGAATGAAGGAAATCAATAAATAAGATTACACTCAGCACCTCATACAATTTTTTACCAACTGGGGGCACAGCCATCCAATTATGGTTTGAGATGTGCTGAACATTTATTACCATTTTTTCCAATTTATTCAGAGGAAACTTTTGGAGGCTCATTTGGTAGAGGCGATTAGTAGTGCATTAATGTACCTCAGTATTGATTGCTCTATGTAATGCACTAAGGAATACAGTGCACAAAACAGAATAGCTATGTTTTTATTTTTCATTTAATGACATTCAGATAATCTAAGAAAAAGATAGATTCACTTGAGAACAATATAAAACAATAAATATTTATGAAAAAATCCACAATTGCCATATTCTTTTTCCAATAATTATTTTATATAGGTGATATAAAAAATAGGTAGTATAAACTTGTGGAAATTCCAATATTTCTGATAGGACTTTTTATTTCTATATTTGAAGGGGAAAATCATTTTAATATCCATATTAATATTTAGAAATGCAGATATCATTGATTATAGTTTCTTCATTCAACAAATGTTTTTTGTGCATTTAGAATATGGGAGGATCTGGGCATATACTGAGATATATCAATGGGTAAAACAGTCTAGAAACATTGCCCTTGAATAGCTTACATCTTAGCACAAGAAGATAGGGAAAAATAGAACTGAATAAATAATGAAACTGTGTAGCATATTAAATTCTATGTCAAAAAAGAAATATGGAGCAGGAAATCAGGGGTTTGAGGGCCATCGGTGATGGTGTACCAGCTTGTAATATTAAGTAGGGCATCCAGTGAAGGACTTACTGAGTCAGTGAGATCTGACTAAAGATCTTAGGGATGTGTGGTAATTAGTTAAGCAAACATTTGGAGAAAAGAATATTCTGGACAGAGGAAAAAGCAGAGGAAAGCTTTAAGTTAGTAAGTAAGCCAGTATGCAGAAGCAGAGTCACCAGGGAGAGGAGAAGAGATTGAAAGAGTTTGTGGGCTATTTTGAAGATGTAGGCTTTTACTATGAGTCAGTTGGGAAGCCACTGCAGGGTGTTGTGTAGAGCAGTGGCAGGATCTGACGAACATGTAAGTATTACTCTATGAGAATAGGCTCTAAGAAAACAGCTGTAGCAGCAGTTGATATATGTAAGAATAGAGTTTAGGAGAGAAGTTGAGAATGGGAGTATCCATTTGCACATCACAGCATCTGAATGAAACTGGAGGAGCTAAGGAAGGGATTCTTTTAGACTTAGAAGAAAAAAAAACCCAAAAACAAACAAGAAAAAGCTTGAGTCCTGAGGCTCTTCAACATGAAGAGGTCCAGAAGAAGAATAGAAGTAAGTAGCAAGAAGCAACTAATAATACAGGAAGAAAACTAAGATGGCTTGTACTCTGGGAATCCTGTGAAATATATCTTAGAGCATCTTCTTGACTGTATGTGTCACCACTGTGATAATTGGTAAAGTTAGTTGAGTAATAAGTAATCATTGGTTTGAGTGCCATGGGAGTCATTGGTGTTCCTGAGACAGCAGTAGTTCTAAGAGACAGTAGTAGTAAAAGCAGTCTTAAGAAGAAGAATCCAAGTCATTGAATATAATGCACTATAATATACGGGGGGAAAGGGGACAAAGTAGGTTTACAGTTGTTCATACGGAAATAATAAAATAATTAATGAATAATAATTACAAGAATAAACTTGTTTTTTGTATTCACAACTGTGAACCTACTTTTGCCACACCATGTATACCTCTTGAGTCATTTTTCCTGAAAGGGGAAATAAAGAGATATAGCAGTGACTGATACAAAAAGTGGTATATAAAGCAGTTTGTTGTTTTTAATTATAGGGACAATAACAACATCTTTATAAATTGAGAGAGCCAGAAAAGGTCAAATAGATTATGATATAAGAAAAGAAGAACAGATAGTCATGTTCATAAGGAGGCAAGATGGCATGAGACCTAGCAGATACACTTTTAATGATAGCATATATAGCTTGTATATGGAACAGAAGGTGCAGCTGTTGTTAAATAAGGTGGTGGGAGGCTATGTCTGAGTATGGAAAGTTGATATTGCAAACTTAGAAATTATGTATTTCCATTTGTTTGAACAATTCAGAATAATTCAAGAATTGTGTTTATCAATACCAATAATTTGGTAATTGCCACTTATTAAACCTTGATCTTTAGCAAAAGTCTTAACTAATAAAGTCCTATATTAGTTTCCTATGGCTGCAAAACAAAGTACCATAAACTTAGTACCTTAAAACAACAGAAATTTTGTTCTCATACAGCTCTGAAGGCTAGCAGTTCAAAATTAATGTGTTGGCAAGGTCATGATCCCTTCAAAGACTTTAGGAGAGGATTCTTCCTTGCCTTTTATAGTTTCAGGTAATACCAGACCTTCCTTGGCTTGTGGCAGCATATATCTAATCTCTTCCTCTATCTTCACATGGCCATCTTTACTTTCTGTTTGTGTTCAGACTTTCCTTTTTGCATAAGGACACCAGTCATATTATAATAAATGTCCACCCTACTCTGGTATGACCTAATCTTAAATAATTACATTAGCAATGACCCTATCCTATATTATAAAAAGTCTGTGATCATCACACCATCATGCCATAATGATCAATCAGCAAGTGGCTGCATGTGCAGCAGGCGCACACAAATGGGCAGGGACTTCACCAGAGGCGCGGGTAGGTTTCTGGGTCCTGCCAGCATGGCAGGTGGTTTTGGGGTCCTGCTGGGGAGCGGGGGAGGAGGAGGAGTGGTTTCTGCATCCTGCTTCTTACAGTGGCTGCGGGACTCTTTCTGGGTCCCACTGAGCTGTGGGACTCTGGGTCCTGGGTCTCACGCAATTTTGTGCCCTGGACCCCTAGTTTCCAAATAAGGTCACATTTAGAAGTATGAAGGAGGGTAGTTAAGACTTCAACATATCTTTTTGAGGTCCATAATACCACCTGAGCCAGTTTCCTTTACTATAAAAACTGAAAAATACTATCAGTCTCACAGGGTTTTAAAGATAATTCATCATCTAGTTTACCAATTAAGAGGACAGGTTTGGAAGTCAAATAGCTTCATTGCTTTTGGAGTGCACTTGGGAAAATTAGTGAACTTCTTCAAGCCTCAGTTTTTCATCTACAAAATGGAAACAGTAATATTTCTCATTCCTTAGGGTTGGCATAAAAATAAATTAGATAACCCACATAAAAATTTAAAGTCATGTGACACTCTTATGCCCAGAACATAGTTATTACTCAGTAAATGTAAGGATTTGTTATCATTATACTTCAGACTGCTCCCTTTTCTGAAACCTTTGTGAGTTTATCCTATCTAATAAAGAGGGAATATGCTATTTGACCCTTATGACATGGCAAAGATGGTGGTGCCCACAGCCAATAAGGAGGGGATATGCTAACTGACTGCCATGCCCTCAAAAATGGCAGTGCCCGCAGCCACAAGATGATGGCACATAGTCCCCCTCAGCCCTGCAGGAGCAGCAGGCATGTGGCAAGGCCAGGCCCGTCCCCAGGCCTTGCTGCATGCCTGCCTCCAGAATCCTCCAGACCCCTCAGGCCGCCAGCCACCCAGGGCTGGCCCAAGGTGCAGGCAAACCTCACATGGCAGCTGCCCAGCCACTCGGGGCCACCTGAGACTCAGGTAACCAGAGCTGGCCAAGGCTTGCTCTGTCAGCAGCAGAAGTCTGATGGGGGCTTAGCCTTCCCCTGATTGCCAGGTCATCTTCCACCCCTGAGGGTTCCTGGGCTATGAGGGGGTAAGCCAGGCTGAATTTTCATGCACTGGGTCTCTAGTAATAGTACATATAGCATAGAGATGGTAGATGATAACAGTCTAATAATCAACACACTAACATACTTTATAAATTATCATATTTATAATTCACCATCTATTCTAACTTTCACATATTTTTGTTATTTATATTTAATATGTGATTTATATAAGATATGTATATTTGGTCTTCATCCCATTTATGGTATAGAGCTTCTAAAAGCTTTAGAATCTCCTATGATGAGAGTTATGAAAATTGTTCTTTTTATTAACTTTTGAAGCATCTTAAGATGGAGTCTGTTTGCCAGAAGAACCAGCCATGTGATGAGAGGGTTGGAATTTTCAGTCCTCACCCTTGACTTCCTGGGAGTGGAGAGATGCTGCAGGTTGAATTAATGGACAGTAGAATGATTTAATCAGTTATGCCTATGTAATTATACCTCCATAAAAAAAAACCAGAAAGGATGGGATTTGAAAAGTTTCCAAGTTTTTGAACATGTAGAGATTCCTATATCTTGCTATGCATTACTGAATTATAATATTTTATAGTAAACCGATTAGATCAGTGGTTCTCAACCTGTCACGACCCACAGGTTGAGAACCACTAGCAGGGTTGCCTAAGACCATCAGAAAACATAGATACTTACATTATGATTCATTAACAGCAGCAAAATTACAGTTATAAAGTAGCAACAAAAATAGTTTACTGGGTGGGGGTCACCATAACTTGAGGAACTGTATTAAAGAGTCTGGCATTAGAAAGGTTGAGAACCACTGGATTAGATAGTAAGTAAAATGTTTCTCTGAGTTTTGTGAGCTGCTCTAGAAAATTAATTAAACCCAGGGGAGGGGTCCTGGGAACATCTGGTTTATAGGCAGTAAGTCAAAAGCAGAGCTAACAACCTGGACTTGAGATTAGCATCTAAAGTGGGGGCTTATAGGACCGAGGCCTTAAACTGTGGAATCTAATGCCATCGCCAGGTAAATAGTGCCAGAATCGATTTGCATTCTAAGATGCCTAGCTGGTGTCAGAGAAGAGCTTGGTATGGGAAATCCTCTCCACACATTGTACTTAGGGGCAGAATATGAATAACCATTGCAAGACATAGTTGTCAAAAGCAGATATTGAGACAAGGTATCTTCAAGACCTTCACCTTTGAATATTTAGTCTACTAACATAAATGTTAGTAGATGGACCAGCAATAAATTACTTTATTTCTCCATTTTTCCTAAAAGTTTGAATGATACATTGGTTGGTTTGGGAGAGAGAAGAAGAAAAATTAGGGCTTTTTGACTAAGTAAATGAGTGGTACAAAAATAAAAAAAGGCAAGACAAATTTAGGCTATTTTCATCATTTTTGAAAACTGTCTGAATGCACCTAAAAACCAGCCATCATAAAGAGTAAGCTCTTAAAACACTTGATCAGTATATACAAAATTTTATCACTATATATCAAGTTAATTCTTCTTGAATCACTGTTAAAAATTTAGTTTCAATAAATAACTTAAATAATATACAGAGAATGAAAAATTCTTTAGACATGCAAATCATTCAGCTATGACTATAAGGTATAATTTGCAGATCATCACATGGTTTTTAGGGGGTAAAACTGTCAAAAAGATTAAGAAAAAGTAAGACCAGCCCTAACCGGTTTGGCTCAGTGGATAGAACATTGGCCTGCAGACTCAAGGGTCCCAAATTCAATTCTGGTCAAGGGCATGTACCTTGGTGCGGGCACATACCCGGTGGGGAGTGTGTAGGAAGCAGGTGATCAGTGTTTCTCTCTCATTGATGCTTCTAACTCTCTATCCCTCTCCCTTCCTCTCTGTAAAAAAATCAATTATATATATATATATATATATATTAATACCTATAGTTGAGAAATACAGAAGGGGAGATAAAACATTTAAAAAGAAAAATAATGTGAAATAGAAGACTGTTGGAATTACAGTGACATCAATAACCTCTGCAATGAAGTATAGAAAATGTTCTATCATAAAAGACTAAGTTAAAAAAAATTAAACCTGGCCAGGTAGTTCAGTTGGTTAGAAAATAATCCTAATACACGAAGGTTGTGGGTTTAATCACCAGTCAGGGCACATACAAAATCAACCAATGAATGCATATATAGATGAGATACCAAATCAATGTCTCTCTCTATCTCTATCTCTATCTATGTCTCTCTCTTCTTTTCTCCCCCTTTCTCTTTCTCTAAAATCAATACTTAAAATTATTAAGTACCTATGGGAAAAAGAAATATTATTTTTAAATACCTAAGGCTAGTGTTTTGTAGCACAGATAAAGAACTCTATTTGAATTCAATAACATACTAACTTTTACAGCAAAAATTCAAACAAGGAGGAACTCTGAATTTGGGATTGGAAACCTGGGTTCCAGTTAAACCTTATCTAGAAGTGTCATGAAAAATATTGCTCAACCTGTGTGCAGGAGCAGTGTCCAAGGGGCCTCCTGCTGTATCATGAGTTCACTCTTTTATTGTTGGATTCAGGCATCTTGAAATAAAAACTACGGGAACTTAATTGCAAGGTAGAGTTGGAAACCCTCAGTAGACTAAAGGGAGTGGCTGTGATTATTTACTAGCTGTCTCTGAAGTTATTAACAGGTTTGTCCAAAGTGGTGTGTACCATCTGAATACTAGCCAGAGCTATGAACTAGCAGCTGGGGCAGATGGGCTGGAGGTTCTAGTGGTCCTTTTAATCTCTAACACTCTATGAATCTCTCTCTCTATATATATGTATGTGCATGTGTGTGTGTGTGTAACAGAGAGAGAGAGAGAGAGAGAGAGAGAGAGAGAGAGAGAGAGAGAGTTTATGTTTGTGCAGGCATATACAGATTAATATGTGATTGTTATATCTCATGTATAGAAACGTTTTGCTCTTTAGATTGACCTGATTTGTAAAATCAGTAGTTCCAATTAAGGAGTAGAATCCTTTTGTATGATTAATTGTAAGAAGCAACACACATGCACACAAACACACACTAGAGGCCCAGTGCACGAAAATTTGTGCACTTGCAAGAGGGGGTTTCCTCAGCCTGACCCCTCTCACAGTCTGTGAGCCCTCAGGGGATGTCCTACTGTGGGAGGCAAACAGGCCAATCAGGGGAAGGCACTGCCCCCATCACCCTGCTGCTGCTGCCACTGCCAGCCACTGTGGCTGACAGCCCTCTTCGTCCCTCGCAGCTGCTGCAGCTTTGTCTGGAAGGACTTCCGGAAGACATCAGTCAATCCAGTCTAATTAGCATATTACCCTTTTATTAGTATAGATATGCACTGAGTGGACAGATTATTATGACCACTCCATCTGTACTTTGTTGGGCCACCTTTTGCCTTTAATACTGCAGTGATTCTTCTTGCCATTCACTCCAGGAGATGTTGAAAGGTGATGTGACGAACCTGACACCATGTCTGATGAATAGCACTGTCCAGTTCTGTGAGATTTGATGGTTGCGAAACCAGCTGCTTGATGACTTGTTTAACTTTGTTCCACAAATGCTCAATTGGATTGAGAGCTGTTGATTGTGGGGACCGTTTTAGCAAGGTAAAGTCTCCCTCATGTTCTTGAAACCACAACTGCACAATATGAGCACCATGCATGGCGCATTGTCTTGTTGGAAGAAGCCATCTCCATTGGGATATGCCATCAACATGATAGGATGAACTTGATCAGAAATGATACTTAGGTTTGTTGTGCTATTCAGACGTTGTTCCACATGAATTAAAGGGCCCAAATCATGCCAGGAAAACATGCTCCAAACTATAGCACTGCCCCCACCAGCTTGAAGAGTTGTACTCATGCACATGGGGTGTATACTTTCATGCTGTTTCCACCAAATCCTCACTCTGCCATCTGCATGATGCAACTGGCAATGTGATTCATCGAACTACATGACTTTTTTTTCCAATATTTGACTGTCTAATCCTTGTGTTCCTATGAGAAATGGGGACGTTTTATCTTTGTAACTGCAAACAACAAAAGTGTTCAAACAGGCCCTTGGCTCCCATATCCCATATGATGCAGCATACAGCTAATGTGTCTACAAACATCAGGTGGTCATAATAATCTGGCCATTCAGTGTGTGTGTGTGTGTGTGTGTGTGTGTGTGTGTTTGCTTTTTGTAAATAGTAAGACTTTCCCTAGATTAGTATCAAAGTAATCCAAATGTCTCACAAGACTTTGTATGGTGCTATTTATCAAAAGGGAAGGCATTATATTGACACTATTGATGCCCTTTTCTCACCTAATTTTCAGGGCTTTAATTGATTTTGAAAGTCTTTTATATTTTTAGTATTATCTGTCTTCGTTTTTGAGTAGATTGTGCTATGATGTGCTCAATATTTATGGAAAAAAATATAAAACATACATTATGTAAGGGAAGAACAAAACTTCTTTCTGCATGTATTCATTCCATTAGTTTTTCAGTAGGTGTCAATAAAGGCACACTAGCTAAGCGTGAGCTCTGGAGTCTGTGGTTTTTAATACAGACATTACTAAATCTCATAGCCTCTTTTCCTCTCTGGGACACATGGGAGACATTACCACCTCTCCCATAGGGTTATCATGATGACTGAACTAAATATACCACACAGTACACTTAGCATATTGCTTGGCACATATTATATGCTTACTAAATGTTAACTATTATTTTCATGTGCCTGGCACTACAGCTTTGCAACTCTTTAAATAGAGCGATCCTCATTATTGCCTGACATCTTTTTAAAAAGACACCATTCTCCACTATTTTGCAGCGGTGACAATAGTAGTCAGTTCAGATTTTCTCATCCTCTAGCAGGTACCCCAGAAGCTTGTGCTCACCACTCCACCATTCATAGTGCTCCATTGAAATTTATAATCTGGAGTTGAATTAGGCTTTGTTGTTGTTATCAAAAAATTATTTTGGGGGGAAAGAAAAGTAGACTATATGGTAAGCAATTTAAATTTTTTAAATATATATTTTATTGATTTTTTACAGAGAGGAAGGGAGAGGGATACAGAGTTAGAAATATCGATGAGAGAGAAACATTGATCAGCTGCCTCTTGCATGCCCCCAACTGGGGATGTGCCTGCAACCAAGGTACATGCTCTTGACCGGAATCGAACCCAGGACCTTTCAGTCCGAAGGCCGAGGCTCTATCCACTGAGCCAATCCAGTTTCGGCAGTAAGCAATTTAAATTTAAACAAGCATTACAGAATCACCAATTATAACCTGTCTGTTCTATAAGATAGAAATGGTGACTTGTTTGTGATCATCCTAAAGTTAGTATCTATATAAACTGAAATTTCTAACATTTCTTTACTATAACATTTCTTTACTATAACAAGCAGCAACTCAGCCTGACTTCTGATTTCTAAGATTGTCTACCTTTATGTCTATGTCTTTTTCCATACTTTCAATATATGTCTTCCAATGATCCCCCCCACCCCTTAACCTCTCTCACCTTCCTTTCCCTCTGGTAATCAGCATACTATTGTCTGTATCTATGAGGGTTTTTTTATGTTTTTGTTTTTGTTTTGCTTAATCCCTTTACCTTTGCACCCAGTCCACCAATACCTCCTCTCCTCGGATTAGGCTGTTCTCTGTATCTATGAGTCTGTTTCTGTTTTGCTTGTCAATTTATTTTGTTCATTAGATTTTACAAAACATGAAATCATCTGGTATACATCTCTCTCTGGCTTATTTCACTTAGCATAACACTCTCCAGGTCCATCCAAGTTTTGTCATTTTTAGAGAGCAAATCTCTTCATCCTTCTGAGGCTTCCAGTCTCCCTCTAGTGGCCCCTTACTAGAGCCTGACAGGGAACCAAATGCAAAGGAAAAATGGGTTTGCAGAGTCCCAACTCTAACATCTTAAAGCCAAGTTTGGCTTGGAACAGAGGCACCAATTTGATAACTAGCACAACTACTAAGAACTTTTAAGATCCAATGCCAGCCTCAGCTCCTCAGTGACTTTTCCCTGACAGTCCTTGCTCAAATGTTCTTTTCCTAACTCTTAAATTCCTTTCATGCTTCCTGTGTGCTTTACAACCTAACACTTCATGGACATCACGATGTTTCAAGTTACACCGTGAAATGCAGGACTGACACAGGAAGATATATTTGTACAAGAAATATAATAGATATAATAGATTTCTTTTATTTCTTAGCTGACTAATGATTTCATATACACTAAACAAATGATGGTGTTTTAAACTATGAAATGTTGAGGTTCTTGGGCAATAGCTAATGATACAGTTATGGTAGTGGTTTTAGCACACTTTATAAATGTGATTCAGTCCAACTGTAGCCTGAAGTCTACTGGCTTTGATTCTTTTTACCCTTTATCTTTTATATTGCTAAACTTTCCTTCTCCCTAGTGTAGAAATAAGGTTTATTATTCCAGTTCATCTCTTTCAAATTTTCATGCCCTAAGAGTCCATTGTATTGGCAAATATATATTTTAGTGACAGAGCAGTCCCACTGAGTTCTGGACATTCTCCCAGACAATTAATAGTACAAAGAAAAGTTACTAAGCTAAAATCAACTACAGCATTACTAAGGAACACTAGTGCAATTTGCAACAAAGTAAAATGTTGATGCAAATTTCCTAAGATTCATGACCCTTTGGAAGAGGTCTAGAAACATACTAAAGTGGGGTAAAGCAAAGTAAATAGACAATAGATGTGCTACTTTGAGATGCTGGTTATCTAAAAGCTCACAAGCTGAATTTAAGTGAAAATTACCTAAGATAATGTTATTTGGATTTCCTACTGGCTTTGTTAACATTTTTTAAAACAGTGCCTCATCTAATCTAAGCTCCTGTGAGGTGAAAGAAGCTTGATTTTTCTTCAGAAGTACCAATGGATAAATCAATGGTACTTATGAATACAGGCTTAATTTAACAATAGTGTGTGTATTTTTAATGTGAAAGAAGTGTACAATGGAAAGCAAAGGTCAATGCTTTCACAAAGCACCTACATTTATTCCTATTCTTTGTATTCAATAAACCTCAATTAACATTGTGCTGAACCTGTCAACTCCAGCCAAACTGAAAATGATGCTGTGTAAGACTACAAAAAAGAAAAGTAAATAAAAATATATTATTTCATTAGTTAGATATTGACTTTCCCAGAAATTAAAACTTTACCACTGATATAATGGCAGTTTCAAATTCCTAGTAGAAGTTTATAGAATCATGTTATGAAATTCAACTACCACCTTACTTTCATATATTTTCAAAAAATAAATTTTAAGTTAATTTATACTTCATGCATTTCAAAATAAATGCTTGTTAGGATGTAGTGTCCTGATCTTGTTTCAGGTATGGATTAATCCTTGGCATCTTTTGATACATATAGGAAGATATATATTTGTATAAACTGAGTCCTTATTATGATTTTCTTAAATTCAGGACAAAAATATGTACAAATACCAAATGTGTAAAATTATTTTTGTATATGAAATTCTGTTTTAATTAGAAATATATTTTAGATACTTGAATGGCACCATTGACATTATTACTTTTAATTGGCGCTTTACATTTATGCCAAGACTCCTACCTAAGTTAGCTAGAAAAGAACATCAACTGTAAAAACATATACAATAAAAAATCATTGATTAAAAACCAAGTGCTATTACTTTTAGTGCTGCATCCCCATTGCATGGGGATGTTGAGAGAATCACCCACCACTGAAACATTGTCAGCATGTTGAATGCTTAATAACAATGAAAAGGTGTCAAGAATCACACTAATATGTTCAAGACAAGAACTTGGTAGAGAAAATATAAACAAGTATTGTTTTTATAATTCTGATACCTCAAAATGTAAAGACCTTTAATAATTCTGATGCCTCTAAATGCAAATACCTTTACATGTAAATAAAAATACACAAAATAGTATGATAGGACTTATCAGAGGATCTTCAATGCAACAATTATGAAATAGTCATCCACAGATTGCTTGCATATTAAAATGTCATCTCTTAGGGGAAGCATTTCCCAATTTTGTTAACTAAGTTAGGGTCTTTCAGTTAAACAATCCGATAGCACCTTATAATTCTCCTTCACCACTGTCACACTGTAATTGAATAGTTCATTGTATCATTACTTAGGTAGTGTATGTCGCTGCTCAGTAGAGGAAGGAAGAGCTTGTGATCAAGGACCATCTCTGCCTGTTGTGTCCCTATGAGCTAGTACAGTGCATGGCATAGAGTGGTGAAGAAATGAAGTGATGAATGATATAGGCACAGGAGTTCACACATCATTATGGATTTCTTGCCTTTGTTCAAAATGTATTTCCACTTGTTTTTATGCTATCTACATATCAACTTTATGTTACATTTGTAAATAACCCTACCACATTCTTTAAAATGTCTGCCTACTAGCCTTCCTTCAGATTTTTCTCAGGGATTTATTTTCTTCTCTATCCCTCAGTATGTTAATTTTTTAGTAAAGTCTTGCACTACCTTGAGAAGTTTGGTTGTTTTCCCCCATTTTATTTTATTTTTCTCCTTCCTGATCTATGAAAAATAATACATTTTACTTTATACTCATTTTTCCATTTCAATCAATAGCTGCACTTATAATCCTTTTAAACTCTTCTTTGTGTGTGTGTGTGTTTCTGTAAAACAGCTCTTATTATTTATCTTCCTGACTAGAAGGTATAAATATAAAGCAAAACATAAGAAAAAAATACTAACTGTAATTACAAAAGGTTTTAGATTTCTCAAGTAAATATAGCACAATAAATAGTATAGCAAGCTTGGTGTGTATGGTCAGCCCTAAGATTTCGTAAATGGGATGTAGACAAGATTACCTTCACAAAACAGGTCTATTAGGCTGCTCCCCAAACCTTCCCATATTGTCCTTGTTCAAGGTGCTTTCCTTTTTGGAGTACCCTGACTAAATTTTTGGCTTTTCAAATCCTAAATAGTATTTAAGAGGCTGAAAAAAAAACCCCACAGCTCCTCAACTTTTCTTTTTCCCCCCCATTACATTACACACACAATTCCAATTCATTCAACCAGTCACCAAGTTACTGTACAGAGGTTTAGCGATTTGGCATTAAATATTATCAAATCGCTCAACCTCTGTACAGTAATTTGGTGTTATTTTAGACAGTGTTATGCTTAATTTCTGACTGGTCCTTTTCCATTTTTTTTTGAAACTCATGAAGCTTGCAATCAAGAGAGTGCATGATACATTAAATACAGGGTGGGTAAAAGTAGGCTTAGAGTTGTGAGGAAGTGAAACATAGAGTTTATTCTTATATTATTATTATTTCTTTTTAAATTGTATTTATTTATTTATTTATTTATTTATTTATTTATTTATTTATTTATTTAAAAATCTTTATTGTTCAGATTATTACAGATGTTCCTCTTTTTTCCCCCAATAGCTCCCCTCCACCTGATTCCCCACCCCACCCTATGCCCTTACCTCCCACCACTCTTCATACATAGGTATAAGATTTTTGTCCAAGCTCTTCCCACACCCCACACAATCCCCTTCCACCCCCAACTGTCAGTCCACTCCCTTTCTATGTCCCCATCATTTTATTCTGTTAATCAGATTTTTTATTCACTTGATTTTTAGATTCACTTGTTATCTTTACCTTTTTCTTCTTCTACCTCTTCTTAAAGAATATCCTTCAGCATTTCATGTAATCCTGGTTTGGTGGTCATGAACCCCTTAGCTTTTTCTTGTCTATGAAGCTCTTTATCTGATCTTCAATTCTAAATGATAGCTTTGCTGGGTAAGTTTGGTTGTAGGTTCTTGCTTTTCATCACTTGGAATATTTCTTAACACTCTCTTCTGACCTGGATAGTTTCTGTTGAGTCTTATGGGTACTTCCTGGTAGGTAACTAATTGTTTTTTTTTCTTGCTGCTTTCAAGATTCTCTCTTTGTCTTTTGCCCTTGGCATTTTATTTATGATGTGTTTTGGTGTGGTCCTTTTTGGATTCCTCTTATTTGGGGTTCTGTGCACTTCCTGGACTTGTAAGTCTATTTCTTTCACCAGGTAGGAAAAGTTTTCTGTCATTATTTCTTCTAATAAGTTTTCAATATTTTGCTCTTTCTCTTCTTCTGGCACCCTAATAATTCTGATATTGGTGTGCTTAAAGTTGTCCCAGAGGCTCCTTGCACTATCTTCATAATTTTGGATTTTTTTCTGTTTGTTTTTCTGGTTGGGTGTTTTTTGTTTCCTCATATTTCAGATCTTTGGTTTGATTCTCGGGCTCCTTTGATCTACTGTTGAATTTCTGTATATTATTTATTTTAGACAGTGTTATGCTTAATTTCTGACTGGTCCTTTTCCATTTTTTTTTTGGCATTCTCATTAAGATCCTTAAGGACTTCACTAAGCTCCTCAGAAATTTTTAGAAGATTCTTGAGTAACCTTATAAATGTGGTTTTTAACTCTAGTCCAGTAGTTTGCTTTCCTCCATTTCTTTCATTCATGACATCTTTGTCTCCACAATTTGCTGCTTCCCTGTGTTGATGGAGTGGTTTTCTGTGGTAGATGACCTATAAGGCCCAGTGGTTCAGCCTCCCCTATCACCTGAGGTGGACACTCTTGGTGCACCCCTTTGTGGGCTGAGAGCACAGTTTTGTTGTAGTTAAGTCTTGATTACTGTTGGTACACTGGAAGGAATGACCTCTAGGCCAATTGGCTGTGAGGATCAGCTGTGTCTCTAATGCAAGAACTACTGTGCTGGAGACATCCTTATGGGGCAAGACTTGTTTCAGTGGGGCTTTGATGCTCCTGAGTCTGCCTCTTGAATGTGTCACTTATGAATGTAAAAAGTTGAAATCTGGTGTCATCTCACACTGACCATTAGGTACACTGGCTTCTGGATCTCCATTGGGATACAGGGCAGCTACTGTCTGAGGCCACACAGCAGAAGCTACAGCGATATCTGCAGATTTATCTTCTTTGCTTGGAGGTTTTGGAGCTGACTATAGCTGCAGTTTGTTAGGTTAAGCTGAGATAGGGCAGGTCGTTTATATGAAAAAGCTGCTGTGCAGGGCTTAGGTGGGTTTGTAAATTTTTCAGGGTGAGATCTCAGGGAATCACTAGGCTAGGGCATGGCAAACAGCAATGGCTGCCAGTCAGCCATCTCTGCATTCACATCCCCTTGTCCCAAGCTCCAGTGCAGTAAACAATTCCTGAACGCACCTCTGCAAGAAAGCCACCCTCACTCTCCAATCCGATGGCAAACAGTCCTGCTTCTCCCTGTATGAGTCTAGGTCCTCAGAATCTTGCTGAAAACTGGAGTTCAGAGTAATCGTGAGCTTGTGTCTCCCTTCCAGTTGAAAAAAAAACAAAACAAAAACACAGCACACCCAGCCACCAGCTCAATTTGCGTGATTCCCTGCCTCCCGTTCCTCAGCTTTTCCATGCTTGTGCATGTCTCAATGCTCTTTTCTCTTTACTTCTAGTTGTAGAACTTCTACTCAGCCAGCTTTCCCATAGTTCTGGGTGATAGATATTTTTTTCTTTTAGTTGTAGTTTTGGTGAGGTTGTGAGAGGCAGCACGTACAGATGTATACTTTATGCCACCATCTTGGTTTTCTCTATTATTTAATTAATGTATTATTTTCTATAGGGATAACTGTAAACCTATATTTTGCCCCACCCAGTATAATGTTATTTTCAATAAGCACCTGTGCTGATGGACTGGCACAGGTAAAATCATTCATCTGGCATAACAAAATCTCTTCTGAAGGTGACATTAAGTTTAACTCATTGCAAAGACAAGAATCCTCAGAGTGAAAAAAGAATTGTGGAGAGTTCAAATATAGGAGAGAAAGAGCTCTCTAAGCTTGTAGATAGCATCCTGTCACTACATGTGGACAGTGATCTGAGAAGCCGGGGCCTATGCAAGGCAGCTGAAATCAGTACAAGCCCTATGGGCTTGGAGTTTGGTTTGACCTCTCTACCTCAGAGTGGTGCCCATGAGGCCTGGCAGGTAAGCTATGCAGCAACTCTGACCTTATTAGCCAAAATATTCATACTAAATGTACTTTATGTGATGACTTTTCATTGGTTCTCTCTTAAAAGTTAGGAAAGCCATAGAAAAGTACCGTGTGTGTTTTTTTTTTTCTAAAACATAACCAAGGGAAGGAATGTTTTATCTTTTTTGGGGTATGGGGGTGAGGGGCAAAGTGATATACTGTGTCCTTTGAAACATGGTGGTGAGAGCAGCAGAGTCCATACCAGGGATACTTAGTAAGTTGCCAAGTCTAACCAAGTATTTCAGCAATCTGAGCTAAATCTTGCACATTTAAAATGTTATGTTACTGGTAAACACTGCCTTTTACTGAGTCAGTAAATCATGGCGTATGACTCTGATGCCTTTCCCTTCCAATGCTGAAAACTTTTCAAATTTTTTAAAATATATTTTATTGATTTTTCAGAGAGGAAGGGAGAGGGATAGAAAGTTAGAAACATCGATGAGAGAGAGATATTGATCAGCCGTCTCCTGCACATCCCCTACTGGGGATGTGCGTGCAACCAAGGTACATGCCCTTGACCAGAATCGAACCCGGGACCCTTCAGTCCGCAGGCGGACACGCTCTATCCACTGAGCCAAACCGGTCTTGGCAACTTTTCAAATTTTAATCATGACCTTTTGCTCAGTTTGTGATGAGTTTAAATGGTAAAAAGTAGTCAGGCAAGGGGATTAAGTAGACTATAAGTACTTGTTCAGCAGAGTTGTATGTGCATCTCATTTCCTTTCCTCTTGAGTCAACTGTGGGGGTGTCATTTAAAAAATTTCATTAGCAGTAACTCTCAGTAAATCAGCCTTAAACCTAAATGTCTCCAAGGAGACTTGCTCACACGATTTAGAGTTAAAATAATCACTATTTCAAGCACAGTACTTTGTTAATAAAACATCCAATCTCTTATACATTTCGTTTTCAATTCTCTGTCTTCTTTCTAGAGTAATTTTGTGTTTGTCAACTACAGACATGCCTTCATTAGGTAGATTAGCATTCATAAGAGGTAGTGACTTGATAGTGCTAATGGCCCCATATCTCACATTACATAATCATCTCATTTCTGAGGAAAATTTAACTGTCAATGAATTTCATTGTATCCTTTTGCTTTTATAAATGTTGGCCTTTATTAACAAAGATAATAGAGTACACATTTACACATAAACCATCTTAGAGATGATATTTGTATTAACCCATCAGGAATCACTATGCATCAGTAACTGCATTGTATGTATTGCAAATCATTTTCTTCATAGAACTTATTTAATGAAGCCTGTTATATGAAAACACAAGTTTAGTTATTTAAAGAAATATACTCCCTCACCTATTTTCAAAACTCATGAGCATTATTATCTGATTATCCTAAGTTTAGAGAATAATTTTGTTTTACTGGCAGAGGTATTAATCCAAAGATTCTCCTTGGTAACAAAAAACATCAACTTTTTGTTAGGAAACTTATAAAATATACAGTTCAGACTTTACATCTTAGAATACACAGCACTGAGATCCAGAAAGTTGGTGATATATCCCTGGAAAATTAGCTTGTTAGGGGCAGAGTTGAGGGTAAAACTTGGATATTCAATTGATCTAGTCTTTTTATTTAATTTCTTTTTGATGTTTTACTTTTTTAAATTTACACTAGAAACATGTATTTTTTAATATAATTATACTTGTAGATTTGTCTTTTGTACTGATAGACTTTGCAGCCTCCCCCTTCCTCTGCAATCATGATTGTAGCTGCTGCAGCATTGTAATTTAATTGCATCTGTGGACACATGGACTATCATATCAGCTGTTCATGTACTCATAGCGTATGTCTGCAAATTTAGTTCTGGAATACTCTGAATCCAAAAGACTTATGCTTACATGTTTTTAAGTTTATTGTTGATGACTTTTTAAAGTTGTATGATAATTATGTTAATATTATATAACATATATATCATGCATATATGCATGATAGTTAATATATAAGATTTAAGTATATGCTATCCTCTGTTTGACTACTTTCCCAGACACAGTGGTTTAGGAGTCTCATCGAAGTGTATTCCATGCAAACTGATTGTTTAGAATGAATTGGTTTGTCCAATAGACAAATAGGAGGCCAACACGGCAGATACTACACCCAATGATAGAGAGGGGTAGAATGAAGTTGGAGAGGAAGGCAAAGAAGTCACAGGCAATGGCCAGTCTTTGATCCTTAATCTGATAAAAGAGGAAGTTATTAGAGTTATAAGCAGGGCTGGTATGATCTGAGGACTGTGTTAGACATATCATTTGGCTCCTGCACACATGAGGAGGCTCAAATAATAAAGAAGTTACATTGTGAAGGTATTGCAGTAATTCAGTGAAATATGGAAGTGAGTTGGAGATGGTGAGAAATAATGGACCTTAGCATTGGGTATTATTTCTTTAAAATACTATCATTTATAATGGTATCACTATAAGTTATTATGTTATTTCAAAATAACTAATTTGCAATGTGAGCCTTTGAAAGAAAACCTATTCCTAAGGCTAAGCTTGCCTTTAAAATAAAATGCATTTCTTTCTAAAAATCTTGACATATGTATTTATCCTTAGACCTGGTCATATAATAGTATGTGCACTTTACATAAAGTGTAGGCTCTGACCCACATTAAGCAGTATATGGTTTTTACCAAGAAAAATCTACAAAAATTACTTCTAAGGTTTTCTGAACCCAAGACAGCACGATATATGGGAACATTTCCATTGAACTCTTGACACTGGCCATAAATGTATTAGTATCTCCATTTACTTCATAAAACTATCATTTACATTTATATTATGCTTTTAAAAGATATTTATTACAATCATTGGGCTTCCTCTCTGTCAGTTTTATGCCAAGTACACCAACACTAATTATATATATTGTTCTTTTACCCAAGCTCTAACCTTGGGAAAATGTAAAATTTAGACCTACAACAGAAGCCAAATACAGTGGCTACTTAACAAGTTGCATTAACCTTATAACTAGAAATCCTCCTAACCTGCAAAACCACACAACTCCAAAGTGTAACACTTGATTCAGTACTGCAGTTTAGGACAAGGCATAAGTGGGAGATTGACACTTAAAGCAATAACTCTATGGGGGGCCAAAGTAGGGACACCATAGGCAGGTGGCGCAGAAATACCATTTCTGTGAAATAGTGTCTCAAATATGTTCTTTGCTGGATGATCTTTTCCTGCTCTTTGAACCATGAATTTATCCTTTGCCATATAGCCTTCTTTTTATACCACTGTCTATAGCAAATTCATCATTATGTTGGCATAATTTATTCATATTTTTTATCTTTCTCAGAACTATAAGGTTCTCCAAGTTTAAGACTAGGTTCCACTCATTTTTTTGTTTCCAAGATTTAGTATAGAGAACAAAAATAGTGTGTGCTCAGTATGTGCTGAAAGAGGGAATTTAAAAAATGCCACTGCAGGCAAGATGATATTGGTGAGAAAAATAATAGCAACTGGACTAAAGATATGTTACTTCTCAGGCATAATTTTAGGATAAAATGAGACTACGTATGTCAAACATATGTGTGTGGATAAATTCCTTGTACATATAAATTAAAATGTCTATTATTACTCCCGTTGTTTTTGTCTTTATTATAATAGGGTGTTTCATACCATATTGCAATTTTGACTTATTTAATGTCTTCTACATTGAACTTGAGGGTAGGGATAATGTCTTATTTTATATCCTACTGCCAACTTCACATATGGCAGGCACTCAATAAACTTTTGCTGATTTACTGAACACATGTACTTAGCCTTCTTCATATCTTTTTCTAAAATTTGTTGTTACACTTTTAGTGACAAAAAAAAAACACACACACACACACACCAAAAAAACACTATTCACCAGCTCTTTCATGGTTAACGAGGAAGAGAGAGAAAACATATCCATACTTTCAAATAATTCATAATTAGCTAATAAAAAATAAGAAGTGAGGGATACTTAGCTCTCACGAAAAATTATTTTATAAAAAGGAAAGAAAGCAGGAACATCTCAAGATGAATTGGAGGGAGGTGAGGTTGGAAGATTTTAATTTCTATCTTTTAGCTTACTTTCTCACACTTACATATATACACCATTTCATTCCCAGCTCTTATGAATAGTGAGGTAAGTTACAAAGTGGTGAACATAAGCTGTGAACAATGTGATAGCTCTGGGCACTCTGAACTGCTGCAACTCTGACATATTCCACTTGGAAATAAAACATCTTCCTAATTAATCACTATTATATCCCAGCTTAAAAAAATCTTGTGTGGATTTCTGCAGAAAATGCACTAAAACAATGGGCACTGGAGCGAAGAGGCATTTACAAAAGGGAATATATAGATAGCCAATGAACATGTAAAATAATTCTTAAGTTGATTATTAATTATGGAAGTGTAAGTTAAAACTACAATGTCATAGTACTTCTCTGGCAAGTGTGAAATATAAGATTCCTGAATGTATTTAGATTTAGGATGTACTATTTTGAATAAATAATGGTATGCAATTTATTCTTATCTGTAGTTTTTCTTTTATTTAAATTCTCCTGCTAAACTGAAAGTTACTAGGCAAGATACATCATTTAAACTACTTAGATATAAAAACCTTCTGTGAATGGGTTAGCACAGTTTACAAAAATTGAATGAGCCAATTAAAATGAGTTCTAGTTATGGGTGTTGCTACTTGAGTGGAGAGGAAACAGTGAACAGGAGGTTCTGTTGGTTTGCATACTGCTTATCTGAGTGATTTTTTAAAAAATATATTTCACTGATTTTTCAGAGGGGAAGGGAAAGAGATAGAAAGCCAGAAACATAGAGGAGAGAGAGACATCACTCAGCCGCCTCCTGCACGCCCCCTACTGGGATGTGCCCGCAACCAATGTACATGCCCTTGACCGGAATGGAACCTGGGACCTTTCAGTCCCCAGGCTGGCGCTCTATCCACTGAGCCAAACCGGCCTCGGCTGAGTGATGTTTTATGACTGACTCAATTTACTGTCTCTCTCTCTCTCTCTCTTTTTTTTTTAATTTTCAGCCCAATGGCAGAGTTACAGCCATAGCTCAGTTCTCAAACACATGTATCTTGCAGTCAGAATCTAGTACATCAAGAGTATCCTGGCTTGGGAGCAAGGATAAAGGTGAAGAAGATGGATTATTGGTGTCCTTACTTCAATTTTTTTTCTTTATTGATTAAGGTATTACATTATGTGTCCTTATTCTGATTCTCCTAATAAATATGTTCAGAAGTACACCGAAGTTCTTCAAGATTCAATTTGCTGATGGTAGTAGATTAGGGAGGATGGGGGTGGAGAGGTTTTCTTTTTTTTTTTCTGCCTAATTTCTCTTATTAGCTGGAAATTGTATGGATTAGCTCAGTAATCTGCAAACTGCAGCTCTTTGGCCCCTTGAGTGTGCCTCTTTCACAAAACACCACGTGCAGGTGTGCATGTACAGTGCAATTGCAACTTTGTGACATATGCGCAGAAGTCGGTTTTCTGCTCTCAAAAGAAATTTCAATCATACTGTTGATATTTGGCTCTGTTGACTAATGAGTTTGCCGACCACTGGACTAGCTTATTAGATTAGTGCATTCTTTTTCATACCTTTACAATAAGATTTTTCTTATTGTTTTTCTCCTAGGACATACAAGTAATTCCACTGTACAGCACTTTTGCAAAAAATATTACAGCCCCAGGTACTGTATTTAGTCTTCTTCCCCAGAAACAGCAAGGTTTAAGGAATAAATATATCTATATTTTACAACATGTGGTTTACAACGTACCAAACCATATGTTGTAAAACATATTTCTCAACTTCTAAAGCAGACTTTCCAGCTCCCAAACAACCAATTTACAAAAAGTCATTTGCACTTCTTCAGGTTTCTAGACAGTGTGTCAGGGACATGACCACAGTCTTGCCTTAGATAATTATTAGTAGCAACAGAGCTGAAAAGGAGGGAATCATGAAGTAGTACAATAAATAGCTCACTCTTTATATTGCCAACATTTGGGCTGACAAATAGTGTTTTCTTCAGTTTGTCTTCTCAGGGAATGTAGACTATTAGATCACTTAAAGAATAAAAGATTGCTTGAACTGAGAAGTCATAAACCTAAACAATCAATCATTTCACAAATTACACCCAAGCACTCAGAGAGTGTATTAGTCTTCAAGACTTTCATTTACATGAAATAGTTTTTACCAGTGGTTGTCTCTTTCTGTTTCTTGCCCTAATTACTGAGCCAGGTTTCAAAATGGTTTTGTTCCTCAAAAGCCTGCTTTCCACATCACAGCCAAAATCATCTATGTACTCAAACATTTAAAAAACACACAACAATAATTGACTAGTGAGTTAAATTTAAAACCGAAACTATAAAATGCTTAGAAGAAAACAAAGGAGATAAGCTCCTTGACATTGATCTTGGCAATTATTTATTTATTTATTTATTTATTTATTTATTTATTTATTTATTTTACTTGAGACCAAGAGCAAGGGAACAGAAGCAAAAATAAACAAACAAACAAAAAAAACTGCATCAAACTAAGAGGATTTTGTAGTGCAAATGAAACCATCAAAAAAATGAAAAGGCAGCTGATGAAATGGGAGAAAATTGTTTGCAAACTAAGTATTTGACAAGGAGTTATTATTAAAAATATGTGTTAAAATATGGGCAGGGAAACTGAATAGACATTTTTGCAAGAAAACAGACAGATGTTTAACAGGTACATGAAAAGATATCCCAAATCACTAATCATCAGGGAAATGCAAATCAAAACCACAATGAGATATTACCTCATACCTGTTAGAATAGCTATCATAAAAAGACAAGATATGATGAATGTTGGCATTCACTTGTTGGTTAGAATGTAAATTAGTGCAGCTACTATGAAAAAAGAACATGGAGGTTCATAGAAATATTAAAAGTAGAACTATCCTATGATCCAACAATCCCAATTGGTGGTATATATTTGAAGAAAGTGAAAAGAGGATCTCAAAGAGATATATAAACTTTTTCATTCACTGCAGCCTTATTCATAATAGTCAAGATATGAAAAAAATCTAAGTGTCTATCAATGGATGAATGGATAAAGAAGCTATAATAGACATGAATACATACATACATACATAATATGGAATATTATTTGGCCATGAGAAAAAAAAATCCATTTCCTACATAGATAGGACTTGAGGATGTTATACTAAATGAAGCAAGCCATTCAGGGAAAGACAAATTCTGCATGGTATTACTTGTCTATTTATTTTATATATATAAATTTATTCATTTTATATATATAAATTATTACTGGTGATCATTATCTCTTCATATTTCATAAGGTTTAAAATTTTTCTACAATCAATATAGTACAATTTACAAAAAGAAAAAAAGACCAATACACATTCTTCTTTTAAAATAAAATAAATTATAAATTTAAACTCATCAATAGATAAAAACAATCTCAAATAGAAGTTGATCCTCTCTATGGTAAAATTAAAAACACACAAACACAAAAAGTTCATCAGTGATGAACTATTAGGAAACTCAATAGTTAACGTGGCTCTTTGTGATAGCCTCTATATTTGCTTTTGCTTGGTTAGGGTACCTAGCAGCTATCAGCTACCGGCAGGGGCCTCCCTTCCCTGGCTGCTGGATGCCAAATGGGGCTGTCCTTAGTTCTGTGCCACCCCCTGGTAATCAGTGTACATCATAGTAAGTGATTGAACTCTCAGATGGTCAAACTTTTAAGGGGACGCTTTGCATATTAGGCTTTCATATATATAGATATTTTTTCCTCTCATTAAAAATAAGTAGGTTACACTGGAATTCTCAGTGTAACAATTTTGCTGATTCTTAATATGACAAACCACAACATATTGATTTTTGTTCAAAGCACCCTACACAGTGCTTAATTAACAGAAGAGTCTTGAAATATACTTAGCCTGATTAGATGAACTGATTTTCTGACTATTGTTTACTTTGAAGCAAGCAGGACATCGACTGAGTTGTGACATGACTAGAGTGTGACATAATGGTGAGATGGAGCATTTTCAATGTTTATGTCGTTTTCTCTGGTGAATTGCTAAAAGTTACACAAAGTAAGGAATCTTTTGAGTAGCCTCAATACTTATTGGGCATTGTTTATTAATTTTCAGTACAAATGATTCTTATAATTCATGTTAGTGTATTGTATAAAGTTACTGTGAACACTGAACTATTGCCTCCAGGGCAAATATAAGGCTAGGTTCTTATGAACCTCTTGTCATAACATTTCCATTGCCTGATCAACATGTGTTTCTGTTTAAAGATACCTTACATAATATAGAGTAGGTCCAAAAGTAGTTGTATAGTTGTGAGTACATGAAACACAGAGCTATAAAGCTATTGTAATAATCATACCCTGAATATTTTGTATATAAAAACCATTGTAAACCTGCTTTAAGCCCACTCAATATATTTTATATATCTCTTATAAATTATTAATTATATGCAGTATTTATTTATAATAAAATATTTGCTAAGAAGGGTTTGCCATTTTCTTAATCCTGATACTTGACCCTTAACACTTTCAGCTTCACAAGAAAAGTTTTTTTCAAATCTATGTCATCTTTTCAATATACAAATTTAACCACTTTCCCATAGCTTCCTCTTGCTCTATGGATATGCTAATTTAGTTCTTTCTGGGGCAGACTCATAGAGATCCATGAAATTCCTCTTCCCTTTTCTGGATGTATCTATTGTTCTTCCACTAACATTGAACTCACAGCCAACAGCAAACACCTCACTGAAGGAAGCTTATTTAATACTTGTGTTTTCTCTCGAAGCACAGCATAGCCTACTTGCGCTTAGGACCACAAGACAGCACTTCAGCACTCTGTTTGAGGGACCACTGAAAACTCAATCTCCAGCCAAAAGCACAAACATACAAAAACAGAGGCACTAAAGAAACAAGAGAAAGGACACTTTCTCACAGTATGATAGCTGACAGCAGAACAGTGCCTTTGGACCCTAGGAAGGAGGGTGATTCATACATGCACATATGTATGTTCTCATTTTAGATGATACAAAATCACCCTGAATAAATGAAGTTTTATTGAGTAGATAAATTTGTAATTATGAATTCAGAAATAATGAAGACTGACTGTATAATATATTCTCTTGATTTATGTGAACAGTGAAATAAATTGCTTATAGTATTTTTCCTTTATGTCCTTGCTCACATTTTTTATCTGTGAAAATGGAAGCCCAAAATATTACTAATAATGGTAGCTGATACTTACTCTGTGCCATATGCCAAGTTACTGAGATTTATTACCTAATTTATTCCAAACCACAAATGTTATGAGGTTATTAAAACTTTACCCTCGTTTCACAGGTGATAAAAGAGGTTCAAAGAGGTTATGGACTTACTCAGAAGTACATGGTGAGGAAATGGTCAGTCTTCACTAGAAAACAGATGGACACAGAGTAAGCACTTTCTATATTTTTATGTGTTCAAAGTTCCTATTTAGAATATTGGATATGAAGCAATTCTTCACCTACCATTTTTTTGTAGTTGTTATTAATCCTTACCCAAGGATGTTTTTTCCATTTATTTTTAGAGAGAGTGGAAGGGAAGGGGAAAGACACAGGGTTCCAGGGCACATGCCTGGGGTGTTGGCTCCATCCCTAGTAGGGGACATGCAGGAAGCAGTCAATGATTCTCTCTCATTATTAATGTTTCTATCTCTCTATCCCTCTCCCTTCCTCTCTGAAAACAATAAAAATATAATTTAAAAAATATATGATAGTGGCCTAGTTGTATAGCACTCTAAAGCAAAAATAAATTTGGGCCCCAACAAAACCCTACTAAAAATAAATCAGGATGAAACTGATATTTAATTGTTAATAAAAAAAACATAAAATATGAGAAGAAAAATTGGAAGAATCTTTAGATCTCAGAATATAAATTTATTTGTAAATAGTCAAGACTCTGAAAATAGTAAATATATAAATCAATTCCGTTTAAAATAAAATTTAATGCATTAATATAATTCAAATGATAAATTGATAAAATATTTTTAATTCATAGCATATAAAAACCTAATTTTAATATAAAATGCAATATAAATCAGTGAAAAGACATCAAAAACAATTATTTTTAAAGAATATGGATACTTGCTCTAGCTGGTTTGGCTCAAAGTATAGAGTGTCAACCTGTGGACTGAAGGGTCCCAGATTTGATTTCTGTGAAGAGCACATGTCCAGGTTGTGGGCTCTATCCCCAGTAGAGAGCATACAGGGGGAAGCCTATTAATGATTCTCTCTCATCACTGATGTTTCTATCTCTCTCTCCCTCTCCTTTCCTCTTTGAAATCATTTTTTTAAAAAAGAATATGGGTACTTGACAATTCACTTAAAATATAAGGAACTCCTAACTTGTTAAGACTCACGTCAAGGAAAATGTAAAATCAAACAAGCTGATACTTTTACAAAGTCTGTCTTGGTAAAGATCTCATATTGATAAAATGCTTATTGAGGAAACTGTGGGAAATAGGGCTCCCTCTTGTATTGCTGTGGATCTAAACATTGATTTTTCTTGGTGCTAAAGATGGACTTTTAAAAAAATATCTGCAAAACCCATATCTTCTTGAATTTAATATCTAAAGGATCTGACAACTGAAAAGATCAGTATGTCTGATATATTTTATATTTGACAGTCATAAGTACAATGAAGAAAAATAAAAGGGAGTATTGAGTACTAAGGAGGAGTGTTACATTTTTAAATAAGTGATAATACAGGCCTCTCTGAAATGGAAACGTTTAATAAAAGCCCTGAAAGAGATGAGGCAGTAGCCATATGGATGACAGAAGAGGGTTCAAGCAGAGGAATGAGTATGGGCAAATGCCTTGGGAATTTTATTTGTCATCAAGAAGACTGAAGTATCCAATGTTGAGTGACTATATATAGAAGATTATTAGTAGATCCTGTCAGAAAGATACAAGAACAGATAGTTACATAAAATTTGATGACTGAAAAAAAAAGAAAATATATTAGAGCATTGAGAGATGATATATTCTACTTTTTATTTTAGAATTATTACTTTTTTTAGTTTTATATTTTTATTTAATTAATTGGGGTTATATTGTTTAATAAAATTATATAGTTTTTAGGTGTGCACTTCTATAACACATAATCTGTATATTGTATTATGTGTTCACCATCCCAAATCATATGTTCTCCCATCACCAGTTATCATTCTCTACTCCTATCCCCACCCTGCTTCCATTCTGGTAATCACCATGCTGTTGTCTGTTTCTATGAGGGATTTATTGAATTTGTTTGTTTTCTCTTAATCACTTCACTTTAAAAATGATCGCTTTGACCATAGAGGGTCAAGAACAAAGCTGCAAGGTCAGTTAGTAAACTCTTGTCACATAATAATCCTCACTCATAATAATCCTCATAAAAAATGTGAGAGAGGACCATGGCTTAGGCCAGGGAGACTGTAGTGGAGGTGGAAATGGTTAATCACAGATGCATTTTGGTAATGAAGCTAATAGTATTTCTGGAAAATTACAGTAAATATAAATTTAAAAAGTAAAGAGAGACACTTCACTAAAGAAGATACACAGATGGAAAATCTATCATCTATCATCTATCTATCTATCTATCTATCTATCTATCTATCATCTATCTATAATCATGCTTAACATGATATATTATTGGGGAATTGTAAATTAAAACAATGATGAGATAAGACCATATACCTATTATTAAAATAGCCAAAACCCAATGCACCGACAGTACCAAATGCCAAAGAGAATTTGGAATAACAGGAAATCTCATTTATTGCTGGTGGGAATACAAAATGGTGCAACCACTTTGAAAGAGAGTTGGCAGTTTCTTACAGAGCTAAGCATAGTTTTACCTTGTGATTTAGCAAGTGTGTGCCTTGGCATTTACCAAAGGAATTAAAATGTACATCCCCACAAAAATCTGCATATGAATATTTATACCAGCTTTATTTGTCATTGCCAAGACATGGAAACAAGCATGATGCCCTTCAGTAGATGAGAAAGATATCTATATCTTTAAATAATAGCCTAGGTGGTCCTCATGACCTCACATGTGATGTCATCACAAGATGTCTACCACAAGATGGCCACCACAAAGATGGTTGTCACTAGACAGCTGCATGCAAGGGGTCTGGCAGCTGGCTCCACACAGTGAGGACTTGGGGTCTCACAGCTCCGCATAGTGCAGAGGAGGCCGGTCCCAGCATCTCCAGTGCATCACATGGAGGAGGCAGGTCCCAGCGTAGGAGGCAGGTCCTGGCACAGGAAGCGGTTCAGGGCAGGGAAGGGCAGTTGGGGGTGATCAGGCCGGTAGGGGAACAGTTAGGGGGAGATCAGATTGGCAGGCAGAGGCAGTTAGGGGTAATCAGGCAGGTAGGTAAGCAAGCAGTTAGGAGCAGCAGTCCCAGATTGTGAGAGGGATGTCCCAGATTGGAGAGGGTGCAGACAGGGCTGAGGGACACGTCCCCTCCCATGCATGAATTTTGTGCACCAGGCCTCTAGTTTATAAGAAGAAGAGAAAGGGCCGATTTGCAGGTAGGATGTTCTTGGCAGGTTAAAGGAAAGGGCGTGGCCTCAGTGAGGAGCCTGGTTTTCATAGCAGAGAAGGCAGAGTATATGAGCACAGGTGTAGGTAGGTGGGTGAAAATGAGAACATACAGACATTCTTTACATATTCACTCACTTTGTTCATTGAAATAAAAAGCAAGTCTATAACCTGACAACAAGTATACCGAAAGTACAGCAGTATGAGGAGAAAAGTAATGATATAAAGTAGTGGTAAAGAAAAGTCAAGATAGTGATTGCCTAATATCAGGTAGCACTCATATCCCATTTGATGTTAGCAATCATGGATTAAAACAAGATTTGTCAACATGGTCATGAGTTTTTCTCTAGCCACTTTTAGCTGCACTGACAGAGGTGCAGAGTAAGCAAAAGTTGGATTAACAAGTGATTGGATTTTGTCAAGGGAATATATCAATTGTGGGAAGCATATAGTGGTTGGACATATATAAGAATCATGTTAGGCTCTACAGCTAGCTGGTTCGCCTAAGACCATTGGAAAACACAGATATTTACATTATGATTCATAACAGTAGCAAAATTACAGTTATGAAATAGCAACGACAATAATTTTATGGCTGGGGGTCACCACAACATGAGGAACTGTATTCAAGGGACACAGCATTAGAAAGGTTGAGAACCACTGGTCTATACTGAAATAAGTCCTTAAGACTGAATAGCTGAGGAAGAGTGGAGGTCCTGGGTCACTTGGAGGGCAGAGATCAGGGAACTTAAAGACCAGGACATACATTAAAATAAATTAAAAAGACCATCCTTGCAGGTATTGAAATTAAAAGAAAATCTGGCAGACATTGTTAGTAAATCATAAACTAGAATCTCTCAGGAACAAAGCTATAATTTCAGGGCTAAGAAGACATTTGTATACTTATCACACCTAATAGCAGTTAAGTTCATCAGATGGAAAGCAAACTATGGGGTTTAATGAGAATTCTGGGATTTAGAGCCAGGTTAATAGTGAAAGAAAAAGGTCAAAGAATCCTAAAACATAGAAATGTGAAATCCTGGTTAAATTCAGATAAGGGACTGTATGATATAGTATGATAATCACATACTACCAAACCTCTGACCTCTTTTCAGACTGTAAGTTTCAATAGTAGGGGAAGTCTGGTCTGACTACTAAAAGTGAGCAGAGATCTAAGATTCCCTGGAGCTGAGGGACCTGGGCAAAGTCTCTAGCTAATGGATCAAGAAGACAAATTTTTTGGGGGGAAGCACATTAAGGTTTACTATTTTTTTTCTTTTGACTCACTTTTGAATATCTTTTGGGGCTGGGAGAAAGTCACCCTCTTGTTTGGTACCTAACATATCCTATTATTATATACTACTGATCCTCATAAGTACACAGTTTCACAACTTCATGTTACATAACTGCAAAGATTTGTGTGATGCCTCTTATCCAAAGGAAGTGCTAACCATTGTTGTGCATGTTTCAGAATTTACTTGCACTTTACATTCAATTGTAAGCACCAGGTTTTAATAATCTGGAGCAAACTTAAAAAATATTATATTCAACGAAAGAGACCAGACACAAATGAGGAAAAATTATATTAGGTCATTGCTATGAAATGTCAGCATAGGTAAAAGAATGGTTACCCATGGTAAAGGGGGTGTATATTGACCAGAAAGTCATAAAGAAAAATTTAGATTAATAGAATTGCTCTATATCTTGATTCAGATGGTGGTATCATGGGTATATATAGTCTATGTAAAAAGTCATACAGCTGTACAAATAATATTTTGTAGTTTACTGTATATAGATAATATATTGAAAAAAAATTTAAGTACATAAAAAATTGGGACATGGCATAGTAGAAAAACTACTAGATTGCAAATCTGTCAAATAAAATCCATCCCTCCCCATAACTTCTACATAAGACAAGTACAGGCTAGTTGAAAGAAAAAAGGAGCCTGGGGAAAAATAAACTGAAAGCTGATTCTTTGGGGGAAGATAACAACTCTTCAAATACTTGAAAAATAGCAATGATTACAAACCTGCCATGAGAAGGAAAGTGTATGCCTGTTGTTCCTTATACCTCTGGAATAGAAGTAGAATCAGTGGGAGGGAGCCAGAAGAAGACTCCACCTCATTAGAAGGAAGAATGGCCTTAAATATAGTAACTACCCATAATTAAAGTATTTTTTCACTTCAGCATTAATATTCAGCTATTTCTCCAATTAATCTTCAGAACCATTTACTTATTTAAGTGAAATATAACATAAAAGTTCAATTTGTAGAAAATGGGGAGTTGCTGTGAATGAAGTGTGATCTCAGGACAACAATGCTTTCATACCACCAAATGACTCCTGGGAGGGTGCCAATGAAAAGAGGCACAATTCTTTGCTATAATATTACAAGAGGGACTTGGATATATGATTTGTGCTTGAATTAAGTGTCTCTTAAAATTTATTTTATCTTGCCTGACAGTGTTGCTCAGTGGTTGCATTGACCCATGAACCAAGAAGTCCTTGGTTCAATTTCCAGTCAAGGCACATGCCTGGGATTCAGGCTCAATCCCCAGTAGAGGATGTGCAGGAGGCCACCAATTGATGTCTCTCTTGGAAGCGCCTCTCTCTCTATTCCTCTCTCTCTAAAGGAAAAAAAAATCTATTTTATTGCATTTTCTAGGATCTTAAGATTTGAAAATTAAAGACTTTGAGTGGGTCAAAGCCTCTGGTGATCAAATTTTGCTGTGTGTGTGTGTGTGTGTGTGTGTGTGTGTGCGCGCGCACGTTCATTCATATTTTCTGCATTATTAAGGTACAACAGGCTTCTTATTCATAATGTTTGCTATAAAGAGAATGGGCAAATTAAAATTGTACATGTGATTTTAGAATTACAAGTAACTGGAGAAGTATAACAGAAAGAAATTAACATTTATTAACCAAACCCATAGACGGTTAATAAAATGTAGATATAGAGGAAGACTGGAAGGATCCCAGCCCCACAGCTGGCTGCAGTTAAATGGTCTAGTGCTGAGGTGTGAACTTCAGGTTTTCTCACACAAATGAGAATTTCCATTTTACACGTGAAAGGCTGGAAGAATAATCCTCAAGCCAAATACCAAGTTTAGAAGAAAACATTGGTGTAGCCATAATTTATTTTACAGTTGATTCTTTGGTGTTCTAAAGCACATTGTTCTCTTATTTATAATTTTTAAGAAGAATGAAATAGGATATTTATTAGCTCTATCATTAGATGTGTTCCTGTCAAGTTAAGCAAAAGCCACTTGTTATAGCACATATAATTAATATAACACATTACAACAAAAATAATAATTAGGAATGAGTCAATTCTAAGTTCTAGAAAAATCATTTTCTCAAGGAGATTATACTTGCATCGTGAGTCAGACTCATTAGCATTTTGATAGAATGGGATAGAATTATAATGCAATCAGTCCCATAGCTTTAATTACCTACTATTTGTTGATGGTCCCTATTATTTCTATTATAACTCAATCATGAATGCTTCACAGATTCTATTCTAGAACTGCAAGTGCAGGAAAATCCTCTATGTATTTTTTACAGCATCTTCAAGTAGCATATCTTAACCAAGCCCATGCTCTTCCCGCCTCCTCAATTACTGTTCAGAAAATTTATTTGTTGCTTGTGTTATTTCTTAGTTGATGAATGATGCCAGCAGATACCCCAGGCAGTCATCTAGGTATCCTGTGGGCAACAGAGAATCACCAAGGAGTTTTAAGCAGGGAGCCAATTTGAAATTAGTGCATAGATCTAACTGTGATATCCAAGGGTGTATAAAGTAGACTTAAGTAGTAGTAGAGATCAATCAGGAATCTATTACAATAATTGTCACAATTTTAGAAAATCTCAGGGAACAAGAAGAGTTGCCTAATTCAAGGATCCAGTAATTAAATGCTGTTTTCTTTTTACAATGGAGCAAATAAAACATGTAAATGTTTATTACATTCATAAAGAATATTTATTAAGATGGGCGTTGCATACAGAGCTCTGTTATAATGAATATTTAATGCCTAAAAGGCAAACAAATAACAGATAATTTGAAAGAGAAAATATAGAAGAGAAATTAAAGACCGGGGATAGTATGGCACTGAAATGAGATAAAAAATTACACAGAGGAGAACAGTGAAATTGAATACTAAACCACAGGTACAACTTATCTCTTAGTATAAGGTTGACTCTGTTATTTCAGAAAGATCTTGCTACCGATAACCCACTTTTAAAAAAATTGCAACTTTAGTTGGTATTAGGAATGTGTGCTGTTTTTGATTTGTGTTCCTTAGGTGTTTCCTGAAATAGGAAGGTAAATTGTGCTTAGTGTTTTGAATTAGGCTTGGAGAAAATAATACAATTTATTGCCCATCAAAAAGATATCTCTGTATTTAGAAAATCCTAGACTTCTTGCATCTATCATTTATACTTTCAAGAGTATGCGAAAATTTAATTTACTTAATAACTAAAATATATAATATAGACCAAGAAGGTCAAACTCACTGCCTGCCAGCCACATGCTGTGAGTTTGACCTGCCTGGACAGCCTATAACAGTATGTAACTGAACTCTAGCACAAATATATCCAGTTTGGAGAAAGGTGATGTACTATACTTTATTTGAGAGACTTTAATTAGTGATAGATAACTAAGAAAACCATATCACTTTTTGATCAAACTTGGATGCTTTTGAAAGTAGAATGGAATGCCTAATTATGCTAAAAAAATAAATTAAACCAGAACTCTAGGCAAACTAGAATTCATCATCCTATAATTAATACATTTTCAGTGGGCTATTATTATTTGAATCACAAAATGATAAAAACATGAAAATCTAAGGATCTTTTTTGAAATATATAATTTAGCTCACTTTACATATCTCATTACAATTAATAATATAATAATAATTAAGTTATAATACAATAATGCTATGAAATCCTATGTTTAAAGTGCCCACAGTGAAAAGCTAAAATGAAGATTACAGAATTGAAGATTGCAGATTCATGTAAATGAAATCACATAAGTGGTTTTGATCATTTTCTGTCTAATGAATGAAATATGCCCTCAAGATCCATCCATGTTGTCCCAAATGGCAATATTTCATCTTTGTCATTATCTGTTTTTCAGCTGACATTTCACAGGTGAGAACACTGAGTACCAGAATAATCTTCAGAATAATTAAGAAAATTTTCTAAAAAATATACACTACCGGCAGAACAAAGACTGCAAATCAAATCTGCTGGCTCTCAGTCAGCTTTTGTTGTTGCCTAGTCCTACGCCACACTTATAAACCTCCTGGAGACTCAGTTTCCTCATTTATAAATTTAAAACATTGATAGAGATCATCTTTCAAACTCTTTTTAGTGTCAACACTCTGACAAACTCATCTGAATTTAATTTCTATTGACTTAAGGTCTTCTGTGAAGATATGATAGAGGTAGGTATGAGGGGCTACTTCAGTTGTGATGTGCCCAGTGGTAATGCAACTTCATAAAAAACATCACGTTCATTTTTTATACATATATTAGCAGCCCTACCACCTGTGCATTCTCTCTTTATAAAACTACCAAAAGCATTCTGCTGTCCCATAACTGAAGCTGCATGTCATGTGGTGGTTATGAAGAGTTAAATACTTATAGGAATAGAAGCACATACAGTATAGGAATATTATAAAATTTTTCCAAAAATTAATTTAAAATTGTTTGGTTGGAGAAACATTGTTAGAAATGTGATATTAGAATTCTTTATATGGACTGAGTATTCATTAATTTATCAAAATTTTTAGAATAATCATAATTTCATTAGCATTAATATCCTATATAGTACTTATTTATATATGTGTATACATGTGTGTAATAATAAATATATGTTTATATGCGGATATAAAATTTCTAATAAGGAGATTTAAATAGCCATTTTGTGATACAATAAAGATAATGAATACAATATCATCTAAAGCAAAAAATTACATAAATAAGTTATTTTGATTACATTAATTCAGCATCTATAATCCAAAATTCCAGAAAACTTTTAATTATATTACAGTAATTTTTAGTGACATTTCAGCTTATCAATGTGTCACTAAGTAATGGCTCAATTTATCAGTCACTGTTATATTATATTTAAACTATAAAGATCTATTCAAGGTAGATCTAGGAATATTTGGGAAATACTAGAACATGTAGAATATAATATAAAAGGACTCTGCCCAGATTCAGTGGTTGAGCATGGACCTATGAACCAAGAGGTCGCAGTTTGATTCCCAGGCAGGACACGTCCCCAGTAGGGGATGTGCTTGAGGAAGCCAATCAAATGTTCTCTCTAATCATTGATGTTTCTATCTCTTCCTCTCCCTTTCTCTCCCTATATATAAATCTCACAAGATTTAATTTTATTGTACCAACTTTGCAATGTAAATTTCAAATCATAAGCAAAAAAGAAGATAAATAAAATGCAATAAATTCTTATATATATTTACAGACACATATACATATGCTCATTGTCCCAGAAAGGTTCTCCATGCTTCTTTAGAAAGTTATTTAATAAAATTAATTTTGTAGGATGATCATAATATTGCTAGAGGAGTTTAACATTGTAGGTACATTTTAATAACAAAGCTCTAGTTTTAATACTTCTCCCTGTTTCAACTCAAAAACTAATACCCTTTAATTTTTTAAAGATACTAGTTTCAATGTTATTAGAGCTTAAAGATACTGGGGTATGCTGACATTCATATATTATAACATATAAAAACTGTGAACTGATTGACTTGCTTGACTCTTCTACTCAATATAGGGATTTAGATTACAGTTGAAATTATTTTCTTTCTCTTATGAAATTAGAAATGAAACTTTTATCATTTGATTTTGGAGTTTTGACTCTCATTTCACCTTAGTCAAGGACTAAATCTCTCTCTCTCTCCATGTCTTTTCCTCCCTCCCCACTTCCTGCTATGCTATGCCACCTGCCACCTTTGTCTTCAACACCTGGAGTAATTTTCTGTGTCAGATTCTACAGACAATTTTTTTTTTCTGTGCCAGATACCAAGAACTAACTTCATGAAAAGGTAATTACATCCTCAGCTTCCTTTACTATTTGGTCTCCCTCTCATTTCACTGACCCATTTTTTTTCTCATGAAAATGTTATATTAACTTGTAAGAAAATCTACAAAATAAAAGTTCATGTCTATCAGATTTCCACTAATAAACTGTTTAAAAAACATTTTAAGCAGTTAAAGATGGGAATTTATGTGAAAAGCAAATGCATACTACATACCTTACACATGTGCAGCATTTATGGACAATTATTTAAGCAAGTGTTTTTTAGCAAGTATACTTTATATTGCTCCTAGTTTTCCTAATTTATTGTGGATTATACTATGTTCAGACTTCACAAATCTAATAAATTATTTTTCTTCATTTTTCTATCCTCCTCCCTTTTCCTCCTTCTTAATAAAGCCAAGGTAAAAACCTACTCATTAACATGGGTCAAAAAATAAAATTCTAAATTAAGCATACCTAATCAGAGGAACTCGTTCAAGTGATTCTTATACAAAGAAGGCATGCAGTCATAAAGAATCAAACCACTGAATCTGAGAGAGCATGATCTATTTCTACTGGTTCTGTAATAAATCTACCTTACTTTTCATTTACTGATACTAGTGTACTTAGGGGGACAGGAATTATACTGAATTCTGAGTCTTTGGTATTACCCTATATTTCCATTTCAGTTTCTCAGACTAAAATGAGGGGCCTGCATTACAGAAAATATGCTGTAAGGAAAAAGGGAGGTAAAATGATGCAAATGCATTTTGAAAAAGGAAAATGATACCTTTGCTGGTGGGAATGCAGATTTGTGTCATTTCTGTGGAGAAGAGGATGGAGTTTCCTCAAAAAACTAAAAATGGAACTCCCATTTGACCCAGTGATCCCACTTCTAGGAATATATCCCCAGAAACTAGAAACTCCAATCAGAAAGGATATATGTACACCTATGTTCATAGCAGCACAATTTATAATAGCTAAGATTTGGAAACAGCCTAAGTGCCCATCAGCAGATGAGTGGAATAAAAAACTGTGGTACATCCACACAATTGAATACTACGCTACTGTAAAAAGGAAGAAACTCCTATCATTTGCAACAGCTTGGATGACCTGGAGAGCATTATGCTAAGCGAAATTAATCAGTTGAAGAAAGATAAATATCAGATGATCTCACTCATTTGTGGAATATAATGAACAACATAAACTGATGTACAAAAATAGATCCAGAGACAGAGAAGCATCAGTCAAATCTCAGAGGGAAGGCAGGGGAGGGTGGGGGGAAAAGGGAGATATCAACCAAAGGACTTGTATGCATGCATATAAGCATAATCAATGGACATAGATACTGGTGTGGGGGTGGGGAGCAGTAAGGGCATGAGAGGGACGAGCAGTGGAAAGATAAGTACACATATGTCATAACTTAATCAATAAAGAAAAAAAATAGTGACAAAAAAAGAAAATGACATATATTTTCCAGGATGCAAATCCAAAGTACAATGAGATACCACCTCACACCTATTAGAATGGCTATTATCAATAAGACAAGAAATAATAAATGCTGAGGAGGTTGTAGAGAAAAGAGAACCTTCACTCACTGCTGGTGGAAATGCAAACTGATACAGCCACTGTGAAAAACAGTCTGGTAATTCCTCAAAAAATTAAGAATAGCATTACTGTCCCAGCTGGTTTGGCTCAGTGGATAGAGCAATGGCCTGCAAACTGAAGGGTTCCAGGTTCAATTCTGGTCAAAGGCACATACCTGGGTTGCAGGCTCAGTCCTCAAATAGGATTACTATATGATCCAACAATTCCTCTCCTGGGTATTCATCTGAAATATTTGTAATGAGGAGTCATTATAGGGATTTTAGTGCAAGAATGATATGATGTAACATATTTGATAGGATTACTTTAGCCACTAGAATAAACTAGATAGGAGAAACAATAGAAGGTCAGAGATCAGATAAAATGTTATTGCATAATACAGGCGAGAGAATGATATTGTTCAGACTATCCTGTAGAAAGTGAAATGTGATAAGGTTTGGGATTATGAAGGTAGAAACAAACTATTTTTTTCATAGGATGGATATAGAATGTATCAAATAGGGAAAAGAAAGTTCAGTTAAAAGTTTTTTATACGACCAACTGGGAGATGGAGTGGCCATGAATCAAGAAGGCTGTAGGGGAACAGGCTTTGGGAGAAATATCAGGATGTAGCCTCAGTCATGGTGAGTTTGAAATGTCTGTTATATAACTGGAAGTGATAAGTAAGTCATTGGAATCTGAGTGTGGATTTGGGGAGAAATCTGAACTAGAGAAAAAAGTTTGGATTCTCCATCATCTAGGTGGCATTCAAAGACAGCAGACTGGATTAGATTGTCTAGGACTGAGTACAGATAATGGTTAGCATACCAAGAACAAAAACAAAATCTTGAGGACTCTAACAGTCATAAATTGAAGAAAATAGGAGGAATCAGAGAAGGAGACAGAAGAAAAAAAATCAGGAGCATCTGGCATTTTTGCAACCACAAGAAGGAAAGTATCTAATGTTGTTAACAGGTTAACTAAAGACTGAGAACTATCATAGGATTTAGCAAAATGTGATCATTTAACTTTGATTAAGAGCATATAAAAGTGTAGTGAGAGTAAAGAGGAGGGAAGGATAAGATTTAAAGACAGAATATAAACAACTTTTTTTGACAAAGTTTCTACAAAATGTAGCAAAAAATTAGGCAGTAGCTGATGAGGAAATAAATTATGACCCTATTAGTTTATTGTTACTACAGGAAAAGAGCTATTTTAGAAATGCTAAAGAATTACAAGTAGTTGCACTGGATATATAAAGTATAAAGAATATTTCACAATGTTAAGTAGTGACTAATATTCATTATTCCCAGTAGAGATTGGTGAGTGTTCTTCCACTGCTGGACACTCACCAATCTGTAATTTAATTTTATGAATTAGATTAAAAACACACTCTTTCAAGTGTGGAAGGTAGAAAGACTTTAAAAAAATTTTACTTTATTATATCTACCTTAAAATTTACAACAGAGAATGGATTTATCAATATGACAATTATTTTATACCTGCCTAGGGGGAAAATTCAGAAATCACAGGAGACAATATAGCTTGCTCCTGTTATTCAGAGATTAAATGTCAAGGCCAGGAATTGGTTCCTTATTATCATTTCAACAGAATTTTATTGCTAGTCCCTCATAAAGGACTATCTAAAACATCCTTAAGAATTGTTAAAAAACATTCCTATGAAGAGCTATCTAAATTTTTATATACATACTAGAGGCCCATTGCATGATATTCATGCAAGAATAGGCCCCTGGCTTCACTGCCAGCCACCCAGGAGCCAGCAAGTCCTCGCTTCTGTCTGGAGCACCACTCCAGTAGCTCCCTCCGTGCCCCCTACCCTCCTTGCCCTCATAGTAGGCTGTACACTGCTCTGTGCCTGCATATGCAAATTAACCTCCATCTTTGTTGGGTTTTTGCATCTTCACTCTGATTGGCTGTGAGTATAACGGAGTGATGGTTAATTTGCATGTTTCTCTTTTATTGGGTAAGATAACATGCAATTTTAGACGGAACTAGTTTAAATTTTTCTCTAAAATATTGTTTGTTATAAATTTATATTAATAAATTGCAAATAGAAATTTACTTTTGAATATTGACATTTTTATCTTCCAAATATAAATAGAAACAATATCATTTTACTTATGTGATTAAATATCCTGCATATTCTAACACACACAAAATTTTAAGATACATGTTTATAGGATCAATTATTGATCACATATCTGCTATGAACTATTTTAATTTACAATATTTGATTTCATTTAATCTCTATAACTACTTAAATGGTAAGAGCTATGATAATTTTTATTTTACAAATGAGGAAACGGATTTAGAGAGGATAACTGACTATGATACAGTGTCAGAGCTATACTTTGAACAAATAGGTATAAAAATACCATGCCACTTGGAAAACTAACAAAATTTCATTTTGACATTGGCTGGAGTCATATACACAGAACGGTAATTAAATTTAATCACAAATAATTACATATGTAATATTTATTATATTGTATCATTGCATTGGTTATATTAGCTACTAATATCAGTTATTTCTTTCCATGTAAAAGTATTTCACAAACTGTCTTGCAGAATCTACTATTTTCCGCTTCTAATTTGAGCCATTTTGGATATAGTGTACATGGGGCATTCAAATTCACTATTTTGTTGAGGCTCCTTGAGAATGTCGCCAGAAAGGATGCATAACTCTTCCAAAGTTGCATTTTAACCTGTGTGCATGGTTACAATTATACTAAACCACTTAAAAAGTGCATTATCCTCTAACTTGACACAGTGCATACTACCATGTGGTACTTGGGTACAGTATATTATACTATGAAGTGACAGCCACTAAAGGCTGGAAGTTAGTGCTCCAATGTATATATTTATTTATTTAATAGAGATGCACAAGAATATGCTATGGACCACCCTTTATCAGCTCTCACCCAAAGGAGAAAAATCTTCTTGTTAATATAGGCTATCACAGGATTTATTTATTTATTTTTGTTGTAAAATAAAACCTCATTCATAACAAAGCCTAGATAGTAAAAACTCAAAAACATGCCAACAGCAGCTGCCCTATAGCTAAATTCAGCATAGCACTAAGAATGTTCAGTGCCAACTCAATGCAAATAAACCTTTCCACTAATATATACGTACAGGGTAATCTAAGATTGTTGGTAGAGTATTAAATTTGACATAAAAGAATTAACAAGCTCTCAGATTAGTTTAAATTGGCGAACTGAAATAAGCGAACATCCAAGAAAATTTAAGTGTACTAGATAAAAAGCTGTTTCTAAAGTTATTAAAATTTCTATTAATAGCTCATCTCAGGGTAAATTACTTAATATGTAATGAACAGAAAACAGGCATATTTGTGTACAAAATTAAAATTTAAAGTTATCAAGATTGCATTAAAAATTTTTACCAAATTCTCCATTAATCAAAAAAATGGGGGGGGGAGGATAATAGCATGTAAGGAAAAATATCTGGTAAGTAAATTACATTAAGGATATTTTCACTTTAGAAAATTAATTTCCATTTATAATGCTAATAGCAAGACACCCATGAAAAGCACACATGGTATCAAAATAAGCCAAAGGAAAAGCAGATAGGAAAAAATAAAAAGGACCGCAAGTCAATTTTATAGAAAAGATTCCTTTATTAACTCTTGGTCGAGAATATGTTTATATACTTTCAGAAAACAACTCCAAGACCAAGTGGACTCCTGTAACAGAGAGGAACTGACAGGTCTGCGCCAACCACGAAGGCAAGAGGAGAAACAGTCCACAGATGGAAGACGACGACGATGCCTTGCCATGTGAGCCGCTAGCAGCTGAGCATCGCTACAGGATGCCCAGGACCAAACCAGAGAGGGTCGGACTGGCATCACCACCATTTGTCCACTATCCAGATACCATTGATGACATGTATACATAAGAAACTGTCTGACATTGAAACTGGGTCTCAAAGCTATCAGACATTGAAACTGGGACTCAATCATTTTTTTTTTCTTTTGCTCTGGTAGGTGTATTTCTAGCCTACAGGAGAAAGATGTTTTTAAAGACATGAATCAAGGGATGGTGGGGGGAAACAGACCCAGAGGCAAAGAAGCAATGAACAGACTGTCTTGCTACAGTGGGAAGGCAGGGGAAGTTGGGGAGGAGGGGCCTATAGGGGATCTATCCAAGGACTTGTATGCATGTGTGTGTGGGGATATAGCCAGTGGAGACAGGGCAATGGGGGAAGGCAGGGGGGTAAGGGGATGAATGAGGGCATGTACGGGGGGTGGGGGTGGGGAGGGCAATAAGGGGAAAAAGTAATAATTAATTAATTAATTAATTAATGAAAGAAACTCAATAGACAGAGGAAATTATGAGCTCCTTCCAATTATCTAATAAAACAGAAAGCCCACAGTTGAACGGTATATTGTAGGTAAGCAGAGACTTTGGTAAATGAGTGTACAATGGCACAATATACAAAGTTTACAATCTTATCAAGGACATATTAAAAAGGACATATTTCTTTTTCCCCCACAAACTTGTAAACATTAGAGGAGCGAGCCACTGCCTTACTTGTTACAAATGGCTGTAATCAAGTAGAATCACACAGTAAACGTTTTCTTAAAGAAATTCCTTAAAACAAATAAAGAAATTTCAGAGGAAACAAAGAAACAGATGTTTCAGTTTGAGGTTGCAGCTGATCTGGACAAAGAACTGTCCCTTAGCAACATTACTCAGACGTCCTAAGAAGGAGCTGGAGAGACATAACTCCTTTCATATCCTTTGTTTTGTGCAGCATAATGATGTCTATTACAATGAATACAGTTCTCCTTTCTAAAATTAATTTTAGTTACACTATGAACTCTAGTTTTGCTGATCTCACAAAGCCTCAATTAAAGAGACACTTTTATATACATCAGCTTAAATTTATGGGTCCTTCCCATTCTTTTAAAAAGTAAGCATTGCAAGCCTCAAGTGATACAAAATTGATTAAATGTTTCAGTGAGATTACAAAATACATGATGTCTTTAAAATATCTTAAGTATCCCATCAACTATAACTATAATAACCTGAATGCCAGACACTCTGCTCATTGCCTAACATACATGATCACATTTCATATTTGAAACATACCTATGAGCTAAGCATCAATATCACCAAATTAGGTAGCTGGAAGAAGCTAGTAGGAGGATGGGATACCTGATTTCATAGAGTGGTCTTTAATCAATAGGATATAAAATAAAATATTAGTTTTTTTCCCAATCCTCATTGTACATGGAGTTCATCTGCCTTTAAAGGACATCCATAAGCACAGAATTATTATACCAGAAATACATAAACATCCAGCACACTCGTAGAATTTGCAGCTATGCTGATACCATCCTCACCTGTCCAATAATATCAGCACCCAAATCCTCAAGGCATAAAAGAACAATTATTTCAAAGCAAAACCCATGGCATGGTAAAAAATCAAATAACAATATTTTTCTACCGATGTTTAATCTTATAGAAAACTGCTACTTGTGTTTTAATAACCCTTTTAGCCATTAGATTGGATATTATTATAAAAAATCACTCTAAATTCAAATGCTGATAATTCTAGACAATGAGTTGGGAATAGAAAATCATTATCATGTGCACATTCTATTATTGACATAGTCATCTTCCTTTGCCTTATAGATGTATTTCTTCAACCCATGTATCATAGTATAATGAAAACATTCAAGAATTACTAGATTCATTATGATAGAGACTTTGTTATGGGGTTATAATTACTGTTTTCTATTAAGGCACTGTGAACTACACAGCTGTTGGGTAGAGAGGGATTAATGATGCCCACTTAAGTGAAACTGCTGACTACATCTGAAAGCTGTGCAGGTATTATAAAGTGGTACTCAAAAAAATAAAACAGGCTGAAACAAACAACTCATTTCTCACTTCAAGCCTCAGACTTCACTAAAGCATAAGTGAGATCCTTTCTATTTGTGGATCAAAGGCAAAATCATTTTTTAATTATCGCTTTGGAATTATATAGTAGAAGAAAAGTAACTGCTAAAAATAGAGAACAAAAGCCTTCCAAAGGCTGGAGTACATACAGAAAGGCCGGGATAATTGCCAAATGTCAAACTCAGTAGCTAATCTTGAAGAAATAAAAAGGGAAGGGTTGAACTGCATGAACTGCACTCAAATGCTTCTGATAGTGTCTGAGTATATGCTATCTAGTACAATACCTGGAATATTCATTTTCCCAATAAATGTACACCCTACATTATCTTCCCTACACATAATATTTTTATGACCTCTTGGGCTCTGAATGATCATTCTCTTAAGAAGGCATTTTGGCAGCAGAAAAAAAGAATGAGGGGATGGGTTGTGATCCCCATGTAGAACGGGTAAGATACAATTACATTTTATTCAAATAGTATCATCTATTTACTATTCATTTTAGTATAAAACATTCAACATTGCATTATTTGGTTTACTCCCAACATTGCTTCCTATTTCTGTCTGTTCCTATGAAGTTTAAAATTACTCATTCAAGGATCCTTCTCCCAGTTTGAAAGACCTTGATCAGAGTTATCAGAAAAATATCACCATATTCAAAACTAACAAAATGGGCTTTGAAAACATCTTTCAGCTAATGTTGTGGACAAAATATCTACAAATAACTTTGCTCAATAAATTTTTGGGAAGAGGCAGTTTTTTAGGAAACCATAGACTCTATTGTGAACCTGGAACTTACAAACATTAATAAAAACATTCTTAACAAAAAGAATCTTTGGGGCTTTAAATAGGTGGAGATTTTCTGTGCCTGGGCATGGGATTTTTATTATTTTTAATTTGATTTATCTTAATGTTTTTACATATTTTAGTTATATTTTTGCTCAATTTGAAAAAAAATTAGCTCTTTGTACACACACACACACACACACACACACACACACAAAACAACTGGTATCAGAATTATTGGCATTTTATTATTTATATTTTTATTTATTCACTTTTCTATATGAATCATTGTAAGCTGGTTTAACTAATGTTTTTTGAGTAAAGAAAACGTAATTTAAATATTGACTAATCTAATATCCTAGTTATGGTGGAAAAACTCTTTAGAGATAGTTTACCCCAATATATCAATTTGCAGGTGAGGAAATTGAGACCAGACCCATTAGGGTCTGAAACAAAAGTATGTTAGGAAAATCCAACACACAAATCCAAATTTTCATACTTTAATTTTATAATTTTTTAGATTTAGTGAAAGATGTAAATGTGAGCTTCTGCTTTAGAGAATGTTTTTCACAATGTAATTTCCATCACATAATGGAAATATATTGAGTTGCATTATTCAATACATATTCCTGAGACTCAAATTAAATGCACACACTAAAATTCAATGGCATTATCAAGACATTTGCTCTGGTGGAATTAAAGTATCATGGTTTAAAAGATTCCCAGAAATTTCTTTAAATTTATACCCTAGTTCTACTCCTTTGAAGTAAAACAAGTTATATGAATGCACTTTATTGGGTCACTGGAATAGCATCTGTTTATAGAAAGGAGAAAAGTGAATTTATGAAACTGGAAAATCAATGCAAAATTGATAGCAGAGAAATGGGATACATCTGGAGATACAATCTAAGTGGTCAAGGAGTTCCAGGCCTGGGTAAAGGGAGTGGAGGATAAGGAGTAGGGGAATGGGATAATATAGGAAAGACAGAAGAACTGATCATATTTGGAAAGTTAGGTAATTCTTGAGGTTCTGCATGAGCAGTGCATCTGTAATCTAAGGACATTATCTAGTGACAGAGATAAGGGATCTAGACAACGACTAAACACAAAGGAGGAAGTATCATCTATCCCCAAAAGTATAACAGGCAGGAATAAAAAATGTCTTTATATCAAAAAAGATTATTAACCAGGGACCTAGTAACAAACTGAAATCTTATGCCTAATTTTTGTGCATATTTTCCCTTGGGGAATAAGAACACATATGGCTTTTATTGGATAGTCAAATAGGTCTTTAAAACAAAGAAAATGAACTACTGAATTGAAAAAAATAATTTTTCTATTAGGAAAGGAGATTGGATTATGAAAAAGTAACAGGAGGATCAAGCAATGACCAAGTGTTTAGCCAATATTTTCTAGTTATCTACTTGTGTTAGTACTTCACATAGAAAACCAATTATGATAAGTTAGATTTATACAATGTTTTCCTATTGATTGACTACCTGAAGCTATTTTTATTCATGGAATTATAATCAGTGGTGTCAAACAATTATAAAAGTGTATAAACCATGGATTGAGACCTTTATGGGGAAATATAAATTTTATGAATTTTTAGGAAGTAATTATCCTGTTTTAAAGAAGTCTTTAATTTTAGTGAAATAAAACAATGAGAAAAAGAAAATAAATGTGATAGGAGACTCATTTCTAAATTAAATGTTTCATGTCTCAGGTGGCATCAGCTGCTCTTTAGACCACATTTACATTACCATAATGATCTCTACTTTTAAAGGTTTATTACCTTAATCAAAATATTCATTAGAAGGAAGAATCTTTACTCAAAGTTAAATCTTGCTTGCCCTTTTTTTCATATTTAAGACCTCCATGAATTTATTTTTTGGATTTGTTTTGTTAATCTTCACCTGAGGACATTTTCTTATTGATTTTTAGAGTGGAAGGGAAGGGAAAGACAGAGAAAAACATCAACGTGATAGAGACACATCGATTGGTTGCCTCCCATATGTGATAGACACATCAACCAAGGGCAGGAATTGAGCCTACAACCAAGGTATATGTCCTTGACCAGTATTGAGCCTGTGACCCTTCAGTTTGAGGGTCAGTGTTCTATCCACTGACCTAAACTGGGTAGGGCTAATTTTTAAATTTACATCAATAAAAACTAAGAGTGAAAGAAATTTTAAAAGCCTGTGCTTGACACATATAAATGTCCTTGATTTTAGCTATTATGGGAAAAAAAAAATTGGACTTTTCACACTTAATTCACAAATATGTGTTCTTAAATACATAAGAGAAAAAACACACAGTACAATAATGACCATTTTATTAGTTTCTCTCTCCTAAAGCCACATTAAATTAAAAGAAAATCTTATTGTACTATTTTTACACATCTAGATGTAAACCACAATCCTTTTAAAAGTTAGACTCCATTTGAATTAGTTCTGTAGACTGTTACTCTTTGACAATTCAGAAATTCAACTGTCTTTTCCTGATTTTAAATTAATTGAAGCTAGAGGTGTTAGTTGTACCACTATAATTCAGATAATTTATTAACTTATTTCTATGTTGTGTTATTGATACTCTAAACATCTGAAAATCTTTTTAAAAATTATTTGAGTGTTTACAGAATTATATTTCTACTTGGGGCCCAGTGCATGAATTCATGCACATTAAAAGGAACTGTAGGCCGCAAGGCTGCTCTGGGCACAGGGGTGGGTCTCGGCCCAACCTCCTAGGCCCCATCCAGCCCCTCCCAACATGGTCCTTGGTCCCCTCTCTGCCAGCCCTGCTCCCACCTCCACCACTCCCACATGCTGATGATGCCAGCTCCTCTTGTACCTGCTGACAACACAGAGTGATTGGGGTCAGCACTAGCAGTGGGTATGAGTGGTGGCTGCTGCCCAAATCACCCCTCAGGAGCAGGAGGAGGAGAAGAAGCTGGTCAGAACATGGTGAGCATTGGCATGGTCAGATGATGGTGATCAGGGCTGGTATCCACCGCTCACACCCACTGATGGCACCGAGTGATTGGGACTGGGCACTGGCAGTAGGTGTGAGGGGTGGCTCTGGCACCAGCTGCAGTTGTGAGCAGGACCAGCACGAGCAGGGGTGTGAGTGGTGGCTATGGAGCTTGCAGCAGGTACTAGGGAAGCTACTGCTGGCAGTGGGTGCAAGAGACAGCTGCCAGCCTCAATCACCCCTCAGGAACAGGGAGAGGTGGAGAAGCCCTGAGGGGCAATTAGGGCCAGCACCAGTTGCTCCCACAAACTGATAACAGCAGCAGGTGTGAGTGCTAGGCAGGACGATGGCATACAGGAGCACAGGCTTTTCCGTAACCACCAGAGGCTTACCCTGATGACAGCAACTGGCATCCCACCTTGGTCTGGCGGCCCCGCTCACCTGCTCCACCATCCGGCCATGGCCAATGCCCACTGTGTTCTGTGCTCTGCCTCCTGCTGCCAACACCCACTATGTTCTTTGCATGTGCCCCCTGGTGGTCAGTGCTCCTCATAGCGATTGGTTGCTTGGTTATTCCACCATTCAGTCTATTTGCATATTAGGGTTTTATAGATAGATAGATAGATAGATAGATAGATAGATAGATAGATAGATGTATTTTCAGAGTCTCAAACAAACTATGATTTAGGTGAATATGACAAAGACAAGTGTTCACCAAATATTTATTTTACGAGTGTCTCTTTCTTTAACAGAGTACCTTTTATGTTTGACCATATAACCAGTTATGGGCAATGAGGCATGAACATTTAACTTGGGGGCCACATGGTCTCACAAGAATGTGGCACTTCCATCAGACTGGATTTCTGAGGATTATGTCAGATAGAATCCCTCACTGAGCTGTGTCCAACATGTAACATCAAGACAAAACAAATGTCTAGTGTGATGTGCTATTGATATTTGGGGGCTAATTGTATAACTGGTACTGTAACCCATTATAGAAGTAGATAACAACCTAATAAAATTCTTGAACAACATTGTGTTGCCTTCACAGTTGGGCCATGGCTGTGAATAAATTGTGTTTGTGTTCTGAAAAGTTAGTGAACTATGTGATCAATAGCAAATATTTGTTCCAAGTGTTGCCTGTAATAACTTTGAAGGTAGGATGTTCATTTTGGAGGAAAGAGGCTACAAACAGAATCCTAGAGGCATATAAAAGTTGTTACTGATAATGATTTTCAAGATATTAAAAAAAATCAGTCAACAAGCCTACATAAAAGGAAATAGAAGGATCAGGAAACTGAAGTCAAAGTTGGAAAAGGGGTGGATTTTAAAAAGCTTCAATGAACAAAGACCCAAATATATCTTTATATTTTAAAATATTTCAAGTAACAGGTCAGTTTTAATGTTGTGATACACAATTTAAAACAACAAACACACCTCTCAATTAAAGGGCCTCAGAGTAAAATCAGATTATGGGTAATGCCTTTCTACCTGAACCTGAGAACTTCATTATAGCTTCAGTAAGCAGGAAAGGTAGATTCGAAGTAACAAGATTTGAAAACTTCTAAGAAAGGACTTTGGGTATGGTTACTGACAATTGAACTTGTCTAAAATCAAATTAAATGGACATCTACTGAACTTCTGAACAATGGGTTTTGCAAAGAAACCAAAAAGACAGTGATTATCCCTAACCTTCCATGAGTCAATTCATGACTGAGAACTCCAACATCCTATGTGATCATGAAGTATACTAAAATATGGAGACTCATCCAGCATGTGGAGATAGGGACTATGAGGAATAATGGGCACAGAACTTCATTCCAGAAAAAAAAAATCAGGGGTTAATAATTTTTGTTTTAGAGCCTCTCCCACCTCCATGGCAATGCTAAGGATGTCTGACTGATGGCTTAGGCCCACTATGCCATCAGTCAGACATCCCCTCAGGGTTCCTGGACTGTGATAGGGTGCAGGCCAGGCTGAGGGACACCCCCTCCTGCCCAAGTGCATGAATTTTGTGCACTGGGCGTCTAGTGTATTACATAAATGGGTAGACTACAGCAGTAATCAGAGTGCTCACCAAATACTTTTTGGGTTTTCCTACATCTCTAGCTCACTATGCAGATAGGGCCCATAATGAGTGAGAACTAAATTTTTTTATTTTTTATTATTTATTTTAAATATATTTATTGATTTTTTTACAGAGAGGAAAGGAGAGAGATAGAGTTAGAAGCATCGATGAGAAAGAAACCTCAATCAGCTGCCTCCTGCACACCCCCTATTGGGGATGTCCCCGCAACCAAGGTACATGCCCTTGATGGGAATCGAACCTGGGACCCTTCAGTCTGCAGGCCGACACTCTATCCACTGAGCCAAACGGGATTCGGTGAGAACTAAATTTTTTAGATACTTAATACTCTGAAAAGCATAATGCAAAAAGAAACAAAAATATGTTCTCTATTCTTGCTTTATTATTCATACTCTGTTGTATCTTGAAATACCAATTCAAGGTGGCAAAGTCTTTTTCCTATCCCATGCTTCTTTATGCAATTATGCAAATCTACTCTCTCAAACTGGGCAAAGAAGATGGATCTGCTGAGGGGAACCAAGATGGCGGCATAAGATATACATCTGTAGGTGCTGTCTCTCGCAACCACACCAAAACTATAACTAAAAGACAAAACAACTATTCCCCAGAACCACGGGAAAGCTGGTGGAGTGGAAGTTCTATAACTAGAAGAAAAAAGTGTATCCAGACCTGGTAGGACATGCAGAGGCTCAGAAAAGCAGAGGTACAGAGCCTTGCGAATTGGGTGTGCACTGTTGTTTTTCAATCAGGAGGGAATTACAAGTTCCCAACTCTCTGAACTCCAGTTTCTGGCGAGATTCTGGGAACCCAGACTCATACAGGGGGAAACTGGACTGTCTGCCATTGGGTCAGAAAGGAAGGGTGGCCTTCTCCCAGAGGTGCGCACTGGAATCATTGTTTACTGTGCTGGGATGCTGGACAAGAGACACTGAACAGAACATGGTAGAGAAGGTTAACTGGCAGCCATTGCTGTTTGCCATGTCCTAGCCTAGTGATTCCCTGAGACCCCGCTCCACCCCACCCAATTTACAAACCCACCCAGCTGTGTGGCGACTTTTGCATATGAATGGCCTGCCCTAACAAATTGCAACTGGGTCAGACAATTCCAAAACTTCCAAACTCCAAGCAAAGAGGAGAATTCAACTCCAAATCTTCCAAACTCCAAGCAAAGAGGAGAAATCTGCAGATCTCCCTGTAGCTCCTGCTGGGTGGCCTCAGACACTAGCTGACTTTCACCTCCTCGGAGATCCAGGAACCAGTGCACCTGGAGATCAGTGTGAGACAACACCAGATTCAATTCCTCACATACATAAGTGGCACACTCAAGAGGCAGACTCAGCAAGCACTAAAGCCCCACTGAAGCATATTCTGCCCCATAGGGGTGTCTCCAGCACAGCAGTCCTTCTATTAATAGACACAGCTAATCCTCACAGTCAATTGGCCCTCAGATCAATTCCTCCCAGTGTACCAATAGCAATCAAGGCTTAAATACAACAAGACTGTGAACCCAGCCCCAAAGGGATGCACCAAGAGTGTCCACCTCAGGGGAGGTGAAACTATTGGGCCCTAAGTACAACTAGCACACACAGCCACTCCATCAACACTGGGAAGCAGCCAAAATGCAGAGACCAAGAAACATGTCATGAATGAAAGAAATGGAGGAAAGCAAACAACTGGACATAGAGTTCAAAACCACATTTATAAGGATATTCAAGAATCTTCTACAAACTGCCAACAAACTTATTGAGAACTCTGAGAAACTTAGTGAGGCCTTCAAAGATCTTAAGGAGAATGCCAAAAATAAATAAAAAATGGAAATGACCAGTCAGAAATTAAGCATGAACTGTCTGAAATAAAGAGTAATATACAGAAATCCAATAGCAGACTAGAGGACCCCAACAATCAAATCAAAGATCTGAAATATGAGGAAGCAAAAAACACCCTAACAGAAAAACAAAAAGAAAATAAAGTCCAAAAAGTGTAAGGAGCCTCTGGGACAACTTTAAGCGTACCAACATCAGAATTATGGGAGTGCCAGAAGAAGAGAGGGAGCAAGATACTAAAAACCTATTTGAAGAAATAATGACTGAAAACTTTCCCCACCTGCTGAAAGAAATGGACTTACAAGTCCAGGAAGCACACAGAACACCAAACAAAAAGAATCCAAAGAGGACCACACCAAGACACATCATAATTAAAATGCCAAGGGCAAAAGACAAAGAATCTTGAAAGCAGCAAGAGAATAACAGTTATCTACAAGGGAGTACCCATATAACTGTTAGCTCATTTCTCAACAGAAACTATGCAGGCCAGATGAAAGTGGCAAGAAATATTCAAAGTGATGAATAGCAAGATGCTACAACCAAGAGTGCTCTACCCAGCAAAGCTATTATTCAGAATGGAAGGGCAGATAAAGAGCTTCACAGGTAAGAAAAAGCTAAAGGAGTTCATGACCACCAAACCAGGATTTTATGAAATGCTGAAGGGTATTCTTTAAGAAGAGGAAGAAGAAGAAAAAGGTAAAGATAAAAATTATGAACAACAAAGTGATAACAAATACATAATTATCGACAAGTGAATCTAAAAATCAAGTGAATAAAAAAATCTGATGAACAGAATAAACTGGTGAATATAACAGAATTAGGGGCATAAAAAGGGGAATGGACTAACAATTCTCGGGGGAAAGCAGAAGTGAGGGGTGCAGGAAGAGATTGGATAAAAATCTTACACCTATGGTTTAGGACAGTGGCGGGAGGTAAAGGAATATGGTGGCGGAGATCGGGTGGCGGGGACCTATGGTGGGAGAAAAAGAGGAACATCTGTAATAAGCTGAACAATAAATATTTATTAAAAAAAATTAAAAAAAGAAAAAAAAAAGAGAAGATGAATCTCCTGGTAGGTGTGCCTAAACCAGATACGAAACATACATGGGGAAAAAGCACATCAGGCAATGTTATCTTAGTTTTAGTTATGGAATTTAATTTCCTATACTTTCCTAGTTTTTAATAAATGTATCACATTTACAAAGAGTTTAGTGTGCTGCCTACAATTCACTCTTGTGCATAATATACACTAGAAAACCCAAATTAAATTATATTTCATTTTATCCTGAAATAAAATCTGTAATCAATATTTAGCATCCCCAGGTTAATATGACCCAGATTATTACATGGAACATATTAGGTTTAGAGGTATAAATCACTTTATAATCATATCAAATTTGCATTCTGACATACATACAAATTAGAAATATATACAATTTGGGAAATCTACTGCATTTTAGATTATGGAGATGCTGTGTGCAGAGTAGGGAAGATAGCATGATCCTTATTTTTCTAAGTGAGAAAGGTGAGGTCCAGAGATTTTTAAGTGACTTTCCAAGTTTAAAGAGCTAGTGAATTTTCATTATGAAAAAAGGCATTATTAAATCTGTATATCATGATCACAAGTTTGGGTTTTTCAGTTTTATATTTTACTTTGTGGACAGAGAAACAGAAATTTAGATAAATTTCAAAAAATGGTATCATAAAAAACAAACATTTTAATATACTTCATAAATTATCTGATGCTTTTGTAAGACACAGAACTTTCCTGTGATTCAGTGTCTAAACTAACAGGTTCATAAAGTTCCTTTACAGCTCAGGAAATTTATGGAGATAAAGCCTCTACATTTTGTGCAGAAGATGAAAAAAAAAAAGACTCACTCTTCATATTGTTAGAAAGTTGTGGAACGATCAGGAAATAAAGATAAAGTGAAAATGGACCTTAAAAAAATATCATTGGAAGTTTTCTGATGTGTCCAACAAACCAATAGCGATTTAATGGATGCGATGTACTAAGCCCTTTGAAAACAGAGCGCTTTTTCTTTTTTAGTAATCTATATAATCTCTTAAAAAGTAGAAATGCTATTTCAGGTTCACAGATAGCAAGAAATATTAATGCAAAGAAAATAATTACTCCCTTTCATGTCAGGTAGAGTTACTAGCACATGCATATTTGCTCTCAGTAAAAGCCTAATTCCTGGCCCTAATCTCACTTCAGACTGCCACCTGAAATACACTTGGCTGCAAAACAGCTCCATCTGTATCTCTTCTCTTTTTTTTTTTCTGGAAACCTTCAGGGGAATATTTTTTTATCATGGCATATGCTTATGAACAATTGCTTTCAAGTGTTACACACATTGCTAGACCCAATTTTTACGTTAAGTTAGCTCTGCCTCCAGGGTAATGTCATATTAGTTGCCAGATGTAAATGCAATTCAAAATCAGGATGCTGCAAACAAGGTGAAGCTACTTATGTTGTAGAGTGTCTACTTGGTAGATATTCAGAGTTGCTTATCCAGGATCTTTTCTCTCCTTTTCTTCGCCGTAACAGAACTTACTCTGATTCAGGGTGGCAGAAACCCGGCCCCAGGTGAAGAACTCTGTTGAAGTCAATCAGGATTTCCCTGCTTTTGCTCTGCTAGGCTGCCTCAGCTCCAAACAGCTATGTGATTCAGTTTGGGCTAATGAGACATAAATGGAAGTCTGTGGAGGTCGGGGATGGAGAGATGTCTGAAAAGCATTTCTTCCCAGATAAAAGATTTGAAATGACAGGCACAGATTCTTTCTTTTCCATCTTCCTGAGGTAAATGTGACTATTTCTAGAGCTGTAAGGGCCATTGTGTGACCTTGAGACAGCCAGCATTTGGCAAAGGCTAGAAAACTCTATAGGTATGAGTTTAACATGAATAGTTCACTTGCCTTCTGATTTTGTGAGGTGAACAAATAACATATTTAAGACTTCGAAGTTGGATTTTCAGTTACTTTCTCTCAACAGCTATCTTAACTGCTATGTTTCCCAAATTTTGTCTTTAAGAATCATGAGGTCGTAGAACAAATGACTTAGGGAATTTACAAGTAAAAAGGTATTTTCTGCCTAGTAGTAAAGATTTCAACTGTTGTAACATACTTGTATTATTGATTTTAGATTCTGCCCCTTATATTCATTCTGGGAAAGGAAAGTTTAGCTACTAAGATATTTTAAAACTAGGCTGTAGAATACCGCTGCAAAGCTTCTTAACCAAGAGTCTTACGAATTTCTGGAATTCTACAAACATATTCCTAGATTTTACTATATCACCATTTCCTAATGTTGTATATTATTATAGTAATTAAAATATATCACATTTTGAATCAGTCAATGACTTCTTTGTAATTGACTGCATTTCAGAGCCTGCATTTGCATATTTTTTATATTTAAGGGGTATCCAGTGATATTTAAAAAATTATGTCATTTAACTTTTGATGTGTTAGCAAACATGTCTGGTTGCTTTCAGATTAGCATGTCTTAATGTCAAAATGGCATGTTTCTGCTGCTTTGTTCACATTTGATTTACTTTAACCTCCAATAAAATTTTTTAAGAGATGTTTTTATGAAATGACTGCCATAGTCCATGTAATATGCTACCCAGAAACTGCCAAAATCTGTGTGGTATTTCTTCAGATTACTTAGATGCTCTCGTGGTAGGTACTAACTTTGTCACAATTTGTTAGTAAGAAAGATAACAGAAATAATTATACATGTTCATCAATCCCACTGTTAATGTGCATTTAACTTGGGTCCTATAACTGCAGTGATAGGTTGTGGGAGAAGAAAGTTATGCCATTTCTACACCTAGCCTACCTAAATATATATTCTCTTTCCCTATTCTCTGTCTGCTACTAGACATCTATTGTTGACATCGTGTGATTTTAAAGCCACAGGATGGTGATGTCACTAGGTGTGAGGAACCTGAATATTGGAGTCACCACTTGGGAGCTGCCCAACAAGGAATGTATTGGCAATGAACATAAAATGAGTGAAGATTAAACTTTTTTTGTGTGTGAAAACTACTGAGGATGGAAGTTAATTTTTATAGTAAGTAACTAGAGGCCCAATGCACAAAATTTGTGCATGAGGGGGTGTCCCTCAGCTCAGCCTGCACCCTCTCCAATCTGGGACTCCTCAAGTGATGTCTGACTGCCCTCTCACAATCTAGGACTGCTGGCTCTCAACTGCTCGCCTACCTGCCTGCCTGATTGCCCCTGTTTCTGATTGCCAGCCTGAATACCCCTAATCACTCCCCTGCCAGTCTGATCAACACCTAACAGCTTCTCCAACAGCCCTCCCCTGCAGGTCTGGTTGCCCCTAACTGCCCTCTCCTACAGACCTGGTAGCCCCAATCTATCCTGCCCTGCTGGCCCAGTCATCCCTAAATTTCCTCCCTTGCCAACCTGGTTGCCCCAACTTCTCTCCCTTTCCAGCCTGTTGCCCCTAACTGCCTTCCCCTGCCAACCTAGTCGCCCACAACAGCCCCCCCCCCGCTCCTTGCAGGCCTGGTTGTCCCTAACTATCCTCCCCTGTAGGCCTGGTAGCCCCCAACTACCCTCCTCTGCTGGCCAGTCACTCCTAACTTTCCTCCCCTGCCAGCCTGGTCACCCCTAACTGTCCTCCCTTATATGCCTGATCACCCCCGACTGCCCTCCTTTGCAAGCCTGATTCTTTCCAACTGTCCTCCCCTGCTGGCCTGATCACCCGTAACTTCCCTCCTCTGCTGGCCATCTTGTGGCAGTCATCTTGTGTCCACATGGGGGCAACCATCTTATGTGTTAGAGTAATGGTCAATTTGAATATTACTCTTTTATTAGATAGGATTGTATTAGGTCTCTATTGCTGCATAAGATATTATTCCAAAATTTAGAAGTTCAAAACAACAAACAATTATTATCTCCTATGCTGATAATGTTGCCCACTTCAAAAAAGAATGGCTAGGGTAGGCAGTTCTGGCTCAGAGTCTCTCATGAGGTGGAAATTGAAATGTTATTGGAAATACAGACATAATAAGCTTGGCCAGGGATTTAAAGGATTCACTTCCAAACCCACTCAAATGCTTGTTGGCTAGAGACCTCATTGTCTCACCAAGTGGGCTTCAAGGAAGGGCTGCTCCCAACATGAAAGCCGAGTTCTCCAGGAATGAATGAGAGAAATGGAAAAAGGGAGAGGAAAAAGGGAGAGAGAGAGAGAGAGAGAGAGAGAGAGAGAGAGAGAGAGAGAGAGAGAGAGAGAGAGAGAGAGAAGGGAACTAGAAGAGGGAGAAAAAGAGGAGCATGAGCACCAGAGTGCAAGGAACCCATGATGGAAGCCCAGATCTTTGTAATTTTATCTTTGAGGTGACACATTTGACTTCTGCTTTCTGCTTTATACTATTGGTCACACAGACCAATCTTGGTACAATCTGACAGGATATCACACAGGGGTATGAATTGTAGGAGGCAGGGATTATTGGGAGCCATTTTAGAGATTGGCTACCTCATTGATATTAAATACCTAGAATAACATGTCAAAATAAATAGATAGATAGATAGAGATAGATTGATAAAACATGCATAAGGTTATCATGGGACAAGGCAGTTTAGCTAATTTTATAATATCAAAACACAATCAAATATTATAATGTTTTGTCACTTTCTTATATAACTTGTTAGTAAAAGTAGTATCTTAAAATTTAATTTTAAAGTAGCTTGAAAATGTGATATTATTTTTAAGGCATTTTATAAACCTTGATCAGAACTGCAAAATATGTCAGACTCAATTGACATTTATTAATTGTCTACTACACAGGTAATTTGAGATTTCCATAAGCAATTTGTCATATAAATTATACATTCAGATCTGAAAGTACAATGCTTATATACTCATCTATTCAGACTAGCAGGGAGAAGTAGTCCAACTTTTCTCTCCTTTACCCACCCTTTTTCTGGATTTGGGAACTTCCTGGCATGTGGCAGGAACCAGTCATGCTGACTTTACTTCATGACTTTGAAGCCATAATCAAATGCAGAGGTTAGAGGTTTCCCTCACTGCCATGGGAAATACTGTTGATTTGTAAATGGCCACGATACGTACTATCAGTAGTACTATGTGTACTACTTTCCAGAGAAGACTCTCATAATCCCCATTTCTGTATTTTGGTCAGTTAAGCTCCATGGCAACACTGGCTTGGTTTCCAAAGGCAATAGCTCATTAGATTTGCTCATGCTGTAGCAACTTTGCAGAATTAGTAAGCATTGTTTATGTTCAACATGACATGCTTCAGCTATGGCTTCTGTTTCTGCTAATAATGATGCTGGTATAAGCCCTGCTCGTTTTTTTAGAGTTGATTTGGGAGAAAGATTTATTATGCCTATATAAATCTTATATAGGCATACTTAGCCTTGTCAAGACTGACTAGACCAAAGTGGGCCTGCTCTCTCAAGGTCAAACTTTTCAGAGTACAAGGTTTAACTCTGAAGGGCCAACCTGTTTTGGTGCTGTAAGGCTCAGAAACACAGGAGCTTTTGTGATTGTTTTTCCTCTATAGACAGTACAAAAGGCAGTCCCTTTCTCATCTCTTATTCTGCAGTCAAAATAATTATTTGGGGAATTTATTGCCCTACTATGTGCTGAGATGATGCTTAAGTTATTTGGTTTATACTAACAAGATTTCATCTTCTGGATGAGGTCGAGGGTTCTGTCTTCTGACTCCTGTAGGTGTATGACTTCTATAATACAGATTCCATTTTAGCTATCCATCTGAAAAAATATTATAAGATTATTTTCTAAATTACAAGAAAAAATATTCTTTCTTTTATACTCTTCCTGTGCTTCATTACATATAATTTTATATGTTTATGAATTTCTGCTGAAAAATAATATATTCTCTGACTCTCTCAGAGGATACTATAGAGAACTTGCATTCACAATGTTCTTTCACAAAACCATGGTGACAGGCAATTAGCTTTTTCACTTCCTCCAAGTTTTACTATAAAGCTTACTTTTATGTGAGGCCTGGCCCTAATGTCATAATCTCAAATTTATTTCAAATTCTCCATTCCTTCTGTTTCTTTTTCTTTTTTAATAGTGTCACTATGTAACATGCTCCATTTTCCTTATTTAACTTGTTCAATTTCTATCACCTCTTCGGAATAAAAACTCCAGGAAGGCATGGCATTTTCTTTACTTTTTTTAAAAAAAACTATTACATCCACAGAAAGCAATTGGCACAGAGTAGGAATTCAGTAAATACATGTTGACTGAATGGATGCAAGTTCTATGAATTTCAGGGCTTCAGGTGACCCAGGCAGGTTGCAGGTGAGCCAAGATTGTGTCCCTTCAGTCCTCACGATCATTCGAATCTCTGCTACCTGAAAAAGAAAGCCTCCTCTGTATATTCCAATATACTGTCCATTTTTTTCAATATGTGCTATAAATATGAAAAACAGAATAAAATAGGAGGCACTGGTAAATTTAGCTCATTTCATCATCTTCTACTTTCAAATCTATATTCTTGTATAGAATATATGAAAGATAATTTCACTGAAAATTTTTTTCAGGTGGGAGAATTTAGTCATGATTATGATTACCCAAGCTCAAATAAATGACTCATTTGGAGTTTATTTTGAAGGTCCCAACCAGATTTCAACTACATACGAATGTAGTAATTGCATTAACAGTTTCCTCTGATATTTATAAACTACCCTAACTCTGCATTAGTGGTTTATGACATCAGCCACACCAGCTGATTTAACCATGAGTTTTTCTTTTTAGTAAAGGGTCATGTATCAATCTCTATAATAAGAGTATACCCCATCATTATGCCTATATAAATCTTCACCAATTCCTTACTACATTAAAACCCCTGCAGTCTAAAAGGAACTACTTCATCAGCAGATATACATTCATGTTTGCTGACTAAACATATTCATATTTACATATTAAAGATGAGTAAAAATCAGAAAAAAATTAAGTCAGCTTTAATTCAAGGAAGTTTTAGAAGGGCATGGTTAATTTAATCAAGAATTAGTGTGTGAATTTAAACCATCTATGACCTTTCAAATCCCAGGGTCTCTGCAAATGTGGCTTTCTTTGTCTAAGATAAAAAGCCACTCTTTAGTTTATTTAGTTCCATAATAAATGGGATGGCTGCTGTGCCGTTATATTACAATAAAGATACTTTATTTCCTATAGACTTTGTTAGTTATGAGTGAGAAATAAAAGAGCCAATAAAAAAAACCCAAACAATTAACTGATGATGTTGGAGTTTCCTTACATACAAAAGTAAAATTGAAAACAAGACGCATTTGTCTGTTTTTTAATTGTTTGTTTGTTTCTTATGGAGATCACTTTAGGGGGACAAACAAGAAAAGTTAAATTTCTATTAACGTTTCATTAGGAAATAATTCCACTGACTAACTTTGCAGACAATAAGAGATGGCTCATTCACACCAGAAGGCAGTAAGCTAGTTAGCAAGTCATACTTCCTATATAATGTCAATGTAACAAACTAAATCTTACAATACATAGCCCTATTGTGTCTCTTGCCTCTTCTAAAGGTCTATAATATTTTAAGAAATATTTGGGAAGCAATAATCAACATTTTATTTTCCAAACTTATTTTGTTCAAATATTAAATTTTAAAGTTACATAATAGAGTTCTGGAGATTAGTTGCACAAAAATGTGCATGTACTGTAATTAACTCTACTGAATTGCAGACATGAGAATGCTTAAGATTGTAAATTTTATGTTATATATAACTTACCATAATTGAAAAAATAAAATATGTTTTATATATAAAATTAGATAATAAAATAAGCTTTATGGAACAACAATGTTCCTAGTAAAAATACAAAATTAATGAAGATAAATTTTATTTTAATTTTAAAGCAATTTTTATTGCATTTTGTTTCTTTGATTTTGTTCTTAAGGCATGAAGATTGATTCTTGTAGGTATTCTAGAATAATTAGCTTAATATTTAAAAGAAGCATTTGGAAATTTTTATCTGCTTAGATTTATAACCATTGTGTTGAACAAGATATCATGTCTTTTTAAGTCTTTTATTCCCCCAACTTTATATGGTAAGCATGTGGGTTCATCAAAATAATCTATAAAAAAAGCAAGAACAATAGCACATAACAGATGCTCCACAAATGTTAGCATCCCTTTTTCAGTTCAAAGTCAGACTTGGCTATCCTGAATTGATAAACAAAGGGTGATGATGGCTACAAATCAAGCCATTGAATATAAACACATTTAAATATACTAATCAATTTACCTATAACTAAAAAAGTTGTTAATTATTATCTTTGTTTTAAATACCAACATCAGAAAATGTGTATGGAAATATAGAACATATCATCAAATAAAACTTTTCTACTTTGTATTTTAAAATAACTTTTCCCCATTAAAATATTCTCATTAGTAGTATATAATCTGAGAAGTCATCAATTTTTATATTCAAAAGATCAAAGCTTTTCAAATTTAGACTACATGCCTTGCAATTGTAAGTTTATTAGAGTAACATCAAGTGCCAAGACTAGACAATATCAGATAGAGGTTAACAATCTCTAAAATAAAAATATTGTTTTATATAAGTAGTTTGCAAGTATGTCTGGAAAAAGAAATTAGACATTTGATGATCAAGTCTAATAATTATTTCCAGTTATTTAAATTCTTTGAGGCATATATTGATAATGAGGGTCTTATAAAAATCTATACTCCCTTAACCTGTTTGGCTCAGTGGATAGAGCGTCAGCCTGCAGACTAAAGGGTTCCAGGTTCAATTCTGGTCAAGGGCATTTATGGTGACTGCAGGCACATCTCCAGTAGGGGGTGTGCAGGAGGCAGCTGATTGATGTTTTTCTCTCTCATTAGTGTTTCTAACTCTCTCTCCCTTCCTCTTTGTAAAAAAATCAATAAAATGTATTTAAAAAAATATATACTAAACTCTGTATAACTATTGTCTTTAGTAGCATCCTATATAATAAGAAACTAATATGCAAATCAACCAAATGGCAGAAGAATGGGTCACTATGATGTGCACTGACCACCAGGGGGTAGATGCTTAATGCGGGAGCTTCCCCCTGGTAGACAATGTGCTCCTACAGCGGGAGTGATGCTCACCCAGAAGCCTGGGCTCATGGATCGGGAGCACAGCAGCAGTGGCAGGAGCCTCTCTTGCCTCCACAGCAGCACTAAGGATGTCCGACTGCCAGCTTAGGCCCACTCTCCACTTAAGCCGGCAGTCAGACTTCAGCCAGACATCCTCTGAGGGCTCCTGGACTGTGAGAGGGTGCAGGCTGGTCTGAGGTGACTCCCCCGCCCTGTGCACAAATTTTGTGCACTGGGCCTCTAGTCTATAATAACCGTTTATTGTATATCTCAATTCGAATCTAAATCGCCCATCATTACATCAAATATTGGCTTAGTCTCCTATTGAAGGACATTATTTTATTAAAAGAATTATTAAACATTTTAGCTGATAATCACATAAGGATATTTATGATCATTGTTATTTTCAAGTATTATTTTCTTTTCAACTAGAAATACCATGGTTAAAACACTCCTCTTAAAATATTTTAGAACTGAAAAATATTCAATATCCTTTTAAATTAAAAGGCTTAGGACACATTTAAATCTTAAGCATAGACTTTTTTCATTCTCAATATATCCATCTTGTGTCATATGCTATAGCTTATCTATACAGATAGAAGTATAGCTACAGGTATAAAAATAACATACTAAGTATACTATCATTTCTATTTTCAATAAAAATTCATAAAGAAGACAAATGACAGCACTGAAATAGATTCTGAATACAAAGTTTTTATTCTAATGGAATAAATTTCCACTATTCACACATAATAATATTTTATGATAGACTTTCAAGTTCACGGTTCAATAAAAATAAAAGATGCCAAGAAACATTCTCATGCTGGTATTTTACCTAAATACCCAAATGCTGTGACCAAAAAAAGGAGAAAAACTGGCTATAATTTATGTATTAGGAACAAAAGGAAAATTTCTTAACATGGCTTCCTATATATTTTCCACAGTTTCAGTAATCCTTTTTAAATGTTTAGCAATATAATTTATTTTTAAATTATTGTTCATAAAATAAAGACTTGATTCTTTATTCCACATTTGAATCTTGAAGAAAAAAATTCACATTTCTATGCTACCTGCTGCTGGTAAATTACAGGGTAGTAAAGCTATTTGTATAGAGTTTGGCAAGACATTCAATTCCATTTTCTCTATATTGAAACTAATTCTGTATAGAACAAATGTGATATATGTTTTCATAATGAATATGGTTACTTTAGACTCTTAATAAACTCAAGTATAATCATTCAGCCCACAAAGTCAATGGACCTTGTGTCTGAATCATCAAATAAAACAAATATTCATTTTATGTTTTGTTGTGTAGACATAATCCAAAAGTGAATTCATTGTACAATGATTGATCCTTTTCCCCAATGTGAAGTTCAATATCTTACAAATTATTCAAATAGATTCTAAACAAATCAAAGCAGTGAAGCATTTGATATATGAAATGACACTAATGCTTATGAAAGAAATGCTACATTTGCACATAGCAGACATTAATATTAGTTTGTGGCATTGTTGCCACAGAATCTGCCACATGCCTGAATAATTTTGCATCCTCATAAATTTTTTATCACTTAGTTTGGCTTACTTCATTGCCATGATTTTTGCATTAACGTTTTCTATTTGGACTGAAGTATTCATCAATGGTCTGCTGTCACTCACTTGATTTTCCTGCTCATAACCTAAATTGAAATATTGATCTTATAAAGTTCATATTGGATAACATTATAAGTAATTATAACCATGATAATGAAAAGGTTGACTAGAATGATGACTATCGAGCAATGATAAAGTGTAATTATGAATAGAATAGGGTCTACAAATATAGAATCAAGTGATGTGATTTTAGATGACCTTCAAAGATCTTGAAAACCCCATAAATTCTGTAGTAATGGACATGCAATGATAAAAATGTAAATACACAAATTATAAATAAAACCAACTTACTTAAAGTAACTTTCAGAAAAGATGATACCAGAGGATTCTCTAGGCTATTGGGATGAGATAGGAAACAACATAAACGGGCATGTTCATCCACATATCTAAATACAAAATAAGATGTATAATTGGACAGATGCCACAATATGTGACAAAATGAGCTTAGTAAACTGAGAATAGTGAACTGGCAGTAAGAAAACAAATATTTCCAATCTGTTCTGCTACTTAATTAGTTCTAAGAACTTGTGCATATAACTTTTCCACCTTCTCACTTTCATCATCTCTAAAACCTCCTCAGGTTTCTGAGCTATAATTTTAAAAAAGAAAACAGTTTTACAGTTAGGACTTAAGAAATAGGGAATGTGAATCTGGTATTTTTATTCAACTCTCATATCTTTTGAAAATGGTAATTTTTTTGTTTTTTGCAATGAACTAAATTCCTAGCTCAATTGGGAAAATGAGTATGATTTAAATTTGTACATACAAATATCATTCATATGTTTTACCTAAGTTTTCTAGTTAGTATCCATATACTTTAAAAAATTAATTTATCTACTAAAATCTATTTAAGATAATATTTTAGTTCTTTATTAAGGTACTCATACCAATTAGTTACACTTCATTTTTTCTATGATATCCTTTATCAGGAAATATAATAAAAGTGTTTGGAGATAAGTAAGAATACATTTAGATTTGCTAATGGAATTTTATATATAGCAATTCAAAACCCAAGGACACCAATATAGAAAATACATGTGACAGTGTTTTAAAAATTGACAAATATAACATTGCTTGTAGACTACTATCATCTTTGGGAGAAAGGATTTTCCATTAATATCATATCAAAAATTATTAAAATAATGTACTGAACTATTAGTGATTCTAGAAAATCTGCATCTTAAAGCCCCATTTTAGAATAAGAACAGAAAAAGAAAAGTTTGTGATAACTGATGAAATCAATAAAAGGAAGAAATGAATGAACAGTTGTGGGTATTCTAAAGGTACAGGTATTGTGGGGTTGGGGAAATGGCATAATGATCATTTTAGGACCAAAGCACCCAATAGAACAGATAATTTTATAAAATCCAGCTGTATGGGTTGGGATTCTATGGGCTGGGGCCTTTTCCGAACACAAGGCTTAAGTATTTCCTTTTTAATTTGAAGATAAAACCTTTTCAAGACACTAGGATGCAAAGTAACATGGAGCTATCTATGGTTAGTGACTGCTGTTATTTACGTTGAAAGAACTTCATTTACTCTTATCATTTTAGTGCAAAGGAAGGAAGTATATGAGTGTGTGTGTGTACCTATATACCTGGTGGGGCAAAAGTAGGGTTACATTTGTTCATATGGAAAATAATACAATAATTAATAAGTAATAATACAAGAATAAGATCTGTGTTTCACATATTCACAACCTACTTTTGCCCACCCTGCATGTGTGTATGTATATACATGTGTGTGTGCATTCACCTACACACACACTCACACATAATTATTTCTAAAGGCAGGGATTCCATTTGGATGATGAAATGTTGGAATTCAATTGTCAAGAATGGCCTAGCAAAAAGCTTCTTGTGAAATTAGGTTTGAGGTTTCCAGGGCACACCTGGCATAATGAAGTGTACATTAAGCCTCACAAGAAGGCTTCCAAACCATTTTGTTTTGCTCTAAAAATGTCTTTTTAAAAATTTGCCAAAACCTAAATCAAACGCCATTTTCTTAGTAATTATATGTTGAAGGATGCAATCATTGCAGCCTTCTGAAACTGAGAGACCAGAAGCCCTGCTTGGGGCACTTTTCGACAGTTGCTTTTGTTAATGTACTAATGAGCCATTGTCACAATGGAGCCAACCTGGCATTAGCACTTACAATAAATTTGCTGCAAGAACACTGCTGTTTGTAATTAGCTCTTCATTACACAATCAGACTGATTTAGAGAAACTCTCATATGATTTGCTCAGCAAATGAAGCAATATAATTACACCTCACTTGAAATCAACAAATTAGACTGCTGTTCGCAATTGGCTATATTATGTACTATTAGTGCCCCGGCAATTGCAGGCCTGTTGCTTCCTTTAACACTGAAGTAAGTATAATTAAAGCACTGAATATTCTGGTCATGCAAGATTAGCGACACAATGGTCACATTTTTTATAATTAAAGAGGGGATCCAAGATTTATCTTTAAAACATTTTATATAAACTCAAGTCTTGGCCATTTATGGTTCTTATGCTAGAACTCAGAAACTAAAATCATAAGAGGATTTAATGAAACATATACTTTTGAATCAAAACATTTCCCAGCCAGAACATATGAGAATTAAGTAAGATTCAAATAAGGGTAACACAGAGAAATGAGTTATCCATTCAGTTGTGTGTTTCTCAGCACTAGATACTCAGTATCTGTCAGTTATAATAATGGCTTATGTTAGATCCTTATCTCTTTGGGTTTTGGGAGCACTCTACTCACTAATTGTAATCATTGGGAGAGGCAGTTGGCAGGAGATAAAAGGGTTGAAAGATTTAGCAAATAAAAATACAAAACAGTTAAATTGAGTTCTATATTTTATTCAGCAAACTTATATTAGGATATTTAAAATATGCCTCTCTCTGTCTTAAATTCAGAAATATTTACTGCATACACACAATAAATATCCAAGTTTTCTCAACAATAATGAATTCAGAAAATAATTATCAGTCAGTCAATGAGTTTTGTTTAGGATTGTGCTTCTCCACCAACAGTGTACACTTCTTTAACTAACAAACTATGTCACCTTCTTTTTATATCCCAAATACAGTAGTTGAAATTTAAGATGAGTATTGGTAATGACAGTGTCTGTTGAGAAGACCCTTTGGCTCTCCCCTCAAACCTACAACTAATTGTGTATCAATTGACCCAACCGAGTTTCTTTTGCTAAACATACTGCAAACCAGAGAGATCCACACATTGGTACCTCTAAAGGTGGGTGTATTGGAAACAGGGGAGGCAAGACAAAAAAGGAAGCACAGGGATGGTGCCCATAGACTTGGTTTCTGGATGCTGTGGTTCAGGCCACAGACCCAGCTCACCAGGAAGCAATGGAGGAGTCAGGATGTGGTCCTCACACTATGGAACAAGGGAGGGGAAGAAGTAGCATCAGCACCCAAGAATCCAGCTTCCTCCACCAAAAGCCTGGTAGCAACAGAGACAAGCCTATGTCTTCCAACGATAGCACAAGGGGCCACTGGCCATAGGGAGCCAGGTAATAGCACGGCAGGAGTGTGAACCTGGTTCTCCATAACCTGCCACATCCTTCCACCCCAGCGATGGTGCCCTGAGACCTAGGTGAAACAGACATAGCAGGGAGACTCACCCCACTCATCCAGGTGGTGACTCCCAGGACCTCAAGTACATCATTAACCATGACTACAGAGAAGCTAGAAACTCAGGTAAGAAAAACCAAAAACTTGAGCTATACCACCATCTACTGGAAAACAAAGACCTCTAATGATCAACCTGCTGCATTGTTAAAATAAAATGAAAAAAGAACTTAAATAAGGAACAAGTTCACTACTTCAAATGCACCAGCAGAGAAACAAACCACATAGCACCATGAACAACCGAAGTAACATGGTAACACAGAAAGAAAAATGATAATTTTTCAGAAACAAAACTCAAAGTCATGGAAGATAGTGATCTAAATGATAAAAAGTTCAGAATAACAGTCATAAAGAAACTTGATGAGATATAAGAAAACTCAGAAAGCCAGTTTAATGAACTCAGGAATAAAATTAATTACCAAAAGGTGTACTTTACCAAAGATAGATGAATGTATAAAGAATATGTAGTAGCCAAAACCGGTTTGGCTCAGTGGATAGAGTGTCAGCCTGTGGACTGAAAGGTCCCAGGTTCGATTCCGGTCAAGGGCATGTACCTTGGTTGCGGGCACATCTCCAGTGTGGGGCGTGCAGGAGGCAGCTGATCAATGTCACTCTCTCATCGATGTTTCTAACTCTCTATCCCTCTCCCTTCCTCTCTGTAAAAAATCAATAAAATATATTAAAAAAAAAAGAATATGTAGCATATGTAGGGAGTCCCAAAAAATGTATTTCACACTTTGAATAAATATAAAGTGTTTATTAAAATACATTTCATTTTCAAAATATAATATAATTAGCTATTAAAGTGTATATACATTTTTTGGAGGGACAACCTATATATATACAAAAGCACAGAACTCAGACATGGATGTATATTGAGAGTATTGTGCTAAGAGATAGAAGTCTGATGGAAAAGGACAAAACATGTTTAATTTCACTCATATGTGGAACATAAAAAAAGTAATAAATTAAAAGTACAAACAAACAAACTCATAAATACAGATATCAGAATGGTGGTTACCTGAGAGGAAGATGATGGGTGAGAACAAAATGGGTGAAATAGGTCACATATACGGTAACGGAAGGAAACAAACTAGACCTTTGATAATAAGCATGCAACAGAATAAATAGACATTAAATTATAATGTCATATCCTGAAATTTATATAATGGTATTAACTAATGTTACCTCAATATTTTTTTTTAATAATTGGGAAAAAAAGGGTATCAACAATTACTGAATATATCAATAAACAGAAGAAGATTCAGTGACTACTTTTAAAAATAGACTAATAGAGTCTTCTATGGTAAAATTTATATTGCTATTCAAAGGCCCATTGCTCAGACATTTTTTTTTTTTTGCTCTTGTGGGTTTATTCTTAGCCTATAAGGGCAAGATGTTTTTAAAGACAAGAATGGGGGGTACGGGGGTGGGGAAGCAGTTGCAGAGACAAAGAAGCAATGAACAGATTGTCGTGCTAAAGTGGGAATGCAGGGGAGGTTGGGGGAGGGGGGTCTCTAGGAGATCATCCAAAGGACGTGTATGCATGTGTGTAGGCATAGCCAGTGGATACAGGGCATTGGGAGGGGTGTGGGAGGAGATGGGTGAGGGCATGTACTGGGGGGTGGGGAGGGCTGGGGAGGGCAATAAGGAAAAAAATAAAAATAAATAAATAAATAAATAAAAACAATAGATATAAGGTGAACTTATCAATGCACTATTTTATTTTACCTGAATAGAAAGCTAATGTATAAAAGATAATTAAATAGTTATAGTGTTTTTTCTATTGAATGGTTAAAATATAAATAATAAAATTTTATAAAAATAAATAAAAAATAAATAAATAAATAATTAAAAAGCAAAAACAAAAACACAAAAGGCCCATTGCTTTAGAAGCCAATGCAGATTCTTCTTTTTAAAAATACATTCAGCTTTTTAAAAGAGTAGCCTGTGCATGTATGCCTGTATGTGTGTGTACAATTAATATATTTTTACCTTAAAAAATGGGGTATATTGTGCATTCATGATATTTCGTTCTAGTATAGTTATCATGAAATCCAGTTGTTTTAAGACAGTTTTTGGTTCAAGTTAGAAAGACTTCTATGTTCTTGCCACGTCATAAACTGTTTTTTTTTTTAACTAGAGGCTCAGTACATGAAATTCGTGCACTAGGGTTGGGTCCCTGAGCCTGCACTGTGCCCTCTCATAGTCTGGGGGCCCTCAAGGGATGTCTGACTGACAGCGTAGGAACAGGCCTAAGCTGGCAGTTGGACATCCATAGTGTTGCTACAGAGGCAGGAGAGGCTCCTACCACCACTGCTGTGCTCACCAACTGTGAGCCCGGCTTCTGGCTGAGCAGCACTTCCCCTGTGGGAGAGCTTGACTACCAGGGGCCAGCTCCTGTGTTAAGTGTCTGCCCCTTGGTGTTCAGTACCTGTCATAGCAACCAGTCATTCTACCCTTTGGTCAATTTGCATATTAGCCTTTTATTCTTAGGATTGCATTCAGTAAGGTAGTTCATGGAATAAGTTCTATTCATGATGCATATCATCAAATCTATCTGATTAAATCTATCCCATCTATTGCATGCACTGTTATTCACTCCCAGGGGGCAACTTTGGATAAGATTAATAGTTTATATGGCTTACTGCCAATATTTCAGAATCAAAGCTCATGTTGAACTGGGACAGAGTGACCCCATACTAATGTTTTCTGATACTCTTTCCTTTGAGGTGATGAGTACATTTGGATGTCCATTCAGATCATAAGCCCACCTTGTGCTGTGCTGGTTCTGGATGTGCTCCCTGATCAGACAACATGGAATAATCACTGTCTCATCTGTGAGCAACTTACCATACTTTCGATTTATAATTTAATTTTAAGAGTATATCATCATCTGATTCTTTTTACAAATTATTTAAAGATATTGACCATAGATAGTTAATTCCAAAAATCAAGTGTCTAAGTCTAAATGTTGGAGAATTAGGCTGCAATACAAAGTAGTATAAAGACGTCACATATTCTCTACTCTGATCTGAGGCTTTGTTCTTCATAGTAAATATCATCTACAAATACTTAAAATATGTCTCATTTTCTCCTCACTTCTGCATTTAAGAAGAGTATTGACAACAATTACTAGTAGACGTTGTTCAATATTTATGTAAAATAATGAGACAATGTAATACTCTTTAAAATAAAAATTATAAAGTTGATGTCTAGTAAGTTATTATTTGAAATGATCATAAGTGCCCAAGTGGTTCAATGTTAGTGAATCTGTTTCTTTTGCTTTATGGAAGCTTTTGTATTTATCTAGCTTGGGATTTATTCCTATAGTATTACAGAGAAATGATTATTTTTTCATGAGGTTAATCAAGATATATTTTTATAACAATTAAAAAAGAGCTGTCTTGTCAAAATCCTTCTAATCTCTGGTGGTGTATTACTCTACAATGCAACTGAAGTGTTTTATTGAAGAAGCTAAAAAATATTTAGAAAAGTGGAATATTACTCTTTAAAATTATACACACACACACACACATACATTTTCAACAATGGCAGTTAACTGCTTTGGATTTAAATTATGCTTAGTGTGTATTTCGATAGTGGAAATTATGTTACCGAAAGTTACCTTGCTATTGACCTCGTTGAGAGACTTTCCACATTATCTTTTAAAATGACAGGTTTATAAATCATTCCGAAGAGAGTGCTGAGCCTACCAGTTGAACGGAGATTCAATTTCAAGAATATAAGGGAAAGTCATTGAAGTGGTCACAGGGACAGCATCGTAGCATGGAGTGCATCACACTAAGCCAGGCAAACAATGCAGAACAAAGCTCCAAGCTCCCCAAACAGAGGAGAGAAAATAAAGTTTCATCCTTCCCCCAAACCCACAGACTGCAATGAAATAGCACATTTTATGAAAAAACTATTTTATGTGAAATAGAAATGTCATCAAAATTATTTTTATTAAACTAGATAAGGTGTGTGGGGAAGAGATTTTGACAATTGGAAATTCTTTTGCAGGGAGGGAGAGTGAGGGTTCTGTGTGTTTATAAGAATCATTCTTTCCCATCCCCCTACTCCCCTCTCTCTCTGACCCCTCTCCAAGGAAGGTTTACTGCTAATACTAAATAGCCTAAAAACACAGTTAACTGGATTTTATCTTCACAACTAAATAAAAATTTCAGCTGCGTATCATCATTTCCCTTTCTGTGGGTCTGTTTATAAAGCTTGTGTGTCATATCCACAGTAAAATTTAATTTTGACATAAATGTAACAACACAAATCCCAGGAAGCACAGTTTCTGTGTCAGTGTGTTAAAAGAGTGTGGGTATACCCATAAAAGCAAGAGGACAATGAAAGGTTTATAGGAGGACAGTGAAAAATAAAACTGGCTTCAAAGTAATTTTGAAAACCAACAGAAAGCATAAAAGAGAAATAAACTATTTTTTTTCTAATTTAAAAACATTTGCAGTGAATGGGAAATTTTGCAGACTGAGAAACATGCTTTGTGAGACTAAAACACAGTGTGATTAACTTTGGGAGAGAAGGCAACTGCAAAGCCAACATCTTGAAGATAAGACTCAGAATGCCATGTGGAATATTGAAATTAGTTTTATTTTTCGCTATTTTGGAATTAAAATCAACTTTAAACAACAAAATCAATAGACATTTTAATTTATTAATTGTGAATTTCAAGCAGCAACACTATACAGAAGTCAAAATCATGTCTAAGAAAGAAGAATAAGTTCTTAGGGGATCCAAGTTAGTGGCAGACAGGACATGGTGGCAGTGAGAGCAAGAGTGTGAATGAGAGAGTGAAAGGGAAGTGCGTGGATATACGGGGTGTGTCTGTATTTGTGAGTGAGGGACAGTTATATTCTGCAAGACTATTGGGGACTGGAGGATCAGGCTCCTCTGGCCAGGCAGCTTCTGCTACTGCTGAAATCTCTCCTGGGGCAGCTGGCTCTGCCTCAGAGATTGCGCCATCTTGAAGAGGAGAGCGGCTATGATTGGGGGCCCTCAGATACCACGCTGAACCCTACCACCACACCAGCCAGGGTCCAGGTGCCTTGGCTGCGAACACCAAGACTCAAGCTTCCCTGGCCACAGGATCCTAACACATTTGTCCAGGAGGAGATAAAATGGTGGCCAAATAGGTGGGTGGGTCCAATGCCTGCTCACAGAGCAGATAGAAGAAACAGCTGAATCAAATAGCATTCACCTTAAATTGGCAAATTGAACACAGCTGGAGAGACAATCTATGGGTAGAAAGGTCAGAGCTAGCTGGGAAACCAAGGCAGGAGGGAGAAGCAAGCACAGCTAAGACTGCACTGAACCAATACCACATCCCTTGGGGACAAGTGTAGTGCTCAACTGTGGAAGGGAGTCCACAGGGCTGCTGGCAGTGGGAGAGCTCTAAATCTAAGCCCACAGCCATGTGAGGCTCTGCCCAGAAAGGCAGCCTGAAGTTCTGCACCATCCATGAAGTTCTAGGGAAAGAGAAATGTGCAGCAGAGCAGTTGCTCTGTCTTTATAATCTCCTTGCTTTCACTCGCTAAATGTAGAATCTTTCCATTACAAAAAGTCTCTGTGGCTGCAATGCAGGGGAAAGTGGTTTGGGGAAGCTGGGGAACAAAATAGAAAGAGACAACCAGGAGGCCAGCACTGGGGCAGTCCTATCCCTCCAACCCTGAACAGGTATTTTTCTCCTGAAGACCAGGTCCCTCCTAGCAGCTCAGCTGCCCCTAGCCTTGAGCTTGGCAGGGAAACAAAGATTTGAAATACCTCCAGGGAGTCAGTCTTTGGGGACTGGATTGAAGGACCAGTTGGTCCCGGATACTAATATAGAAACACCACCACCTAAAGGCAGTGTCAGAAATAGATGCTTGTGTAAATATGACTGAAAGCAGGCAGACAATCAAAGCAGGCAGAGTGGTCCTACCTGGCTGACACCAAGGCTATGGTGTCTGATACAGAGGAGTGGTGGATCCCTGGGAGCTTCAACATGGTGCTAACTATGTAGCAGGTGGCAGACAGAACAGTGGATAGGATAGACCAGCCCCACAAATGAACTTCACTAATTCACCTTTTTTTAAAATCTTTTACTTAAGAAACTAAAACTGTTCTTTAATTTTACTTAGTATTATTATTTTAATCTTGTGTGTGTGTGCGTGTATTTTGGATTAGTGTTCTACATTCTATTTTTATTTTATTTACTTTATCATTACTTAAATCTATCTCATTTTTTTCCTTTATGCATCTTCTCAGTCCTCATGGCATAAAATTAGAAATCAACTACAATAAAAACAATGAAAAAAAAAGAAACACTTGGAGGCTCAATAGTGTGCTACTGATCAAAGACTGAGTTACCAAAGAGATCAACGAAGAAATAAAAAGCATCCTGGCAACAAAGGACAATGAAAACACAACAATACAAAACCTACACAATAGAAAACTATGCTTCTATAAAAAAAGAAGGAACTTTTACCATTTGCAACAGCATGGATGGAACTGGAGAACATTATGCTAAATGAAATAAGCCAGTTGGAGAAAGATAAATATCACATGATCTCACTCATATGTGGTAAATAATGATCAACATAAAATGATGAACAAAAATGGATCCAGAAATAAGGTGGCACTGAGCAGACCATCTAACCTCGGGATGACCAATGGACACAGGCACTGTGGCAGTGGATGCTTGGTCTCAGGTGTGAAAGTGGCTGGGGGTGGGAGGGTGTTAATTGGGAGAAAAAGGAGACATGAAATACTTTAAACAATAAAATAAAAAATCAGTCTCAGAAGAGAAGATAAAGTTGTATATGAATTTCATACATTTTCCATGTACAATCATGTGTTTGGAAGTGTGCATATTCCATACCTAAACAACAAAAATGAAAGTAAATATGGAATGCCTAAATTAAATACAAACTTTGCAAAAAGACAAGACAATCAGCTTGAGTAGTCTCCTTTCTGCATGTCTATAACACAACAGAGAGTCAGACTGGATTTGCTTTCTCTCCATCTTCTTCAGTTTGTTCCCCTATTGCCTCATCCTTCATAATGAAATGTTTTGCCCTTTCGTTTCACTTCACAAGAGGAATGGCTCTCCTGTGAAATGTCTGTCTGTCACTCTTACTAAATAGAAAGGCAGTCAAGGATGTTGATAGTAGTGAGGAAATGTCTAGGAGACATGCGGGCTAAAGGCTTAACTTCCCAGGGCCAGCCATTCCTCCAGAAGTGAACACTGTCAGCATTTCTCATGATAGGTTTTCATGAAATCTTTCTTCTCAGACCTTCTTCTCCAACATTATCCTTCTCTTGCCCCGTCTCTGAGCTTGGCTACCTTCCCACCTTTGTTTATCCTCCTCCTCCATTTAGGACCTACCACACAGGCCATACCTTCTAACTGTGACATAACCTTCAAGGAGGTGTTATAAGTTCTATGTGGCCCACAGTCTTTTACCTCATCAACTCTGTTTCCAGAGACTCTTGAGGTGTTTAGAATCTGACATGTTTTTAAAATGTATCATATTCTCCTGTTTTTTTCATCCATGTTTATCTCAAGGATAACAACTTTTGTCCTTTATTTATTGTACTAGAGGCCAGGTACATGGATTCCTGCACTGGTGGGATCCCTCGGTGATCGAGCCAAAACTAACTCTCTGACATCCCCTTGAGGGGTCCCGGATGCTAGAGGGTGGTTCACGGGTGACACACTCCAAAATCGGGCTCCCTCCTCTCTGGCTCTACGTGCATCACCTGAGAACCACAGCTACCAAGTCATCTCAGCTCAGCAGCTCCTGTATTGAATGTCTGCACCCTGGTGTCATTGTACATCATAGCTACCAGTGGGACAATCACTTAAGCTTTTACATATATAGATAATATCAGATATTCATCATTGATCAATATGTGTTTTGATAGTTTCCTACCAGATCTTTATCTATATTTTTAAATTATTTTAGGAAATCTATTTTTTAAAATTAAAATGGTCGCAAATTCATTCTCCTGAGAAGTTACCAATCCTAATAATAAAACTCCAGGGTTGTAACTGATTATGACCAAAGGCTGACCAACCGGAAGTCAGTCCTGGGTTGCCATGGCAACTGTCACAGCCACTGCCACATGCTGTGGGCTCAACTAGTCAGCTCTCCCCAGCCCATAGGAGACTGGCCAGCTGCAGCTGGTGGAAAGCAGTAAGCCCAGGCCGAGCCGCCCTGAGATCAGGAGGAGAACAAGCCAGGCTGAGCCACCCCACAATCACAGGGCAAAGAGCCCAGGCTGAGCCACCCACAATCATGGGGCTAAGAGCCTTCAATCATGGCAAAAACAGGCCAGGCTCAGCCACCACGCAATCACAGGAAAAACAGGTCAGGCCCAGCCACCCTGTAATCCCAGGGCAAAGAGCCCAGGCATCTGCCCAACGATCACGGGGTGAACTGGCCAGGCCGAGCCAGGCCAAGCTGCCCCGCAATAACAGGTGAAGAAGCCGCTCCGCTGACCAACCTGCCCTAGGGACCTGTTTGGGCACATGGCACTGAGTCTGGGGCCTCCAGCCTGTAGCCATGGGAAGTCTCCCTCTCCCCAGAGTTGGGAGTACCAGTCCAGGTCTACCCAGAGGCCTGGTCCTGATTGTGGGGGTGAGTTCCTGCAAGCTGGGGTTTGATCCCCATGCATTAGTAGTAGGAGACCAGTGCCTTTGTTATTGAGGTGTGTCCGGGTTTTAATTGGACAAATGACCAGCTGTGCCAGGTGCCAGCTTAGCAAAATCTTTTAGAAGTAGAATTCTGTCTGGGTCCCCTCAAATTCCCTCAGCCCCTACTCACCCCTCTGTAAAGATGCAGAACAAGTGAGGATCCTTAAATAAAAATCAGAAGTCTCCAGCAACAGTGGGCCTCTCTCATCATAGTCATTTGAACTGGGTGGCATTTGAGTATTTATCTAGGAACCATGACAGAGAAACATAAGCTCAAGTCATGATCTCTGCCCTTAAACAATTCACAATCTTATTAGAGTGAGTGGCTGATAAAAGCTCAGTAATAACATCAGAATGTAAAGCAACAATACAAAGAGGAAAAGAGACAATTGTTGGTTTTGCAGTAATTAGTACAAAGAGTATGTGCTTTGAATTAAATAAAAAAAATGTGTGGAAGTAGCTGCTTTATGAGTATGGCATCCTTTCCGATTTTAAAGGAAGCTGAGTTCCATGTGAATTGTGTACTATGCTATGATATCTGAGGCACAAGACAAGGGAGGTTCTAACTGTACTATGCTTTGATATTTGAGTCATTCTTTAATGTTCAATGTGATTTATTTCTGCATGCCTCAGTTTGTAAGAGTTAAATTACTAGAATAATACATCTTGCTATAAAATATTACTAGAAGATCAGGTAACATTTATTGTTATTTTCTATAAATGAACACAATCTCTGGTATGCTAAAGTGCTAGGTATTATAGAAATATTCAGATAGGGAGAACGACAGGTTTGATTACAGGGGAAGCTTACTATCACAACACAAATTTATTGCTTAGAAAAAAGCAGGGAGCCAACTACAAAGTGAACCTAATATAAGTCCTTGAAGGGCAAATGTAAATTGGATAAGCTTTGCTTTCCAGAAGAAAAAAATCAGATGTAAGAGTGAAAACCACTAACTGTTAAAGAAAAAGAATGATATAATATGAAAATACTTAATACAGATTGTAAAGACATTTGTTCAATGAGGTTTTCCTAGAGTAGGTGATATTTCATTTCATTTTTTTAAATGTGAAGAGGTTAGCTAGATAAGAAAATGGTGTAGGGGTCCCGAATTGCAGAGGGTATAGCAGGGCTAAGGGAATGGGGTACCCCTTCCATGCAATAATTTCGTGCACCGGGCTGCTAGTAATATAATAATCTAATAAATACTACTTAAGTGCCAGAGAAACTTGAGCTGAACTTTGAACTTTAACTAGCACTTACTAATTCTACCAATACTTACAAATACACCAAAATATATGCATACATTTGTTAGACTCAAAGGACACAAAGAAAGCAGGGTAGGTGATAATTGAGAACTGAGATTTCTAATTAGTATGAATTATATTTGTTCCCTAAAATTAAAAAGGGCACAAATCAAGGGCTTTTTAAAACTTGTAGTAATATTATGTAGGTCTTTATAATTTTCAGAAAAAGTAAGTGGCTAAACCTTCCAAATGGCTATTCTTTCAAATCTGAAGACAAATAGCATGAGCATATATGAGAAAAGCATATTTTTAAATACTACTTTGCAGAACAAAGAAAATCTTCTTGGTCAAAGTACATAAAATTGTCATTGTAAATAGCAGGTTTAGGACAAGAATTTTTAAAAAGCAAGTGAAATAAAATTATTCTTCATCTAAGTATCATGCATTGATTTCTCAGGTATAGTCTAGGACAGTGGTTAGCAAACTGCAGCTTGCAAGCCACATGCGGCTCGTGAGCCACGGTTTGCCGCTCTGTTGACTAATGAGTTTGCTGACCATTGACCTAGATTCTCGATTCCAATAATTACAGGCTGTTATTGTTCCTTGTGATTAAGCCTCTATCCCAGCGGTCAGCAAATTCATTGGTCAACAGAGTGGCAACCCACGGCACGCGAGCCACATGTGGCTCACAAGCCACAGTTTGCCAATCACTGGTCTAGGATATTTTACTGGTGAATAAGAAAAAGTCATTGCTTTAGCCCAAAAGTTTTACTGTTCTGCAAATTAAATAAACTAGGGTAACATTTCATAAAGCAAGATCTAGTATTTCTTCCATGTGAACTAGAAATGGACAACAGTACTTTATTTAACAATACCTTAAGAAACATACATTTATTTAGAGTTCTAGGTTATAGTGTGGAGATTTGAAAATGATTTCTTGGGTCTATGAGGTGATAATATGAACATATACTACTGAATGGTTTCTGAAATTTTTTTTGAAATTGAGGGAAGAATATAAACCTTCTTAAAAGTAAGTTATAATAATGATCAGCTTATTCTAAAAGCACACACCTTGCAAATCATACACTTCCCTGCTACTATATGTGCAGAGTTATTTTTAGTAATTTTCTCAAAAAACATACAAATTTTTTAGAAAATAGAGGTTGACCCAAAATACAATCCCATGTAATTCTTTGACCAGAATTAAACATTATTAACACTTTATAATATATCATTGTATATCTAGCTATACAATGTAAAATAAATCTCTCTCTCTATATATATATATATAAACACATTTATATGTTATGGCTTATTTTATATATAGAAGCATATATATGCATCAATATTTTATTACTAAAATTGGTTAATTTGTGATGATATAAATATTTACTGCATATTATCTCCAAATTCCAAACAACATCTGCTTCCTGTGCTCTGCTACTCAATAGGCAGATCAACCATATGTTCAGGTCATTAAAGAGCAGTGGTAGCAAGATACATATTTTTAATAACTGATTTAAAAAAAACAAAGAAAATACCATGATGGGAAAGTGTAAAGCTTAGATTTTCTTATGCTAAGTTTCATATTGCTTATTTTGAATAGGTGGAATATCATAACCTTTTCAGAACTTAAGGTTTCTAAATAGGTAAATTCATCTTATTCATAAATAAACACAGAAACAAATGTTTATGAAACCAAGTCCATTAATACAAATTAACATAATTACATTTCTGTATTATCAGATACACTTCTCAAAATTATTTAGCCATTAAATATACATGTTGAATTGATGTACCATGGCTTATTAAACCAATTCCTAAGTGTTGGTTGTTTAGGTTATTTCCAATTACCATTATTATAGAACACAACGATATACCTTTGTGTGGCTTACTTTATTACAGTAAACAATACAGAATCTTTGCCTTAGTGCTTTGCCTTACTTCTTCATCTCAACATATCATTCAAGAAACAAACCTATTCTGAAGGTTAATCTCATTTTGAAAAGGATAGTGCCAGCCTCTAATGGATCAAATCTAATAATGCTTCCCCTACACTGGATGAGGAAGCTCTGAACTGGATATGAAAAAGGACAGCTCTCAATTCATCATCTGCTGTTTCTTTCATAAGTGCCATTTAAACATTTATTCATTTTATTAATAAAGTATTTTATTAATAAAGTACTCCTGTTATCTTGTAAATTTGACAACTCATTTTTATAGTAATCACCATCACTTCTTAAGTAGATACTAATTATTTTTAATAAGCATGAAGTACTTTTCCTCCTGTTGTATTATCCTGAGAATATTTAATACTTTCCTAAATTTATCTCCATAAAAATTAAATGCTAAAAAATAGACAGTGTTTTTCATATGGAATTATTTTGTCATCATGCTGTATGTGTTGAAAGTTTCACAAAATATATACTGTTTTAGAAATACACTAGAAAAAAACACATGGATAATGGCTAATAGTTGACATGTAGTTAGGGGATATAAATGCAGAACAATTCAAAAGTAAAATAAAAGAAAGACAGCCTATACTCTACTGATAACTATCATATTTAGAAAAGACATAGTAAGAAATACTTATTTTTAGAGCAGTTAATTCATTTTTATCCCTTATAAATGTAGAGCTCATGTAGGGCAATTCATTTAAAACTGTTATATGCATATGATTGCTTAAAAATTCCTCAAACTTGTAAAAGACTGCCATATGGCTCTTAATGTTTGAAAGATTATGTACCTTAACATGGCAATTATGGAGAAAATCCTGCTCTCTAAATTATGTCCTCAACTGCTTTTACTGTCTTATCCCTTTCCTGGATGTCAAGAAGATCAACTCCTTTCTATTACATCTAATATAATCTCTAATGTGAATGAATATACAAAAATGAGCTCACATGTGCTATAGTTTGAATGTTTGTGTCCTCCCAAAATTCATATGTTGAAAACTGAATACCCCAGGTAATGGTAGGTATTAAGATGTGGGGCCTCTGGGAGATGATTAGGTCAGGAGGGCAGTGCTCTCATGAATGGGATTACTGCCTTTATTTTAAAAAAATGTCTCTGAGAAAGCTAGCTTGTCCCTTCTGCCTATGAAGATACAGTAAGTATGAAATCTAAAAGAGAGCCCTCCTTCATCCATGCAGGCACTATGATCTTGGATTTCAAAACTGAGAAATAAATGTTTGTTGTTTATTAGCTACCTAGTTTATGGTGTTTTTGTTATAGCAGCCAAATGAGCTAAGAAATATGTAAATAGAAAGACTTCTAAAGAGTTTATATAAAATATTACAAACTATTGAATACAATTTTTAATGATCCCACACACTTCTACAGAATCTATCTTTCACATGGACACAGAGATTCATAAATACAACTATATACACTTCCATCATTAATTCTATCTCAAATTTTATATCTGCATACTTTCCAAATTTTTTAACTTTAATTATTAGTAATTGTATAATAGATAACATTGAAGAAAAAGTCAGTATTAAAAACATGATGTTGAAAGACACATTGTGCATTATTTTAAAATCAATATATAACATTTCTAAATTCCAAAGGATGAAGCTTACATTTCTAATTCTGAATATAAGCAGACAAAATTACATATTTAACTACTGAATTACATATTTAACTACTGCATTATAAAAGCCTCAAGGTTAAAATGCTCTTTTATTTGAAACACACTGACAATTATATAAAAACTAGAGGGCCAGTGCACAAAATTCATACACAGAGGCAGGTGGGGGAATTCCTCTGACCGGCCTGCATCCTTTCGAAATCCAGGACATCTGGTTCCTAACCACTCCCTTGCCTGTTTGCCTGCCTGCCTGATTGCTCCTAACCACTCGCCTGCCTGCTTGCCTGTTTGCCTGCCTGCTTCCTGCCTGCTTGATCAGCCTTAACCACCTCTGCCTGCCTGCCTGCCTGCCTGCCTGCCTGATCACCCCTAATCACCTCTGCCTGCCTGCCTCATTGCTCCTGACAATTCTGCCAGCCTGCCCGATACCCCCTAACACCTATGCCTCATCCCCCGCTACTGTGGCTTTGTCCCAAAGGACATCCAGAAGGTAGTTTGGCTGTCTGGTCAAATTAGCACATTATGCTCTTATTATTATAAAGTAGCATTCATGCAATTCTATGAATACTTTCTACTTTTTTCATTTAAGCCATGACATATAAGGTGGGGCAAAGTAGATTTACATAAAACAGTTTATTCTTGTATAATAATTTATTTATTATTATATTATTTTCATATGGACAACTGTTAACATACTTTTGCTCCAGGGTGTATATTCCCATTGAAAGAACACATTTCCTTGAAGTTGAGACTACAGTTTCTTTGAAACAGAGTTGTTACTATAGTCCAAGTTGTCATTAAAAAATTATTAGGGGGAATGGTTTTATTGAGAATTAGTTTTAAGAAAGGGGAGTTATCATTAGGCTTGGTCTCTGAATGGGTACTATTTCTTATATTCAGAAAACTCATCTCATTTGTAGTTGTATAAAAACTATAGGAGGCTGTAACTATTATCTGGAATTGTTGGTCAGGATAGCAGTATAAACTCAAAAATAATAAATCAAATCCAGTAGGATATAGAAGCTTGGGTCTAGATATAAGAAAATACTAGTAGTTATGCAGGCTTGAGGCTGAAAGAAGGCAGATTTCCTAGCATTATAAAGGAAGCACTTAGGAAAAAGTCCCTTGGTTACCCAGCCAGAACGAAGGAGGATTGGGGTCAGGGAAAAAGGGGAAACTGATGAGAGCAATTTTTGTTAGCACAAAGAAAACTTATCTCTTCAAGATACACACTTTTTACCTTTAGGGCAGGCGTTTTTTTCTGAGATTGGAAAAGGTGGGCATGCCTGAGGGTTTCCTATAGCCTGTTAGGATGGTAGGAGAAGCCCTGCACAATTTAACCACTGTCTGCTTCTGTGAAGGTTGATCTAGCCTCTGAAGCTGGTTGGCATATGTGTGAAGTCTGAAAACATAGCAGTTAATTCTTGGTGTTTATAGACTAATTTTCACACCAGGGAAGCAGTGGCAGTTTGTGTATTAATAATTAATGATGTAGGCATATTTTGAAGAATACATATTGATTAAATATTTTTGTAAAATGTTACCCACTTCATAAAATACTGTGCTATCTACCCCTTTTCAAATTCACCTGTTATATCAATAACTACCTGCAAAGTTGGGGTGTGGGGCGGGGAGTATTACATTTATTACTTGTTACCTACATTAAGGCATCTTGCTTATCCCTTTATAGGAAACACAGTGTAAATGATCTTCCCTGTTTTTAAAGGTCTGATATTTCAGAATATATTTTATGTTAGGAAATAAATCTAAAATTGTTACATGACCTTAATGCCAATAATTCAAGAAAAAATCATTGCATATTGCCAAGAGTAACATAGAAGTTTACTAAAAGTTACATTCTAACAATGAAAAACATACAATTGATTAATACCTAAATAATTGTGACTAAAAATATAGACAAAATATACAAAAGATAACTTATAAACTTATTTTGTGTTCATCTTTATTATATAAATTTTTCAGTCTTTAATCATATTAATCTCCATGAAAAAAATAAGTGAAAAATTTGTAAAGCTACAATGCATTTTAATATCTATAACTATTATACTAACCTTTGCATTATGAATACATATGGACTTACTAGTGTAACTATTGACCAGGGGAGGGTGGTGATGGCCAATTCATTTATAAATACAGAATGCTTCCAAAGATAGTGAAAGCCTATTAATATGAGTTGGGAAGACTCTAATGTCAGATGCTCTGTAGTATCAATAATTTTGATAATACCAATATAAGTTATTTAAATTTGGGAAGAAATGTCCATGTATCCTAATATCTCCTGATGTATTAAAAGAAAAGCTTTTAAGCCCAGATGATGAGTACAACTTCAAATATAAATGACATTGGTAGCTTTAATTTCAATGTGGCAGGTACTATATAAGCAGGGTAAACAGATCATATATAAGGACTTTCTGCTACCCTGTTTCCCCACAAATAAGACAGTCTTTTATATTAATTTTTGCTCCCAAAGATGCGCTAGATCTTATTTTCAGGGAATGTCTTATTTTTCCATGAAGAAGAGTACGGTACACATTTATTGTTGAACAAAAAAAAAAAAAAAGGAAATTTATTACCTGTATACAGTACGGTAGTAGTTGTGATTACAAACCAGCACACTGGCCGCAGCGCAACCAGAGCTGTTCAGGCAGTGCGAGGTCTCTTTAAATCAGGAGTCAGACGCCTTAGGGTAGCTTCGGGGGCCTTATATTCCGGGGAGGCCTTATTTTCGGGGGATGCCTTATATTACAGTGAGAGGCAAAACTGGAAGTAGGTCTTATTTTCGGGGGATGTCTTACTTTCAGGAAATAGGGTAGTAATGCCATCAGTGTGTTTGTCAGGAAGGCTGCTGTTAGCATGCTTAGAAGGTAGTGTAACCAGTTCAACCTGCTTGCTTTCTCAAGTGATAAAAATAGAAAATTGATTACAGGCCTACTGCTAATTTCACATACACTGCCTTTAAAAAAAAGTAGGAACACATGTATTAGGAACACATAAACTCCATGGTTCTCACATTATCCTCTGTGAATAAAAGTAATAATTTTTTATTGTTATCATGTACTTTCATTAAAACATTTAAAAATGTTTTAAACAAAAATATAAAAATTGAAAGTTCAATGTTAACTAATTATAGGGTTAATATAAAATTGTGGCAAAAAATTCAGTAAAATTTAGTAAATTTTATCACTTTTAAGAATCAGATTAAATGTAATATTGAATTTTATCATATTAACCATGAACAACAAACCATCTTTATCTCTTTAATCTGACACAACTTTTCACTGAATTTTATGTATGATTTTCTAGACATTATACTAAAAAAGATTTAGAAAAAATGTACACTTGCTTATTAAGTTCTTTATATCTACTAACATGGGCAATTGAATTAAAATTATAGTAGAAATTGAAGATTACACTAATATAAAATCCCCACCATTTTTATGGTTCTTGGGAGAGACCTGAATAAATTAGCATTGACAGATAACTTGAATAATTAAGGACATTGCAGGAGTAAAAATAAAAAGTTCCATATGAAAGTAGTTAAATCAAGTCAAACAGCCAGGCACTCATTACCATGTTTAATTGAATATAACAGGATCACTAATGGGGCCATCACAGGGAAATGCCATAGACAAATATACTGTATATCTCCTCTCTGTACCCCCAAATATTTTATGCGACATACAAGTTTTTGCATTTTTTTAACTTTTCAATTAAAATAAAGGTGAGTTTTAAAAATAGACATTATGTTTCATCATTCAATGTATTTTTTTAAATAAACTATAAATTTGGGGGAAAATCAGACCCTTGCAAAGGCTTAAATAAAAGAAAAAGAAAAATAGAAAACAAGTATTTATTGAGTATCTACATGCCCCAGGTTTACCTGATTTAACCCTCACACAAATTCTATTTTGGTAGGTCCTAATATCATTCTCATTTTACAGATAAGGAAAGAGGCTTAGGGAGGTAAATGCATACCTCAAGGTCCCATAGCTGGTTTGACTATACAGTCTAGTTTGCACATGTAATCTTCACAGAAAACTATGAGACAATTTGGAAATACAATGGTTTTAGTTTGCTTTATCTAAATTAAACAAATCACCTGAACTGGGTTTTTGGTCATGGAAGTCTGGTAAGACTGCTCAGAAAAAAAAAAAAAAAGGAAATTTTAGGATTTCTCCAGAAGTCCCTTGGCTATCGATGTATTTTTAATGAACACTGATGTCCCCTGAAAATGAAACTGAACTTAAAAATCAGCTACTCTGTTGTTAGAAATTCTTTGTGATCTACATACTTTGTTTAGTGGCAAACTTGACTGAAAATCGCTACACATGGGCTTCAGAGAAGTCTGGGAGACAGATCAGAAAATGGCAGAGGAGACCGCTTTGACAGCCTCCAGACAGACTGGTAGAGGAGTGCTCTTGCCCAGTTATTAGAAGCTTATCTTGTTCTAACATTTTTCTATTTGTTTCCTCTTAGGGGCCAGACACTTTACATGTTCTATTACAAACTGTCATAATAATTATCTTCATAAGCTACATGAGAAAACAGAAGTGGAGGGAACTTGTGCCCCTTCCCAAAGGTCACAAAGCCAATAAACCAGAAAGTGGAGACTTAAATACACATAATCTGAAACAAGAGTCAGGGCAATTTTCAATATATAATTTTGTCCCTGAAAAATTCCTCTTTCCTAACGGAAATTGAGAATTCAAAGTTTCATAAATGTTCAATTCTTTTTTTCTGTTTGTGAAAGTTATTTTTTTTTTAATTTCTTTATTAAGGTATTACATATGTGTCCTTATTCCCCCATTATCCCCCAACTCCTACCATTCATGCCCTTACCCCCCTGTTATCTGTGTCCACTGGTTAGGCTTATATGCATGCATACAAGTCCTTTGGTTGATCTCTCCCATTATCCCCACCCTTCCCCTACATTCCCTGAGGTCTGACGTTCTGATCGATGTTTCTCTGCTAAGTGAAATAAGCCAGGCAGAGAAAGATAAATATCACATGATCTCACTCATTTATGGAATATAATGAACAACATAAACTGATGAACAAAAACAAATCCAGAGAGAGAGAAACATCAATTCTTAATATATTTTCAGAATATAATTAAAATGTCCTTTGAAATTCTAATATGGGTCAAGAAAAATTTTAATTAAAATAACTGTTTTAACATTTTTAAGATAAAATATTTGTTGATTAGAGTTATTTATCCTTTCCATCAACATTGAAAATCAATTAGCAAGGGGGTTCATTTGAGTTCCTTTGAAACTGTTAAGATTTTTTTTAAATCAATGCCCATTCCATCTACCCAATAATATGCAAAGCACGCTATCTGATGACTCATTATAAAGTCTTTCTTACTTTTCCATGTGGTGGGCAACACAGAGCTACAAATTAGGGATAGTGTGAGAGCAGGTGTTTATAAATTACTAGATGTTCCAATCGCTGACCAGGCTGAGGGACAAAGGGAGGTTGGCTGGCTGTGAGAGGTTGTTTGTGGGAGTGCACTGACCACCAGGGGGCATCTCCTGCATTGAGTGCCTGACCCCTGGTGGTCAGTGGACATCATAGTGACGAGTCAACCAGTTCAGTCATTTGGCTGCTTAGGCTTGTATATATATATAGACTAGAGGCCCAGTGCATGAAATTCATGCATGGGGGATGGACTTAGCCCGGCCTACCTCCTCCATTCCACAATCCTTTGGGGGATGTCTGAATGCCCGTTTAGGTCATCAGACATCCCTCTCACAATCTGGAACTGCTTGTTTTTTATTGAGTATCTACATGCCACAGGGTTTACCTGCCTGATCACCCTTTACAACTCCGCCTGCCTGCCTGATCACTCCTAACCACTTATGCCTGCTGACCTGGTCACCCCTAACTGGCTCACCTTGGCTTTGTCTGGAAGGATGTCCCATCTAATTAGCCTATTACCCTTTTATAGTATAGAGCTTGTTAGATATATTCCCATTGTGTACTATAGTCCCTTAGTTTTTCAGAGTAACATCAACATAGAACTGATTAAAATTTGAGAATAGGGTGGTTCCTATTCATCTAGTCTGTAAATTAGTCTTTTTTAATATTGCTATATTTATGTATATATATTTTAAAAGTACTATTAACTTATTTGATACAATTAACTGCTCTTCCTCTCTATTAAAGTATTTTATCTTACTATATAGGTTTTATCTTTTCATTATGACTTGTTTAAGAATGCCAAAATTTCTGATTTATCTGCCCTATTTATAATCAAAGCTCCTAGGAGCCTCAGTGAAAATGATTTGGCATTTTATATTTCTCTGTGTTAATTGAACACGAGTAATTAACCTTTCTACTTTCATTTGAACAAAGTATTACTTTTTAAGTTATATTTATTCTTTAGTTGTATTTATTCTTTTCTCCAAATAACACTGTTTTTGTTCTGGTAACTCAACTCTAAACAATCCATGGATGCTCTACAGATAATCCATGAAATTCTGAGAATATGTCAAAAGCATAGAGTCAAAAAGATAAGTTAAATTTTCAAGATAAGACTACAATCTAAAAAATACTTCATCAGTAGTTTCCAGGGTTCAACCACAACACAAATGTTAGAAAGTATATCATTAGACACTTCCAAGCAATCCATCATAAATGTGAATTTGTCACTAATTTAAATTCAAATGGTGATATGAGAACAGTGAAAGCAATATACATATATTAAAAAAAACTGACATTCCATTTTTTAAAAAATATTTTATTGATTTTTTGCAGAGAGGAAAGGAGATAGAAGTCAGAAACATCGATGAGAGAGAGACATCGATCAGCCGCCTCCTGCACACCCCACAGTGGAGATGTGCCTGCAAGCAAGGTACATGCCCCCGACCGGAATTGAACCTAGGACCTTTCAGTCCACAAGCCGACGCTCTATCCACTGAGCCAAACTGGTCTTGGCCATTTTTTTTAAAATTATGAACTAAGGGGGTTTTCTTTTTAGTACTTCAGGTTTTAATACCCTCCAACAACCCTATACTCAATTAACTTTAGATGTTATGGTGATAAATTATAAGGCTTATATCTACCATAGATTTGTCAAATACTATTATTTAAGTCACATATATTTTTATTTTTCAAGAAATAAGTTTTGAGGTTAAGCTAAAAACTTTCATATAACTCTCAGTGATATCAATTAACCCCTTCCTCCTAAAGTAGCCAAAAGAGTGAAATTTTATTTCAGCATTGTTTTATATACATATATATAATTTTGATTACTTGATAAATAGTATTTATTAGTTTTCTAATTAATATTTTCTATTTAATTTCCAATATTTTAATAAATATGCATATTCTTCATTTTTTGCAATAGGTCTTGGATTAATTTGTCAATCATTAGTCTTTAAAAAGGAAGCAATTGCTCTGCTAAAATTCATCTTAATGATTTCTATTCTTATTTTAATTATATCCTTCCTTTTACTGTTTCTTTTTCTTCTGTTATTATTTCTTAAACATTTTGGGTTCAATATAAGTAGTTTTATTCTTGAGAAGTTTTAAACATTTCTTTCTTATTAATTTTATATTATCAATAATGCTAGATGACATCACATCTATTTACAATATGGTTTACTATTTTAAGCCCACTATTGAGACCCACTGCTCAGAAAAAAAAAGATTCCTTTCAAAATACTTCTGCTCATTGACAATGCACCTAGTAACCAAAAGACTCTGATGAAAATGTATAACAAGATTAATGTTGTTTTAACACCTGCAAATTCTGTTGCCCATGAATCACAGAGTAATTTTGACTTTCAAGTCTTATTATTTAGAATATTATATATATATATATATATGTGTGTGTGTGTATATATATATATATATGTGTGTGTGTGTGTGTGTGTGTGTGTGTGTGTGTATGTGTGTGTGTGTTGCCATAGATAGCGATTCTACTTATGGGTCTGGGCAAAGTATATTAAAATCCAACTAGAAATATTCGCCATTCTAGATGCCATTAAAAACAATCATGATTCATGGGAAGAGGTCAAAATATTAACATTAATAGGAGTTTGGAAGACACTGATTCCAACTTTCATGGATGACTTTGAGGGGTTCAAGACTTCAGTGGAGGAAGTAACTGTATATGTGGAAGAAATAACAAGAGGATTTGAATTAGAAGTGGAGCTTAAAGATCAGACTGAATCTTATGATCAAACTTGAATAGATGAGAAATTGCTTCTTATGGATGAGCAAAGAAAGTGGTTTCTTGAGATGGAATTCACTCCTGGTGAAGTATGTTTACATGATAACCAAGGATTTACAATATTACATATACTTAGTTAATAAAGCAATGGCAGGATTTGAGAGGATTGACTCCAATTGTGAAAGAAGTTCTACTGTGCATGAAGTAATATCAAACAGTATCACATGTTGCAGAGAAGTTATTTTTTGAAGGCAGAGTCAATAGATGAGGCAAACTTCCTTGCTGTATTTTGTAAAAATTGCAGCAGCCATTCCAGCTTTCATCAACCACCACTCTAGCCAATCAGCAGTCATCAGCTCGGAGGCAAGACCCTCCATCAGCAATAAGATTTGATATGACTCTCTGAAGGCTCTTTTATTAATAAAATCTTTTTAAATAAAGGTATGTGCATTGATTTTAAACATAATGCTATTGCAAACTTATAGAGTACACTATAGTCTAAACATAACTTTTACATGCACTGAGAAACCAAAAACAATTATGTGACTTGATTTGTTGCAATATTTGCTTTATTGCATTGATCCGGAATGGCCCTCAAAGTATCTCTGAGGTATGCCTGAATTAAACTTCCCTTCATATTACTATCTACATTGGAATACTTGAAGCAATTGTGTGAATTCATTAAGTTTGCCTAACAGAGGTTAGTTAAGTAAAATCTACAGTTCAATGCATGACAGGACACAAACTGTTAAAATAATATTCAAATTTGCTAGATTATCACTTAAATTTAACTGGTGCAAAAATAAATTTATTTTAACACAGAAATAAATTATTCTCATTAGCATTCTATAGCAAAAAAGAAAAGGAAATAAACAATTTCACAAATCAAAAATGAACAAAGAAACTAAAATTACTTTAGAATAAGATGTTCTAAATGTCTTCATAATGAAAAACAAGATTTAAAAAAAACAATATGAAAATTGGAATGTAACCATATTTAGAATATCACTTCTCTTTCAGGGTAAATTATATGGAATATATTTTAGAGATTCCAATTACATTTTTAAAACTTAAAGGAAATAGCTTTTCTTTGTTCTGAAATCTCATTAAAATAGACCACTTATGTTAATTGCTGCATATTAGACTGTCCATATTTTTATTTTTTGCTACTAAAGTTAAGTGTGTATCTTTGCACACTAAAAAAAAGAATATATTAAAGTAAAATTCTACTATAATAATATTCTAGAGTTGACTATTGAAAAGGTTCAGGTAAAAAATCATCAAAAAGGAAAATAAACTATTTTAAAAAATCTTTTGTAATCAAAATTATATTAGTAAAAGACAGAAATTAATTTCATCCAGTTCATAATGAATAGTCTCTCAGAGATACAGTTTCTAAAAATCTGGATGATAATACATAGACTTAATAAACTAATGTGTATATTGTACACTTTCTTCACTTTGTATGTTATAAAATTCATAATTTATATTAAAATGCATTAGAATCCTGTGATAAACTACTTGACTAGCTACTATAAATTAGTTTTGAATATAAAATGAGGAATAGCAGAAAGGAAAAATCTATATTATAAAAGGCCTGTGGCCCTAATGCTGTAACAACCAAAGACTGGCAAGACTGGGCAGGGCTGCAAGCATGGCGAGGCTATGCGCTCAGGTGGGACTGTGCAATTTCGCATACTGGGCTTCTAGTATCTTTATAATTTATTTCAAAGGGTGTTAATTTGAATTCTATCAAATCACTAGTATTTCAATAATTTCTGATCATTTTATGTACTATATATACAATTGGTATTAATTAACATAAGTATTTTGCTATATATTTACACAATAGGCAGATAATCTTCCACACTCTCTGCAGCCCTTAGATACTGGTAGCCTTATAATATTTACTTTTGAGAATGACAAAATAGAGGTTGAGTCAAGATCTCTTTCAAATTTTACTTTGCTACATTCAGGCATTAATATAAATTCCTTAGAACTGTACTTGAACTCTGGACCTACCAAGTATCTCAATAAAGTATTATTTAGAGACCATATGTTCAGTATCAGAACTTTATATCAGAACACATAGCTTATAACCCAGGTGGCCCTTTTGGTTAAGGGTGACTGAAAAAAAGTATATTCAGAGTAACAGCACTTACAATATCCATAGTTTTCTATAAGAGGTTTGTAATATTCATTATAAACTATTTCTGAACCTGTTTACTGGTATATGGAAGAGAAATAGGATTTGGAGGTGACAAAGTAAGTAATACTCATTGCTGCACCACAAAACCAGTGAAAATCTTCCTGAAAAGATTATACTTATGGTATTTATGACACAGTTAGCCAATTTTTTAAAGTTTTATAATAAAAAAGGATTCTTCAGACACATTTTGACTAGCATTTTATGTCCTCCATTAATATTGAAAAAAAAAAAGAATATTTAGCATTGTGTAGAACACTAATGGTGTTGAGAAAAATGTTTAAAAGGTCAGAGGTTTGCCAGTTTATATTAACTTTCTGAACTACATTAATGAGATATATGCATATTTGTGTCACAGGAGGTAAATTTAAATTTCTTTGAAGGAAAACATGTATGCTTTAAGGATTATACACTATAACTAAACTATTAATTCAAGGAGATATTATACTGTTTGTTCATATGTCTGCATTATTAATATGTCATTTAAAAAGATTTGGCACAACCCCTACCCTAATTTCTTCACTGTCAGAATATTGGGATATTTTAAAAGAAACTAGAACTAAATGAAATTAAGTTATACTTAATGACACATGGGACCAATGTTCTCTTACATAGTTTAAAACAGTTTTTCCAATAAAGATCACATACAGAAATGCAATTAAGAACAAGCTTAAGGGTGACTGAATAATTATATTCAGAATAACAGCATTTACAGTAACCCTGCTCTTCATAAGCACTTTGTAATACTCATTATAAACTATTTCTGACTCTGTTTTTATGAAAGAGAAGTAGCACTTGGAGGTGATAAAGTAATACTGGTGCATTATCAATATCACCTCCAGAAAACAGGGGAAGTCATTATTTGGTAAAATTTAAGAAGGTGTAGTGCTATCCCTGAGCTTCACAATAGCTGAAACCAAATCTGTCAAGAGATGTCAGCAAAGGTGCACCTTAACCATTAATAAGGGTGAGCACACAGAAATGATAGTACTCACGTCCTCATAAACCCTTTCATCCCACAGGAAGGCCAAGATGAGAAGAAAATAAGCTCTTTCTCATTTAGCAAATGGAGGATAAAACACTAGATATTCATCTAAGTAGAACTCCCCTTTCCTGCCTTTATTTTCTTTCTCACAGTGAATTGTGTGTGTGTGTGTGCCTGCCTATCTATCTATCTATCTATCTATCTATCTATCTATCTATCATCTATCTATCTATCTATCTATCTATCTATCTATCTAATCCCTATTTATATAGTATACTAGTATACCCATATCTACATCTATCTACCTACCTATCTATCTATTTATCAATGTATCTCTAAATGGCACAGCGATCTGGTTGGTTGCAGTCAGATATTATGGGTTTGGGACCATCATGACTCTTTTAAGATGCTCTGCACCTGGCTACTGTAATGCAGTGTTTTAATTTTAAAATTTAAATATCAGAAGTTAATTCTTTAGTGGAAGCCTTCCACTAATTACTCAGTGGAGCCTTCAAGTATTAAGTGTCTTCAATCCAACTACACAGAGTAATCAATCAATTAGTATCTGAAACTAGCAAAGTGTTAATAATTTTCTTTTAATCCTAGGAAAAGCAGAAAGTGTGTTATATGCCTTATAAAAGGCCTAATACAAAATACGTCTTTCTTATCAATATGGAAATTACAAATAAAAATTTTCACACTTAAATGTAATGAATTTAAATAGTTATAACCGCTTTTGGAGTTTTGTATCTATATACAAATTTACCAGGTTTACCAAATTAGTAGGATATCACTTACATTTTAAATTTTATCAAAATTCAAACTCAACTGATTGACTATTTTATGTCAATCAGATCTATATGAAAACACTTAAAAATGAATATATATGTAGTTTGATATACATATACATACTTATATTTAAATGTAGTTTCTATAAAACTTAAGTAATGTGGATATAAAAATAACCTTTAGTAATGATTGGGGAAAAAAACATTAGAAAATCCCTCATAAGCCTTAACAGTCACCAAAACACAAGCTGTCAAATTATCTATTTAAAATCTTCTGTAAGCCAGTTTCAGTTGAAATAAATGCAGACGAACTGCTGCTTTTTTCACAGTGATCTAAAGCTTATCTTAGTTTTGTGACAGGGCCTGTACATAAAGAGCTCTTAATGGAAGCTGAAATTGTCTTCAATTACATCCCATGTCTAATGGTAGGTCAGCTCTTAAAATGTCTCTGATTTTTGTCAAGTTTACAAAATTAACAGAACTCCATGAACCTTTGTCCTTTCTTAAAAGTTAAAACTTAGAGGAATGCACTGTATACATAATGTGGGTGTTTTGTGTTTGTGTGTGTTTAAGAGTTCCCTATTAGGCTTGGATGTGAACTCAAGTTTATGCAGAAAAAAATGAATCTGAAGAAGAGTAAGACAAGGACTGAAGCTGAGATTCTTTGTGGATACTAAGGGAATTATGCTCTCTGATTTCCATAATGAAGGGAACATTTTTCGTTTATGGTTTATTAGTTTAGCTAATAAATACTAACAATCTACTGTTTTATATTCCAGGCATTAGGGATACAGCAGTGACATAAATAGAAACTGTATCTGTGCTCCTAGAGCAGGTGGTCTAATGTAGGCCATACATATGCTACTCTACTATAATTTGAATAAAAATTGTTTTAAGAGAAAAATTTGCTATTTCCTTTTCATGTATATAATGTACATATATATTACATATCATATGTATGTATGTGTACAAATTTATCTTACCCTGTCCACTAGTTGAGCATTCTTTGTTTAAAAACTGTTTTTTATTGATTTTTAGAGAGAGAGGAAGGGAGAGAAATGGAAACATTGATAAGAGAGGAACATCATTGATTGGCTGCTTTCTGCATGCTCCCTACTAGGGATAAACCTGTAGCCCAGGCATATGACCTAACCAGGAATCAAACCAGTAACCTCTTTGTTCCTGGGTTGACACTCAAACACTGAGCCACACAGGCCAGACTAGTTGAACATTCTTATTGTATATTTTAATTTCATTTTGATTAGGGTTAATCATATAGGAAACATATGCTTCTGCATATTTTTTTTAAAACTAGAGGCCTAGTGCATGAATTCGTGCATGGGTGGGGTCCTTAGGCCTGGGTGGTGATCCACGGGAGCTAGCTGGGAGAAACAGCGGGGAGAGACTACGGAGGTTGGATGGCAGCCAGGGGGAGGGAACAACCAGAAGGAGGGACCTGGGAGGTTGGCTGGCCTGGGGACCACAGAAGGTTGGCTGTGGGAGCACATTGACCAACAGGGTGCAGCTCCTGCCTTGAGTTTCTGCCCCCTGGTGGTCAGTGAGCATTATAGCAACTGGTTGGCCATTCATTCTGGTCATTTGATCGAAGTGTAGCTTAGGCTTTTATATATATAGATTCTGAATCTTTGTATATAACATTGGATCAAATATATTCAAGAAATCTTTCTTTTCCTATCCCATGCTATCCTGTCATGGAGACAGTGTGAAATAGAGAAATGCTATATTTTTCAACTATTAATTGATTCACACTCTTGGAATTAAAACTTTTTAGAGACCAAAGAGTTTTTCCACCAAAACAAATAGGATTTGTTTTATATTGAACATAAGACCCTTCTGACATTGATCTGGGACAAGTTCTGACCCTAATTTAATTAACTCTATCATATTCTGATTTCTTAAAATTCCCTTTTCCTGGAAAAATCAAATAACATGCTTAGGATAATTATCACCATCCCTTATATTACTTACAACCTCTCTTAAATGGGGATAACCTAATGGATCATGAACTAGTAACATTTGAAAATAATTGTTGCAAAGAAGCATTGTTTCTTCCTGGAAGTGCCATTATCTCTGACATATGTCATTATTGTACAATGGCAAAGTTTTCTCTTTTGTGGACTCTCTCATCCACTCTAATTAATTAAAGGAACTGAAGAAACCAACTCTAACAGCTAAAACCTATTTTTGTACATTTAATTTTGAAGAAGTGAATGATTTCTATTTCTAGGATAAGTAAATGAATAAATACTCAGATTGGTTCAACTCACAATAATTTTATGACTATGACCTAGAATCAGGAAATATATGCTGATCCTCTTATTCAAAGACCTCAGTAGTAGGTAGTGGGGATAAATACAAACACACATTCAAATAATGTGGTAATTACAGTGCTATTGACTCAGAATATTGTGGTAGTAAGTAGAAAATCAACCCAAAGGTAGTAGCCCACAATTTTTTATGGGAAAATATAGGTCAACTCCTGTCTATACATATTCACTTTAAAACTTACAAATACCCTATGAGATGGGTATATTATTATACCTATTTTACTCCTGGGGAAAATGAGTCAAGAAATTTTGTTGTTATCATTGTTTTAAGGTAAGCTCTTCAATGCCTTACAGTCAGTAAGAGGCATAAGCTGACAGAGAAGGGTTTCAAGGAAAGTGAGCTGATAGTGTTCTATTAGTCTTAAAAGATTAGTTAGAATAAAGGGCACAGAAAGAAAGAAGTATTGTGGAGATAAGTTTCAGGTAGAGAAAACAGGATTTGAAATACACAGGATGGATAAATATATGGTACGTTGAGGGAAAACTGGTCATCTTGGTTTTGTAATGACAAAAAGTACAAGGTAGAGGAGAACCAAGATGGCAGCACAAGGTATACATCCCATCTATATGTGCTGCCTCTCACAACCACACCAAAACTACAACTAAAAGACAAAACGACTATCCTCCAGAACCATAGGAAAGCCCATGGAGTGGAAGTTCTACAATTAGAAGAAAAGAAAAAAGTGCTTTGAGACCTGGTAGAACATGCAGAAGTATAGAGACATGCACAAATCAAGCTGGAGTGCACTGTTTTTTTCAACTGGAAGGGAGTTACAAGTTCCTGACTGTTCTGAACTCTGGTTTCCGGGGAGATTCTGGGGACCCAGACTCATATAGGGAGAAATTGGACTGTCTACCATTGGGTCGGAAAGGGAGGGTGTCGCTTGCAGAGGTTTACTGCGCTAAAGCGTGGGACTTGGGACACAGGGACACAGAAACATGGAGATGCAGAGAGGGCTGACTGGCAGCCAGCACTGTTTGCGATGCACTAGCTTAGTGATTCCCTGAGACCTCACCCCACCCAATTTACAAACCCACCCAGCTGAGCTCAGCGTTTGCATATGAATGGCCTGTCCTCTGGCAGCTTAACCTAACAAACTGCAACTGGGTCAGACAATTCCAAAACTTCCAAACTCCAAGCAAAGAGGAGAAATCTGCAGATATCCCTGTAGCTCCTGGTGGGTAGCCTCAGACACCAGCTAACTTGCACCTCCTTGGAGATCCAGGAACAGTGTACCTAGAGGTCATGTGAGACGACAACAGATTTCAACTCCTCACATACATAAGTGGCACATTCAAGAGGCAGACTCAGTGAGCACCAACGCCCCATTAAGGCAAGTCCTGCCCCATAGAGGTGACTCCAGCACAGCAATTCTTCCACTAATAGACACAGCTAATCCTCACAGTCAACTGGACTGGAGGTCAATCCCTCCCAGAGTACCATTAGCAATCAAGGCTTAACTACAACAAGACTGTGTACCCAGTCCACAAAGGGGTGCATCAAGAGTGTCCACCTCAGGAGATTAGGGAGGCAGAGCTACTGGGCCATAAAGGACAACTAGCACCCAAAGCTGGGAAGCAGCCAAAATGTGGAGATAAAGAAACAGGTCATGAATGAAAGAAATGGAGGAAAGCAAACGACTGGACATAGAACTCAAAACCACATTTATAAGGTTACTCAAGAATCTTCTACAAACTGCTGAGAAATTTAGTGAAACCTGAGAAACTTACTGAGACCTTCAAGGATCTTAATGAGAATGCCAAAAAAATGAAAAAGGACCAGTCAGAAATTAAGCATGCACTGTCTGAAATAAAGAGTAATATACAGAAATCCAAAAGCAGACTAGAGGACACCAAGAATCAAAACAAAGATACGAAATATGAAGAAACAAAAAACACCCAACCAGAAAAAGAAAAATATGAGAGTCCAAAAATGTGAAGATAGTGTAAGGAGCCTCTGGGACAACGTTAAGCATACCAACATCAGTATTATGGGGGTACCAGAAGGAGAGAGAGAGCAAGATACTACAGTGGTACCTCGAGATACGTGTTTAATTCATTCCGTAACCTTGAGGCATGGGAAACTATGAGACACTTGAGTCCCGGTAAACTGGTGGGTCATGTGCAGCTGGCCGATCCGTGCGATTACTCCTATCTCAAATGTTGCTCGTATTTCAAAGCAAAAATCGCTCGCTCCATGGCTCATATCTCAAAAATCTCATATGTTAGGGCACTCGTATCACGAGGTACCACTGTATTTGAAGAAATAATGACTGAAAACTTTCCCTACCTGGTGAAAGAAATGGACTTACAAGTCCAGGAATCACAGAGAACGCCAAAAAAGAAATCAAAAGAGGACCACACCAAGACACATCATAATTAAAATGCCAAGGGCAAAAGAAAAAGAGAGAATATTAAAAGCACCAAGAGAAAAACAGTTAGTTACCTACCCATATGACTGTCAGCTGATTTCTCAACAGAAACTATGCAGGCCAAAAGGGAATGGCAGGAAATATTCAAAATGATGAATAGCAAGAACCCACAACCAAGAGTGCTCTACCCAGCAAAGCTATCATTCAGAATTGGAGGGCAGATAAAGAGCTTCACAGACAAGGAAAAGCTAAAAGAGTTCATTACAACCAAACCAGGATTATATGAAATGCTGAAGGGTATTCTTTAAGAAAAGGAAGAAGAAGAAAAAGGTAAAGATAAAAAATTATGAACAACAAAGTGATAATACATACCTATCAACAAGTGAATCTAAAAATCAAGTGAATAAAAAATCTGATGAACAGAACAAACTGGTGAATATAATATAATCAGGGGCATAGAAAAGGAATTGACTGACAATTCTCAGGGGGAAGGAGGTGTGAGGGGTGCGGGAAGAGTTTGTATAAAAATCTTACACCTATGGATGAGGACAGTGGCAAGGGGTGGGGGTGGGGAATCAGGTAGAGGGAAGCTATGGGGAGAGGGGGGAAGAGGAACATCTATAGTAAATTGAACAATAAAGACTTATTAACATTTTTTTAAAAGTACAAGGTAGAATATAGAAAAAGCTGAGCTAGAGAGCTAATTAAGGCCTTTTGGGGGACTTTGTGAGCCACATACAGGACGGAGATTTGTTTAGGCCTCTAGAAGCCAAAGGGAAGTTTTGACAAGAGAGATAATTTGGACAATATTGCTTGTTACTAACATAATTTTGATAATAAGTGATGGATTTCTGTGGAACATAACTTGGGGTAGAGAAATGAATGAATTGAGTTATTTGAATCCAGTGTAGAATGATGCTTCAAAAAGGGATGACTCAGAAAGTCCTTAGGAACTATATTTGGCAAGATCTGATCATTAACTGAGTGTGGGATGTGAGGAAAGAAATAAATAATGGGACAATTGTCAGGTATCCATAGTTTTGGATGAATGATTATGTTATCAAAAGTGGAAGTGAGCCCAGCCAGTGTGACTCAGTGGTTGAGTGTTGATCTATGATCTGAACCAGGAGGTCATGGTTCAATTCCCGGTCAGGGCACATGCCTAGGTTGCATGCCCCAGGGGAGAGCATGCAGGAGATAGCTTACTGATGATTCTCTCTCATCATTGCTGTTTTTATCTCTTCCTCTCCCTTTCTCTCTGAAGTCAATAAAAAAATTTTTTTTTTTAAGTAGGAGTGAAATTAGGAGGGCGAGTAGTTAAAATTGAAGAACATTAAGTTTGAAATATCCGTGGGGTCATTTAAGCCCAGATTTCTAGTAGTTTGTTGAATATTTCAGTCAGAAGCAAGAGAAGAGTTTAATTGTATAGAACAGTAGTCAGCAAACCATGGCTCATGAGCCACATGCGGCTCTTTGGCCCCTTGTCTTCCACAAAATACCATGTGCAGGCACGCACGTACAGTGTAATTGAAGGAGTACCCTAATTAAGTTAATACCAATGTACCTACCTATATAGTTTAAGTTTAAAAAATTTGGCTCTCAAAAGAAAGTTCAATCATTGTACTGTTGATATTTGGCTCTGTTGACTAATGACTTTGCCGACCACTGATATAGAAAGTAGGAACTGATCACTCAAAGAAGTGCATACAATAACATGAACTGTGGGTGGTGAGTGCAGTCCTAAAAAACACCAATGTTCAAGGATAATGAAAAGGAAAAGAAGTCTATGAAAATCTAGAAAAAGAATGATTGTAAAATCATGCCCTGAAAAAGGAGTGATACAAACAATGTCACGTGAAATAGAGAGGTCTAATATTGAATTATTATCACACTAGAGGCCCTTGCAGCAGCCCCACCTTTGTTTGGAATGTCCTCCAGAAGATAGTTTTGAAGGTCATTTGGCCATCTGGTCTAATTAGCATATTACCCTTTTATTATTATAGATAAATTAAATAAAATATTTATTCCCTAAATAAGATTACCTAGTTAATAAAAATAAATATGTTAAGTTATGAATTAATTGTTTAAACTATTGGATTACTTATTAAATCCTCATATAAAGAGCTCACTGGATTCTATAACACTCAGAATTACAAGTAGTCTTTACAAGTTCAAAAGGAATTGATGAAATCATAGAGATGCCAGAGACTCTGAGTATAGTGTGTTTTCATGTTATCTACACTAATTAAAGAGAAATATACAAATTGACCATACCTCCACAATGCCCACCAGCCATTCAGGAGTGAGTATACAAATTAACCCAACAAAGATGGCGGATTAATTTGTGTACGCAGGCGCAGAGTGAAGACTGAAGCCTGAAAAGGCTTGGCTTCTCCACTGCAGCTGGAGTGAAGGCCTGGGTCCCAGGTGCCAGAGGAAAACCGTTGCTGGCAGCCAGGGGAAGGAAGACCTTTTGCACAAATCTTCATTCAATAGGCCTCTAGTAAATGTAAAGGGGTTCCCCTACCACTGTGCTGCAACTTTTGAAAGATAATAGTCTTTAAAGAAAGAAATAGTTATTTGTTTAATACCTTTTATATCCTATAAAGCTTAGATGTTATTCTGTACTCAAAGTTGTTGGAGATAGAATGAGGGGTCATCTAGTTCAATTCCAGCTTGTTATATACTGAACAATAATGTCACAATTTATTGAGTGCTTACTTTGTACCAGGCTAAGTTCTAATTGTGCTATATGTAAGAACCCAATTTCCCAATGAATATTTGGTGAGATACATAACTTATTCATGGTGACACAGTGAGTAAAGGTAAAGCCAGGATTCACAATCTATGCAACCCCCTCCCTCCACTCATGGCAGATGAGAGGCAAGGCAGAGACACTTGCTGATATGTTTACTTAGTAATTAGAGTGTAGCATCAGCCAAGGTCCCTTTTTTAAACACCCTGCCCAATTTTCTACCTTTTTTTGTCACTGTTGATAAAATAAGAAAATTTACTATATTTACAGACACTAAAATGAATGGAAGAGAAGAGCATGCTGATATTATTTATCATTCATTGTCTTGACAAAAGCTCCATCCTCAGTTCAATTTCCAGGCCAACTACAGAACTCTAATCTAGGAGCATTTTTTAAGGCCTACCAGGTCTGAAGTCCTAGAAGCAATGTGAGTTACTGTGGCAACCATTTCACTATGCACATTGGATTTCAGCTCCCTCATAGATCTTTCCTGACTCTAAAATGACAAGTGCCTTGAAGAATTTGAAAAGATTTTCTGTATCTCTTACCAGTGATGCTTTAATGATTTATCTCATCAGAAAAGAGCCTTTACCATACCAAATCATCAGAACAATATCAACCTAATGGCTGTGAGTTTACCATAAAATATGAACTGTTTTACAGTATAGACTAAGAGAATTTTCCCTAAAGTTAAAACAAACCAAAAATTACCCTTCTGAATTCTGAAATAGGTAGGTAAAAACAGAGTTTAACTATGTTAAGTGGCAATGCTTCTGAAACTTGAAACATACGTTTGGCATGATACATGTACTTGTGGGACTATTTTACACACTAGCCTAAATATCAGGTATCGATACATTAAACCACAGATTAGGTTCATGCCTTTCAATTATAGGGAGAGATGCAGGAAGAAAATTCATGAACAAGCTAAAGAAAACAAATACAAGCTTCTATACAGGGCTTGTAAATAATTGTCTCTGGCCTGCACGTGGTTTTAATCTTGGATACCTGGATTTGGATTGCATTATTTTACACATTAGATATGCCCTCTGGATGACAGTCTGATACTGCAGAATTATATCCCCATTGAAAGTGTCCATCACTATTTTCCTCCAAATTCTACCTACCAGCAAGATTATGTACTTTGTATCAAGAGCAATTCAATTACAACACAGTTCAAACCACCAACCTTCTGGAACAGGTTATTCAGTCAAGTGCAGTAGTTTTCCCCCAATTTTACTCTTCCTGTTCTAAGTGAGTGTACCCCAGGAGTCTCCTGTGCTGATGATTCAATTCTGGGAACCAATCATCAATTTCCTGATCCCTAGTAACAGTGGACTTAGCTATCACTCAGTAATGATGCTATTAATTTGGAGGAACAAGTCATCTGTGCCCTAAAAATTAGAAAGTGGGCAGAACTACAAGGTAACTTTTGGAATCTGTAACATCATTATAGACAATGTAGTTTCCTAGATACCCTATGAGTAACATGGAAGCAGCCATCATTAAGTGGGTCTTATTTATTGGCACCACACACTATCTATGAGAAAGCATCCCCTTAAAAAAAGAGTTAACACATAAGGATGTATACATCATCCATGAGCTTATAGCTTTCAATCTCTCTAATTGGGCTTATTGCCTGCTGCTTAGAAACTGCAGATATTTCCCTCTATATATGGATCTTGGAGATTATACCTTTCTAACTCTTTGTCCATCAGTGTGACTTCTCCTTTTGAGTTATCTTTTTACAATGAGGGACCTATGTGGTTATAGATGATGGCCGTGTCACCTCTGATCTTAGGTATGTCATCAGGATTGCCATGCCATTTGGCTTTCTTCAGGGCTTCATAATGATGTATTGGGATTTTGAGTAAAGAAAAAAAACGTATTTGACAACAACCAGCAAAAAAAAATTGTTTAGAGATTCTCAGTAGCTTACAATACCACGGAGAGTCATCTTGATAGGGCATATTTTGGACTTTATTTCTATAGAGATACCTCTACCCACTCATATGTCACCTTTCATGGACAAGTGTGACAAAGTGGTTTGGTCCGCAGGTACATATATGGGCTGCTTGGTGCCAGGCAATCTGGAGTAATCTAGGATGCTTATAGGAGTTTCCGAGATCCCAGGGCCAGTTGGTTATACTGGGTCTTGTAGGACATTACATCAAGGCCACTCCTACTGGAATAGGAAGCCCCAGTTCCAAGGGAATCTAAGCTTGTAAGTCTCTGTATGATAGTGTTTTATTAAAATTTAACAAGTCTGTGCTAAATCATAACATTTAATGCTTTTAATTCTTAGGAAACATAGATGTAATTTACTTTAAAAGTTTGATCCAAAGTTCAAAACAAGCGCATTAAACTTTGCAAGCTGAAATATGCCTTTCTGTATATATATAGACAATTTTTATCTGAATCTAGTTTGGGAAAGTTATCTCTACCATTGTGTCATGAAAATTATTTATAGTTAAAATAAATTTTGCAATTTTTCAGAGCATGTTGCAATGGTTTAGACCTCCAAGCACTTTGTAAATATATATTCCACATTGAATTCTTTATCAGGGTTTTAGGAGAAAAGGTGGAAAGAAATAAAAAATAAATGATGTGTATCTAATTAGTATCCAACTCAATGATGGGTGGTGTTCAATCAGTCACTCACCCCTTTATTTCTAGTCTAGTCCTCTCTGTTCCAGAATTACCCTCATCTTCTGGAGACATTCTACACTAGAGTGGCCCTGAGAAATCTATAAAATGGCTTGGCTTCTGTGAAATGAAGCAGCCTTGTTAGGTTGCCTAACTCTGGGATAATACATCTAGAATAAGGACAGAACCAGATGACCTGCATGGGGTAGCCTAAAATCCATTCACTGATCTCAATAAATTCTGCTTTACATCAGCCTGTAAAAAGCTACATAAAACACACTTAACTATATTTTAGGACCCATTTTATTGCTGCGTGAGTCTTTTGATATGTTAGAAACACTGTTTTCTCTAGGAGGACTGGCCCCCTGCAGTCCTGGCAGAGCCTTATCCATACTAGAATTTATGTGATCAGGTCATTACAGTTCTCACAAATCCTCCCCTCCAAGACTTGTGTGTACAAAGTGAAATGATAGTTTCTATTACAAACCTGAACTCAAGGCAAAAAGTGGGTAATAAGTTAGATTCTGTTATTAGAGTGTCTGTATTTATAGTATAGTTTAATTACATTCAAGATAGTTATCAGAATGGTTCAAGTTTCTCAGAATTAGAGCTCAGGATAAAAATTGAACATTTTAGTTTAAGTTAACATATATCTAAGCATGTAAAATTGGCCTAGTGTGTTACCTTTCTGGATCTCCATTTATTTATCTATAAAAGGTTACAAATGTACCATGTCACCTACAAATTCCTTCATCTCAAAGATACCATCATTCTACTGGGGAATTGTTAATCAATGGATGAAACCTTGTTCATTCTTAATACAATAATTTCATTAAAATGTGTTTCATTAACACGAAAACATTTGATGTTGGAAACAACTTATCAAAAATTTTGACTGATGAGAGATTGATAATTCTCTAAGGGTTATAATTCAGTATAAAGGAGGAAATATTTGTGTGTCTTTGCCTTGTGTCAATGCAATCATTTTTTGAAAATCAAGATCAGATGGATATTTAGACATCAAAAAAGAGCTTCTTGAAATACTGAACGCTGTATTATTAATGCTCACCAGCTGAGGTTTGCTGACAAGAGGAATAATCATAAAACATAACCTTTTATCTCTGAAAACTATGTCTGCCGAGATCTGAAGCCCAACATCCATAAAATAGTTTCATACAAGTGACACCCTACCCAAAACAGCTGTGTGCAAGGAAACTAAATGGAACTTAATCTGCCATAAAATAAACTGCACAGTTTCTTTTTCTTGAGTAAGTCATGCCTTTGTGGTGTTGGTGAACTGTAACAGTTTTGCTTTGAAAAGAATCAGCCTCTTTTATGCCAAACCCATATTAAGTCAACCACCTCAAAATTTCCTTCCGGAATAGCAATTGGAACGCCAGGTCAGTTTGTCTACCACCTGATGAGAGGTCTTCCCTACTAAATCTTTTTTTAAAATATATTTTTATTGATTTCAGAGAGGAAGGGAGGGAGAGATGGAAACATCAATAATGAGAGAGAAATCATTGATCTACTGCCTCCTGCATGCCCTCCCCCCACCCACCCCACAGCTGGGGATTGAGCCTGCAGCCTGGGCATGTGGTCTTGATTAGAATTAAACCTGGGACTCTTCAGTCCGCAGGCCAACACTCTATCCACTGAGCTAAACCAGCTAGGGCCTGCTAAATATTTAAAAGGACTAATTTAAAACAGTAGCCCTAAATCATTGTTCTATCCAAACATAAATAGGTTTAATGATGCTTGTTATGAAGAAAGGATATATGAAATTGTATATACTGCCAGTCATTTAATGTGAAAAAAATAACTTCACATGCTTCAAACTAATATTGAAGAAAAGGATTGCAAAAAAGTAATATACTAGTCAGAAAAAATGACAATAAGATGAGATTCATCATCTCTTTAAAATAAAGTTATTGGAAAAATCTTTCATAATAACTCAAATGGCAAATATAAATATTTATAACCCCCAAATAGTCTACTTTATATGGGCATTTTAAAAAGACAACTCACAATAAAGGAATGGTATGTTTTAATGTGTTGACTTCATTCCCTTAAGTACACAGAACATTTTTAAATGATAAAGCAAAAAAAAGCAATAACAACATTTTTCAACTGTGAACTTTGGACTAATATTATATGTAATATTTAACATACCTTCAACCTAGATGATGGAACTTAGGTTTTGCCTCTTCATCCTATTACACATTTTCCAAAATACTTACTTTTGAATTCAAAATTAGCCTACAAACCATTCATTCTGGTGACTTCATTCTCTCAAACTGCAAACTCATTCTACATTAGAACAGTTTTAAAATAGTTTTTCATTAAATCTAACTTCATAAAAATGTCTATTTGCATTGAAGTTGTAAATTCAAGATAAATCTTACTGAATATTAACTGAAACTTAATTTCATCAAATTTAGATATACTATTGCTTTCTTTAAGCAGATAGAAGACAATAATTCCCATAAGAATTATGAACAATGCTCTGAACCTACCAGTGCCAGTGTTATAAATATAAAGGATAATTCATAAAACAGTCTACTAAGAATACATATACCCTGCCCTATCCAGTTTGGCTCAATGGACAGAGCACTGGCCTGCTTACCAAAGAGTCCCGGATTTGATTCCTGTCAAGGGCACATACGTAGGTTGCAGGCTCCTCCCTTGGCCTGGGCCCCGGTCAGGGTGCTTGCAGGAGGCAACCAATCCATGTGTTTCCCTGATACTGAAGTTAATCTCTATCTTTCCCTCTCTCTTCCACTCTCTCTAAAAATCAATGGAAATATATCCTCATGTGAGGATTTAAAAAAAAAAAGAAATATATAAACCTTTAAAGTATCTCAAGATCGTTTATTCTAATCTTTAAAATAAGCACTTATTCAAAATAGATTTCTACTAGAATGAATAAAGCATTCTAGTATTAATTATGAGAACTGCAAGTATGTGTGTGTGTGTGTGTGTGTGTGTGTGTAACCCTCAGTAACACTCTTGAAAATGAGAGATTATACACATTAGCTCTGTAGGGAGAAAGAGATATAACAAAATGTTATTCCAAATATTCATGCAAAAGGAAAGCTCATTAAGGATAAAAAACTCTCAAGATTATCACCAGATAAATTCTTTTATGTAGACATCTATATCATGTGAGATTACATTTTTAATTTAAAAACAGAGGGAGAAATCCAAAAGTGCTTTGCCTTCTGAGACAAAGTCTACTCAATACATATTCTGTCACTGATGGCTAATTACTTGTATTTTATAAATGCAAGGGGATTTTTTATTAGTTAATTTTGTAACTTCCCAAACTTACTCTGGGAGGTAGATTCATTTCCCTGTGACCTTGAGAACACATACTCTTTTACATTCATATTTATGACCCTTGGAAATAATACCACCCTATGTCCCAGACTCCCTTTTAACCACAAATGCTCAACTTATTGGTAAAACACAGCTATTTTATTAAAACTATCCATTTGACCGCTGTGCAACAGGATATACCCATTTATCATCAGAAAAACAGAACAGCTTTCAATTCTTTAGCAAATGATGCTGAATTTCTAAATAGAAACGTACACAGTTTCTTAGTTTATGCTTTTATTAATATTTATGATTATCTTTTTATTTTAAATTAAAACATTTTTACAATTTAAAGTATATGAAATCGAAGCAACCCCAAGATTTATTTACAGAGACTAGCTCTCAATATATCTGAGACATAAAAATTGCTTGTCTCATAGTCTAGTGGAGTATCTGATGGAATACCAGCACTAAAACATTTTTGTTGACTGTCATCTCAGAATCTTTATATGCACTTTAGTGTTAGTATTTCATCTTATAAAATAAAAATGCACTACCATTCTTCTTCTGTTTTACAGCCTTCTCACACTGATGATATCTTCCAACTCTGGAAAGCTGTAAAACTCGTGCTGATTTGTCTGCTTATTGAAACTTTCCTTAATGTATACTCAGAGACTATTTGAATAAAATGGGACCTGAAATTCAAGGCTCAGTTCATTTGGAAATTGATTTAAAAGACTTCTACTATTTAAAAAATGTATAAACACTCAACCATGTGAAGCTATGATTTTTATGGTAATATGGATTTTTAAAGAAACTGCTTTCCCACACACACACACACACACACACACAGTGCCCCCCCCAAATATATACATACTTTAATACCTTTAGCTCAATTTTGAAAATGAAATGAATTTTAATAAACACTGTCTTTATTATATATATGTATATATGTATATATGTATATGTGTATATATACTTTATATATATGTATAAATGAGTATATATGTATGTATGTATATTTTATAGATACATATATGTGTGTATATATACATACACACACATATATACATATATATGTATGTATGTGTGTACATATATGTATACATACATACATACATATATATATGTTCTTGGTATACAAATTATTGAATGGTTCCAAAGCAAAATAGAGCTATAAAATGTTAAAAGGCATTTGTATAACAAAGAAGGAAAAATGTCAGAGGAGGAAATAATGGCAGTAAAGTGAGATTGAACATAAAATGCATAAAATACTATCAAATGAGTTCATAAGAAAGCAGAGCAAATGTCTACAAATTTGTGAAAATGCCTAATCCTATAAAAGAAATGTAATAATAAATGAAAAATAATACATAACATTATATCTCCACCTTTCCTTTACAGATCTATAAGTACAACATGCATTATACACTACAATGAGAATACAAACATTTATTTCATCACAGAAACAGTTTTTTTGAAACTATGAGGTTTATGCTCCCATATTATAACACTGAATCATAAAACCCCAATTTGAAACATATGACAGTAATTTTGAAACTCTCATTTGCATAAACATTACATATAGATACTATTAAAATGCAGCTTCTGGTCTATCTGGATGGGGCCTGATATTCTGCATTTCTTCTAAGCTTCAATGTGGTGCTGCTGTCCTGGGGACCACCCTTTGGGCAGCAACTAGACATGCTATCTGCAGAAAATTACAGTGGAATTTTTTAGTGGATGGCTTTTCTAGACTGGAGGATAGTTTCAAGTCTATGATTTTTCCTCTAACTTGTACATGGAGCATAAAAGGTCTTTATGAAACTCAGCTACCTACCTTTCCCGATGAGGACATTTGAAACAAAGAGGGGCAATGGCGAATGAGTGAGTCGGAATGTGTGTGAGTGCACCCAGTGTGCAGCAGTACTTCCATACTTGTATTTAGGAAAGTGTGTCAGCAACTCTCCTGTGCTATCCACAATTTGAACTTGCATTCATCTAAGCAAACTGAGTTTAGAGAATTGTCAGGTTCAAATATATCCTATCTCTGAGGTTAAGCCCCAGCTTATTTCACACACTTGAACATTTTCCATGTGGATGCTGTTAAGGTTGCCTGGAATTTGGAGATAAGCCCAGGATTAGTCCTGCTTTAAAGTCATCATGAAGTCCTGTTATAGGCCCCAAGTTAAGTTGTTAAATGTATTTCTGAGAGCTTACTAAAAAAAAATATAATCACATTCACTCAGTTTGGTAAGCTTCGGATAGCAAAAACATAGTGCTATTGTTGAAAACTTACCTGCAGGCATGTACCTTCGTGTTGTTATGGACAATAGTCTTATGTTCTGAGCTTAAAACAATATTCAGTTTACCAAGCTTGCTTGAAGAAGAATATCTAAACTGAGATGACTAGTTGGGATACTCACTTTTTAAAAAAGTATTTTGATAACTGGGTCAAACCTATTCAAGTAGATTTTTAAAAATCATTTTGCAATATTCATAATTATTCAGTAATTATAAATTATTTTAGTATTTTCTTTCTCTATTATTATGAAACCAACTACTCCAGAATTTTCCAATCAATATATTGCTTACATTTTTGGAACTAACAATTCCAAGTGATATTAACCTTACATTATTAATATGGCTAATACGTTTACTTTCCTTTTATTTAGTGTGTGTGTGTGTGTGTGTGTGTGTGTGTGTGTGTGTGTGTTTTGTTTTATCTTTATAGCTACTCTACTGACCTGGAGGACATAAACAATAGGAAAGCAATATCTGATTAAATCTTGTCAAAATTTTATTGCCCTTGGCCAAAGAATATTTCAGAATAACCAGGAGAGCTATAGTGCAAAGATATTTGGATGCATACTGCACTTCTAATAATGTGGCTTGGAATTGGAATATATTTCTAAAAATAAATATAAAATATAACATTTATATATTAGAAGCTTATGATTTCTGAGTTGTCACAAAAAAGTATAAACATACTTTATAATATAAAGTAGAATAACTTTTAACTTCATGGCTATAGGTAATATCAAAATTAAAAGGAACAGAAAAACATCTCTGTATTAAAGATCCTGTCAAAAGAGATTCCATAGTATAGTTTCCTCCTAAGAGTGATATAATCTTGTAAGAAATTTTGATCACCACTCATGTAAGACCACTCATATAATTTTATGTGGGTTCTACATATTTTTCTTTTGATGAAAGTCTAGAATTTAATTTTTCTTTAAAATATATAGTAAATTACCAATTTATTTAAAATGTAGAGTTGTTTTTCTTTTTTATTGTGTTACATGTATATATACATATCTCCCCATTGCCCCCCCTCTCCCAGGCATACCCCAACCCCCCAATGTCTGTGTTCATTGGTTATGCTTACATGCATGCATACAAGTCCTTTGGTTGATTTCTTAAACTTTCCTTAAACTTCCTGCTGTAATTTGACAGTCTGTTTGATGCTTTACTGCTTCTGTGTCTATCCTTTTGTTCATCAGTTTATAATGTCTTTATTATTCACAAATGAATGACATCTTGTGGTGTTTCTCCTTCATTGACTGGCTTATTTCACTAAGCATAAGGCTCTCCAGTTCCATCCAGGTTGCTGCAAATGGTAAGAATTCCTTCTTTTTAATGGCAGCATGTAGAGATTTTTAAAATGTTAATGCAGTTCTGACTTTTCCAACATGGTGCACATTACCAAAATTTGCCTCCACATGCCCTCTGACACTGTTGCATCTGAAGATAATAGGCAGATAGATGGATGCATGGATACATAGATAAATTATTGTGGACTAGATCTGACAAATTGAGAGTATCTCCTCAGTATGAAGAATATCTATATTATAATAGCAGGCAAGTATTTGGTAGAGTAGAAATCAGTAATTGAGAGCAACTACCTTCCTGTGTAGTGCATAGTACACTCAACCATCCAAGATAGCTCTCCATCAAAACCTTTCCAGGAGCTACTTACATAACTAAAGAGGTACTTATGCCTATGTTGATAAAAAACAAAGTCTGAGACTTAGGGAAGTTAGTTTATCCAGTGTCATAATAACTGGTGATGAGATTTGTTAATGTTTTATATTTCCATTTATTCAGAAAGTAGGGTGATATCTTTTAGGTCTATCTAAATCTTAATATTTTATCAGTTGAGATTTTGTAATCTGAGATATAAATTTGGAAGAAGGGTCTTTCCTAATCTATGCAACTTTGGAACTACAAAGTATTCTAAAAAATAACAGAAGTACTTTCATGAAATATTTCTTTCAAAGTTTACTTTTACACATATTGATACATTAAGATAATGAAATGCAATATGCAAATAATTTAAGTTTTTGAACATTTCATTATCATAAAGCAAAACTTTCAACTTGAGAGTTCATAGGAATAGAGTATCTATGATTTATCAAAGCATTATTATTATTATTATTATTATTATTATTATTATTATTATTATGCTTTTAAATGTTCAACAGAAAAGTCAAAATCACCATCAGTATCCCAAATAATCCTTTTTCTGTTACTTTACTAACAGTAATTACACTGAAATTCTCTGTAAGTCACTTCTCAGGTAATATTACATGCAGGATACTCCATCAGAATTACTGCTGTAGAGAAGATGACACTTATTTGAAGTCAAGACAAATGTAGACACCACTATTTCTACCTCTTTAAAGACTTTAAATAGTCAAAACCGGTTTGGCTCAGTAGATAGAGCATAGGTCTGCAAACTAAAAGGTCCCAGGTTCCATTCCGGTCAAGGGCATGTACCGTGGTTGCGGGCACATCCCCAGTAATGGGTGTGAAGGAGGCAGCTGATCGATGTCTCTTTCTCATCGATGTTTCCAACTCTCTATCCCTCTTCCTTCCTCTCTGTAAAAAATAAATAAAATATATTAAAAAAATAAAAAGACTTTCAATAAAAAAAAAAGAATATCTTTGAGAAATATTCAGCAAAAAAATGTTGTACAAACCACAATTTTCTATTACCAAATGTTTCCTACTATGTTACCTCCAGGTCAAAATTCTGCTGTAATAAATAATTTACCAAAAACAAGTTAATTTTGTAGAAAATTCTCCACAGATACACCATCTGATTTCTCTCAGTACCAGTCAACCCAAAAAGATGAGTTAGTTGGTGTGTGTAGCCTTAGATTTCTATTCCCTTGTTCATTCCTTTTTAGAAAAGCAAAGTTTTAGCTTTCACATATTAAATACCTATTTTTAATCTGAGATAAGAATGACTGTTTTGAAATAAATAGTCTTAATGAAAGTAAAAAAATCAATGTTACATAAATAAAATTTTAAATAATAAATTTTAAGTTTAGATACTAGGTTATGCTCCTAGGTAGTATTGAGTGCACATCTTTCAAAGCAAGGCAAGGCAAAACCTGCTTTAAAATCAGTGTAAATCTACAAGTTGGTAGTTTATTATTTTAATGGAATAATGTTAGACAACCTTATTTTTGTCATACCAATATTAATATTAGACAGATCCTGAATCCATATTTGAAGTGAATCACTGAAGACAAGAATTCTCTTAATGAAACATGAAAACTAACATACTAAACAGTTTTACTTTTACAGAATTTTTTAATACTTTGAAGAAAAAGGTGGTTTTTGATGCAAATAAAATTTTAAAACTTCAATTAACCCATATGATTTAAAGATGTATTCTCTTTTGAGGCATAAGAATAATATGCAATCAAACTATTTTACTATCATTCTTTCTTACAGATGTACAACATTTTAAGCAGAGCTCTTTCATGCAATAAGGTAGAAAATGATATCCTCAAATAGATGAATAGCATTAGAAAAGGTTTCTTCCTTTTCACTCACACCAGCAAGAAAGATAAAGATAAAATTTGTTTTCTCTGAATATCAACTACTTTCTCCTCATTTAAACCAAATATAATTATGAAAGCCTAATCTCAGGAACTTTCTATATTTTATCCCCTATCTTATAAAATTAATTGTTTATCAGAATGCTAAATTATTTAAACTTATGTCAAATTTGCAAACACATTGTTATGACAAGTTTTATTATTTTTCAGATATGATAAAATAGCTAGAATTGACAAGTAAAATATTTGTGTCTCACTATAATTTTTAGTATTTATGAAGTAACATAAGCATAACCTGGAGAATGTATCATACTTGTAAATAATAGAGTAGATAATCTTCAGAAACAGAAATAGGTTTTGTAATTTTACTGAAATATTTCACTATTCATAAGTACTCACCATGACATATTTTGCAGTGTTTGTCCTAAAGCTGAAAGTAAAATTTGAGACATTTCCAACACCTATCTAATTTGCAACAGGAACGTCATGCAGATTTTTTCTACTTCCCCAAAAGACAACAATAATTTCTCATTCTATTTACTTTGCATTTGGCCAACATTTTATAAAATCACAACATAGACAAAACTTCATAATCATCTTTCAGAGAGCATAAAAAAGAAACATCACAATAACCTTCTGTCTGTTTTAAGCCTATGATGTTTGTCTAGGTGAATAAAGGAATCAGATAAAATATTGAAACTGTCTCTTACCTCTATCACTGAAGTCATCTACTAGAATGATTTCTGCTATCAGACTCTCCGGGGTTCGGTTAATTATACTGTGTATGGTACGCAGGAGGGAAGTCCAACCTTCATTATGAAATGGGATAATGATGCTGGTGTTTGGCAGTATTTCCAGGTACATCTTGTGCTTACAACTGGAGATAATAAAAAAACAAAAAAGCTAGGTCAAATACAAAACTATAATCCTATCTAATAAAAGAGTAATATGGAAATTGACCATACCTCCGCTATACCCACAAGTCATGCTCATCAGCCAAGTATGCAAATTAACTTAACCAAGATGGCTGTGGCCATGGAGAGAGCAGTAGGCTTGGGTTGCCTCTGGCAAAGGAGGAAGCCAAGCTTTCCACCTGCCCTGGTAGGCCCAGGCTTCTGCTCAAGGCTACAAAGTGTCAATTATAGAAGATAAATTAATCCCAGATACCAGGGCTTCCACTTGGGTCACCGGGGTGTGTGGCCAGCCTGCAAACCACAACAGGCCCCTCGCCCAGGCTGCCCCATACCCCAAGGGAACCCAACCCTGATTCAGGACACTCTTAGGGCAAACCAGCTGGCCCCCACCCATGCACCAGGCCTCTATCATATCTAATCCTATCTAATAAAAGGATAATATATAAATTGAGCATCACTCCAATACACAAGATGGACCCCAAGTGGACACAAGATGCTCACAGGGTAGGGCAGTTGTGAGGGACCAGGTCTGTAATGGAAGGCAATTGTGGGCAATCAGGCCAGCAGGGGAGGACAGTTAGGGGTGACCATGCCAGCAGAGGAAGGAAGCTGGGGTGGCCAGGTCTACAGGGAAGGGCAGTTGGGGGTTGGGGGGGATCCAGGCCACAGGGAGAGGGCAGTTAGGGGGAACCAGGCCTGCAGGGGAGGACAGCTAGGGGTAACCAGGCCTGCAGGGGAGGGAAGTTAGGGGCAAACAGGCTGGCAGGGGAGTGGTTAGGGGCAAACAGGCTGGCAGGGGAGTGGTTAGGGCTGATCAACCTGCAGGCAGAAGCAGTTAGGGGCAATCAGGAAGGCAGGGAGGCGAGCAGTTGTGAGCCAGCAGTCCAAGTAGGATCAGGCCTAAATGGGCAGTTAGACATCCCTAGAGGGGTCCCAGTTTGGAGAGAGTGCAGGCTGGGCTAAGAGACACACACCCCAGGCACGAATTTCATGCACCAAGCCTCTAATATATTACATATTGCTATTTACATATTATATTATCAGATAGATTTGAAAACTAGACCTTGTCTAATAATTACTTTTCCAGCCAGAGCTTGTACATCATAACAGTTACTCTGCTTATTCATGGAATCCCTTTTCTCACTCACTCATTCTTTTTTTTTTTTTTAAGAATTTTATTGATTTTTAGAGAGAGGAATAGAGAATAAAACATCAAGTGGTTGCCTCCTGCCCAAGCCCCACCTGGAGTCAAGCCCACAACTTAGGCATGTACCCTGACCAGGAATTGAACTGTCAAGCCCTCAGTACACAGGATTATGCCCTACCAACTAAGCCATACCAGGCAGGGCTCACAATCATTCATAATAAAATAATTATTTATCCTCTTTCGTATCCTCAAATACTAGGTAAGAAAATTGCTTTGAAATGTATTCTGTGAACTTAAAAAAAATAGTAATAAGGGTAAATTTTTTTTAGTTGTGGTAACTAATACTTATTGACTGCCAAGTAATAGCATATTTTATTGTGTGTGTGGTTAAATACACATAACATAAAAGGTAGCATTAGTGACATTTAGTAAATTCACAATGTTATGCAACAATCACCACTAATTCCAGAACATTTTCATCACTCCCAAAGGAAACCCCAGGTCCATTACTCTCTCCATTCTCCCTCCCACCAGTTCCTGGCAACTACTAACCTGCTTTCTGTCTCTATGGGTTTACCTATTCTGTATATTTCATATAAACTGATTCCTATAATACATAGTCTTTTGCATTTAGTTTCTTTTCCTTAGTATATATTTTCAAGTTTTCAAGCTGGTTGAAGGGTAAACTTTATGCATTAAAATGATGGTTAACCTTTATATGGATTTCCTATAAAGTTTTAGAAATTCAGCTTCTTTAATAATTATGCTTAATCAGTTTGGGTTGTGGTATGTTTCATTAGCTAGGTAGTATATAAAGCTGTACAGGGGAAAACAAAGTATTAAAATGAAATCAATGAACATTTAATATCCAATTATCTTACACTGATACAACCACATAATAAGATTACATTAAGATCCAAACAAAGAGAGGTGATTGATCCAAGATAGCTGAGTCCTAGATGGAAGTTACACTCACCTCCTCCCAGGACCAAACTGGAATTGCAACTAAAATACAGAACCACCAACCTGAATAACCAACTGGACCATCTGAAACAGAAACAGTATAACTAAAGATTTACAGAAGGCGGCAGGTGGAGACTGAAAGGAAGGGCAGAGACAGGAATAGGGCTGCAACCCCCTCCAGCAGGCAGCAGCTGAGATTCCAGAAGGATGGATATCTCAGCTGCATAAGTTGCCTTGAGGAGCAAGATCTCAACAACATGTTGGGTTCCCTAGCGCAGAGTACCAGACCCAGAAAGAAGTCCCACATAATAACTGGCTGTAAAATCAGAGAGGTGTCTGTATGCCAAAGAGAAATTTGTGTCTGCAAGAAACTGGGCCACCCTCTTAAAGGGCCAATACCCCAAATCTCATTGGCAGGCATTCACCCTGGTGCTGGTGGAGGGAGAGCGGAGCAAGCTAGAGTCATTTGAGGAGAGACTGAGGTGTGCGGCTCCAGGAAGAGAGCTGAATGGCAGCCATCATGGCACCTGAGCTGAGCGCCTCTCCCAAGCTGCAGGCACCATCTTTCTTGGGTGCAGCACTCCCCTCCATGCAGCATCAACTTGGGATAAAGCAATATCATCAGCCTGCAGAGCTCTAGTCCTGCAAAGGATTCAGTGCTTGGGCCCAGGTAGTAGAGTTCCAGTGGATTCAAAGGGTGTCAGTGACTGAGTTGTGTGTTTCTGGAGTGAGGGTTTCTTCCCTTAGGAATTCACAAACCCGTGGACAGATTCATGAAATTATTAGATTCAAATCAGACAAGTGACATAACAGATGGTTCAGAGGCAATGAGAGCTGGAAGGAAGTATGACTAACTTTGTCTGAAACAATCAGGGACATCTTTAAAGATGGGTCTGTGTCAAGAACAGATCAGGTAGGATCTTGAAAATGATTCTAAGGAATTTGGACATTAGCCTGTAGTCAGTGTGAAGTGCCTCACAAATTGTCAATGATGAGAAAGAGAGAACTGTGTTTACACGTTTCCTGGGACCGCAGAGTAGACAAAGCACTGAAGATATCAGAGACTATAGGCAGAACAGTAATTGTAATAGTACTGGCAAAAAAAAAAAAAAAAGGGTCCTGATCTGATTATTCAAAGGAAAACAGTGTTTAATCTGATTGAATTATATTTCATCATTTTAGCATTTAAAGGATGTTGAAATCACTCCCAAACTCAGCCATTGGAATCAGGAAGTTGTGGTCCAGATGGCTGCATCTCACCATTGCTAGGAATATGGAAGCATATCCAGGGCTTTGTTAGGAACCTGCAAACTGTCTTTTTTACATTCAATCTCAAGACAGGTTGAGAATGGATGTTTGTTAAATATGAAGACAATTTAATAACGATATTTTAACTCTGTTAAAGAAATCAGTAAAATAAAGAATAATTTATATGTTTATGGTTACAGATATGTAACAAAATTACAAAGAGGAAATACAGACATCAAAATATTTGTTGCATTAAGTTTACAAAAATATGAATGAAAATGCCTATAATTTCTTACTTAATATTGCTGTATTATTTTAAAATAAACATTTGCATAAAATTAACTGAGTTTAAGAATGGCTCAGAGATGAGGACATCTCTTTGTTAAGCAACAATTTATCTAAATGGATTAAAAAAACTCCACTTCTTCAAATTTTAAATGAATCAGAGAGACAAAAGAAATAGTTTACATTATTTATAAAATTACTTGAGAGAAATGACAAATCATGAAGGCACTTTAAAAGCTGACAAAAAATACCCTAAAGATTAGTATGGAAATCTTCTTAACCAGTGATCGGCAAACTCATTAGTCAGCAGAGCCAAATATCAACAGTACAAGGATTAAAATTTATTTTGAGAGCCGAAAACCGACTTCTATGCATGGGCCACGAAGTTTCAATTGTACTCCACATGCTTGCCAGCATGTGGTATTTTGTGGAAGAGCCACACCCAAGGGGCCAAAGAGCTGTATGTGGCTCTCGAGCAGCAGTTTGTTGATCACTGTTCTAAACCTTTGACAATAATGAAAATAAATTTCAATATTCTTCTGTTTTCCCAAAACAATGCACACACATTTTCTGACATTCTCCATTGTCGTTTATTAAAATGAAAAATTTTAAATATTTTTAGTTTAATAGCATTGCTAATTTTAAACTTACTTAACTGTCATTGCTTTTTATCATAGCTAATTTATCATTATGATGTCATTGGTTTCACACACACACACACACACACACACACACACACAAAATAAGTGGTTCTTTTAACAACATGAATAGGCCTAAAGTACATTTTAATTACAGATATATAAGAGAAGTGCCACTTGAGATATATATTTTTTCTCTAAAAGAAATATTTTATCATTCATAATACAATGTCAACATTTATAGTGCAGGCATTTAGGCAAACTTGCATTTGAGGTTGTGAAGACCTTTGTATTGATCTTACCATCAACCTAAACATTTTCCCTCAATATCTAAGCTGAAATTTAGTTTTAAATACAATGCCAAAACCCACATTTAAAAAAAATCAAACTCTTGGATTGCAAAAGTTGAGTAAAATGTTTGGTTGGAAGTAATTACATATTTTAATCTTTAGTTCATTTTGTTAATTTATCTAACATATGGCTTTATTTTTTGTTTACTGAGATTTTTCATATCTACATATATTAAGTATATCAGTGAGGATGTTATGTTGTACTAATAACCAATGCCGAATTCCAATGGCTCAAAACAACAAATATTCTCTTTTTTAATTCTTCTGCTTGATCAGCACAGTTGGCAAGAAAATCCCTGCTCACTGTAGTCAGTGCAAACAGCAACATTATGACCTGCCAGTCATTCTGCCAGAGGTAAATGAGAAGGCTGATGGGTCTCGAACTGGTAATGAAGTAGTTTGCCTCTAAAATAACATAATGCTTTTTGCTTACAACTCATTGGTCAGAATTAGTCACACAGCATAAGAGATATGCTATACTATAAGATCCAGAAGGAACATCATCAGAAATATTTGGCAAACAAAACCAGTGAAAACAGCCATTTCAGTCTTTTGCCTACTTTCAAGTAAAAAAGGAAACTGTGTGATGATCTTTAATGGAAAAACAAACAATTTACTCATTGACAAAAATTATAATATTTAAGACTCCACTTCCATAGAAGTTCATTTCATGATAAAGAGATCAAGTTATCAAGAGGATACAACAAAACAAATGTTTTATGCACCTAATAATAGGGTTTCTGAATATAAAAGTAAAAGTTGATAGAAAAGCAAGTAACTAAAGATAACTCCATTGTTACAATAAGAAATTTACTACTTAATTTGTGCCTTTTTTCCCATCTCTTAAGGTAAAGGCTTAGATGATTGATTTGAGGACTTTTTCTTCTTTATTTTTACCAGTATTGGATGATAGAAGATTAAAGCTATTTCATTTTATGAACTGCTTGAAATAAAGTTTTAAAATTTTTTATTTTTGTTCATTTAAAAATATTTTGAAATTTCCTTTAAACTTCCTTTTGAAATACTGATTACTTAAAATATGTTTTAAATTTCCAAGTGACTGATGATTGTCTTTTTTCTGCTCATTTTTAATTAAATTATTTTATGGTCAGAGAATATACTTGTAAAGTTTCAATTTTTTAAAATCTGTAGTATTTGTTTGATAACCCAGGTTATGATCTACCTTGAAGATAATGTTTCATGCATACTTTGAGAAGAATATATACACTGTTGTTGTTGAAAAGAAAATTTCGTTTTTCTTACATTTCTTCTTTTCATAAAATAAGACATATATTTCTGTGAAACAAAAGAAATTTGGAACATATTTCAGATAATGTGGTAAAATGCCATTGCACAGTAACGATAATAATAAACAGGCAGGAAGTTATATTTTGAGCTTGCATTCAGTCCACATCCTAAATGATAATGATCTTGTACCATTTTATAATAATCATTATAATTCTCTGAAATGTTGATAAAGAGTGCCAATTCGGTTCCAGTCAGTTTCATTAGGCTCTGTGTGGGAGAGAAAGCAATTTGAAATACTATAATTTGTTTTACTTCATGGCTATAGCAAAATGGTCCTGTATTTTGGGGGTGCATTTAGACCACCATTTGATACTTTTAAAAGTACTAGTGTCAACATCTTGGACACTCCCCAAATCAATTAATCAGTTAACTACTTAATTTACTGCCTTTTAGTTATCAAATGCCTTATAAAGTGGCTTTACTAAGTGTAGTATAGCTAGTGAACCAAAAAGTATTTTTTTAATCTTCTCAAGGGAACCACTCATGTTCAGAAAGGGGAAATACTTTCCTTTAATTTTTCATCATTGTATGATCACTTGCAAAGCCATCGTGGTTCAGCTGAAGTTCTCTTGGCCCATTCTCAGTAGCAGCAGAAAATGTCAACTTGGTATCTGGCTAGTGAAAAGCATACTAGAGAGCCTATTCATGTAAATCATTTCCAGGCAACAATTTACATAATTGTTTTAATGTCAGATATTCAATTTCCAATGACTGGTTTCAGTCACATTGTTTTGCTGTTCTATTCTTGCAATGTCAGTTGGGTTTGATAAAGCAGTGATAACTGGTAATTTATTTGGCTGTGACAAGCCTGAAAAATTAGTTTGGAGTACTGGCTAAACGTGAGTGTGTTTGAGAGTGTGTGCATGGCAGGAGGTGGTATCACTGCTTATTAATTTGGTCTCCTTGTACATAAAACTTATCTGTAAATTATTATTCCATATGGCAATATGATTAACACTTTAATGTAATAGGATATTTGATGTCTAAACTAAGGAACAAAATTGTGTATTGTGTTCATGCAGCTGTGTGGCCATGGTAGCATTACCATGGAAACATCTTGAAGGCTGGAAGAATGAAAGTGGAAGCCGAGATACTTTGGGGTGAGAATATGGAGGGCGGTGTTGGTGTTTTCTGGACTATTACTTTTAGGGCAACAGAGGGTCTTTTAAGTATTTTAGATGATCTACCTTAATTCTTAATGCTCACTATTACTCTGAGGAAAGTAAGAGGGAGTGTGTGAGATCCAATTATGAGGTTATTCTAAAATTCCAATGAAGAAATGATAGTGGGCATAGCTGAGCATAAGGAAAGTGCATGCACTCGAGATACATTTTGGCACTACACCTTAGAGATAGAATACTAGACAAGGAAAGAGACCTTGAGCACGTACTAATGTGCCCATGTCTATGCTAATTTGCATAAGTTAACACATAAAAGCGACTGAAGGGTACTTACTTGAATAGTTTTGAAAGATTATTTCCTTTCTGTTGTTCCTATTCATCCCCTGCCCCCAATCTGTATGTGTGTGTTTATACCAGATTTCCCTTTCATTTAAATTCTTTATTGTTTAAAGTATTACATAAGTCTCCTTTTTTCCCCATTGACCTCTCCTCAGCTGCTTCTACCCTCCACCACGTGCCCTCATCCCTATACTCCCCCATGTCCATTGGTTTTATTCACATGCATGCATACAAGTCCTTTGGTTGATTTCTTACCCGCTCACGCCCTGCTTTCCCTCATAGGTTGGACAGTCTGTTCAATGCTTCAATGACTCTGGTTCTATTTTGTTTCCTCAATTTTTGTTGATCATTATCTTCTACAAATGAATAAGATCATGTGATATTTATCTTTCTCTGACTGGCTTATTTTGCTTAGCATGATGCTCTCCAGTTCCATCCATGCTGTTGCAAATGGTAAGAATTGCTTTTCTATGGCAGCATAGTATTCCATTGTGTAGATGTACCACAGTTTTTAATCCACTCATCTGCTGATGGGCACTTAGGCTGTTTCCAAATCTTAGCTATTGCAAATTATGCTGCTATGAACATAGGGGTGCATATATCCTTTCTGATTGGTGTTTCTGTTTTCTTGAAATATATTCCTAGAAGTGGTATTACTGGGTCAAATGGAAGTTCCATTTTTAATTTTTTGAGAAAACGCCATACTGTTTTCCATAGTGGCTGCAGCAGTCTGCATTCCGGAATGAGGGAGGGGAAGGAGATTTGTTTGTTTAGTCATATTTAGATATACCTTAGGCTGCAAGAGCATTTGATTCAAAGGAAGTGTTTACCATTTCCCTCTGTATCCCTCTGTGATAGTACTCATACCTGATAGGAGTACATGACAGTCATTTTAGCTTACTTTCCTTCAAAATTCACTTGTATACTTGGTGAAAGAAGATACTTCATCAACTTTACAAGTAAATCAGAATAAAAATATGAAAGGAAGCTAGCACCTCCCAAAGTTCTGTATAGTTTTTGGAATAGATTGGGGAAATGCACATTTTTGCCCAGCAGATGTGGTCCCATGGTTGAGCTTTGACCCATAATCCAGGAGATCAGGGGTCAGGGCACATGCCCTGGTTGAGGACTCATCCCTAATGTGGGGCATATAGAAGGCAGCCCGTCAATAATTCTCTCTCTTCACTGATGTTTCTATCTCTGTCTCCCTCTCCCTTTCTCTCTGAAATCAATAAAATATATTTAATTTAAAAAAAAAAGAAAACGAAAAGTCACAATTCAGAGTAAAACTATTTTTGAAAATGTTTAATGTTTTATTGATTTCAAAGGGAGAGGGAGATAAAAAAAAAAACAATGATGAGAGAGAATCACTGATCTGCTGCCTCCTGCATGCCCCCAATGGTTATTGAGCCCACACCCAGGGCATATGCCCTGACCAGAAATCAACTGTGATCTCCTGATTCATAGGTCCATGCTCAACCATTGAACCACACCAGCCAGGCCAGAGTATAGCTATTTTAATTAAAAAATATCCCAGTTACAAAGCTATCTTATAAATGCATCTTAATTAATGTACATGTGCATCAACTGGATCTGTATAAACATGTTTTCTTTCATAACAACAATAAAGTTAACCTGATATTACTGATGCATTTATCCGGATCTTCTGAAAAGCCTTCATCAACTCTCCTTTACACATGGCTCTGTTGTGTCCTAATCTCATGCATTTCCTCTTTCCATAGATGTAATTTCATATTATTTATACCATGTTTTATGGAGCATGTGTGGTTACTACTGATTAATTTATTCATATCTAGGGAGTTACACTTAAATACTCTAAAATCTTATCTTGCTAACAATATATTTATGTATATGATTATTAGTTTGCTGTCCATCCTTCATGGCTTTCTGTTTCCTATTTATAATTTTGAACTTGAGCTGGAAGTGAAAATAAGATATTTTATAGCATACAAAGATGTAATATGCCAGATGATTGAATTTTAAAAAAAACTCACCATCAATATACAGGTGGGAAAGTTCTGAAGTTGGTAAATTGAGGCTAGGTGAGTCAGATAACTATTAACTAGACATTGGATATGCAGAAGCTCTCATAGCAAAATTCTCATCAACACTTCATTAAATAAAATATAAAGAAAATATATTTTAAGGATATATCTTAGGTTGAGCCTAGGCACTATAAATATAGATATAATTAGGCAGTAACTAAAGAAGGGAGCATTTAAAATATGTAGACATATCTTTTAAAATGTGCAAAAGTCAACAAATTATAGAACAATTCTATGGAAAAGGAAGTGGAAAATTTGACAATACCAAAGCATAAATAGTATGAAAAACAAAAACATAATTTACAAAATTAGGAGGTGAAAAAAGTACTGAGAAAAATATAACCAATTTTAAAATAGTAATGAAAAGCTTGGAATTTATTATTAGGATGTCAGAATGATCAAATTATTGCACACAGACCAACATACTTTCCTTCTTCAATGGCTCCTACTTTATGGAATCTATTACTAACTCAATGTATACTAATAAAAGGATAATATGTTAATTAGACCGGGAGACCTTCCGGACAAAGCCATGGTGGCAGAGCAGAGGCGGTTAGGGGTGATCAGGCCAGGAGAGGAGGGCAGTTAGAGGCATGCAGGCCAGTATGTGTGTGTGTGTGGGGGGGCAATTAGGGCAAGCAGGCTGGGTAGTTGGGAGTGAGCACACTGCAGTGGGGGGGGAGAATTGGGGGCGAGCAGGCTGGCAGAGGGGGGCAGGCTGAGTGGTTAGGAGCAATCAGGCAGGCAGGCAGGTGAGCGGTTAGGAGCCAATGGACCTGGATTGCGAGAGGGCTGTCTGACTACCAGGTAGGATCGGGTCTAAACCACCAGTCAGATATCCCCCTAGGCTTCCCAGATTGGAGAGGGTGCAAGCTGGGCTGAGCAACATGTCCTCCCCATGCATGAATTTCATGCACTGGGCTGCTAGTTATATAGTAAAGCAAAAAGAAAGCAGTTCATTTAATGCTAGTGAAGAAGAAAGGACAAAAACAATATCTTTCTGATTTGGAATTTCTGAAATCATTAATGATCTAAAAATTCTTCACAGTTAATTAAAATACGCACTAAGCAAAACACCTAAAAATATGATTTATTGACTATACTCCCTATGCTATAATTTACATCCATGTGGCTGTTCTATAACTATTTGTACTTCTTAAATCTTTCACCTTTTTTACCCATCTCTTTAAACACTTTACCCATCTGTCAACTGTCAGTATGCTCTCTGTGTCTGAGTCTGTTTCTATTTTTTATTTGTTTTGTTCTTCAGATTCCACATATAAGTGAAAACCTATGTTATTTGTCTTTCTCTGACTGACTTTACTTAGTATGAAACCATCTATGTCTATCCTGCTGTTGCAAAACATAAGGTTAATTCTTTTTTTAGAACTTTGACTTTTTATTTTTTACTAAATGTGAATTTATAAATGGGTAGAGAACACTTACAAGTCACAATAATTTTGCATTCCCTTCCATGAGTCTATCTACATAAACACACTGTGGTCATTCACCTGCAGCCTATTAAGTTTTTAATACTGGAATAGGTGTCAAGTTGCTTTTTAATTTCAAGTACCATTTACACAGAACTGCACACTCTTACAGTTATGTGTGCCTGCATTTTGAGAAGCACAGATGAGGTCAAAGTGTAGGATTTTAAACAGTGGGATCTCTGCAAATTTGATTCTTGGTTTCCTGCTTGTAGGATCCTAACAAAATCAGAGGCAACTTCAGAACTCCCTGCGTCCCTGAAAGTCAGAAAAATGGACTAACCAGGTTAACATAATTTTTTTATCTCACACTTAACACTTGTTGTCATCTATCTCCAACATTCTCAGTTTTGTTTTTTCTTTGTTGGTATCATTCTAGTAGGTAACTATATGTCCTACTAGATATCCAGCCTCAATAAATACGTAAAAAATATGGTCACAGACATATTTTAGCCTAATTTTTATTCCCTGACCTCTATAATAATGTCCTCTGATACTGTAATCTCAGTGACTCTAATAAAAATTTTAAAATATTTTCCTTTTCATTTTAAAATTTCATTTCCCATTATTGCCTAAGGACATCTTTCTCCAAAAGATGGCAGCTCTACTGGAAATACAGTCTTTGAGGAGAATGGGAATATCAATAGTGTTTTGACTTCAGTGATTTTCCCATTGTCTCCATCTGCAACTCTTTCCACTTGAATACACATTAAAAGATTGGAAGTGTGGGGGTGGGAGAGGAGGTGGATGGAAATTATTCTCTGAGCATATTTATTATGCCAACAATGCAATTTAATGCATCTTTGATGGTGTACAATTAGGTATTACAATTCCTCATAACTAGACATGTTCTAGGTCAGTGGGAATTACTGTAGATAATTTCAGGTGGCCTGGGAATAATTTGGCTAGCTGGAAGGCCCAAACCCATGTATAAAGCATTCCGTTTAGGGAAAATTTTTTTTTTTCATATTAATCCTCTGCTTAACCATATTGGGAAATGCACATTCTCATAAAAGCTGAAGGGGAAACCAGTAATTCTTTTATATTTTAAAATGAATTTATAAAGGCACAATAGGGCAACTAAAATAGTGCCCCAAATTATATTTTTTTGCAATGGTTAATTATCCTTGTACAAAATTAAGAGTTTTATTTACTGTACATTACTGGTTTAATTTAAATTCCTCCTCCTACTTTTATTAGTTGCTCTTATTTTATTTTATCTAATTTTCTTTATAACAGTGGTGCTAAAGGAAGAGTGAGGTGGAGGAGAATTAAACATATTATAGTTGAATAGATCTCTCAAATATGAATTAATTCCACAACTGCAAATTCTGATCACATTCTATGGCATATTTTTGGCATTATATATGCTACTGAAAAAACCATAACAGATTAGGGGAAAAAAGCAATGTTAGGAGTAGGCAGGTATGGAGAGAGAGAAGAGGGATTTCAGGTAACTGAAAGTAATATTATTCTTGTTTCCCTTTACACGATAACATTTAGTTATTAATTCAGTAAAAACTGAACTCTGTCAATTGATAAGCCACAAGCAATTCATAAAGTGACAGAAAATTGAGCAACTGCCATTACTTTTGAATTATGGATCCATTTATTTCAGGAATTCTTCATGGAAGATATAACTGTAATGGCACTGACTATGGCTGATGTAAGAATGAAGTTAATAGAAAGTATATATACACACACATTCTGAAAGCACTAACCACCAGAAAAAAAAACTCGTTTGCTTCACAATTTATGTGATCAAATGTAATGGTATGGGTATTATCTAAAAACGTTTCATTTTTAATGGAAATAATACAATGGATTCAATAACAAACACATATCTTAAGTTTTAGAGGCGCTACTCCTTTAGGATTTTTAAGATCATTCCAATTTAAAGCAGACCTATTGAAGACTATGAAAGAGAAAAGTTTCTTATAATATTATTAGGGCAAAAATGTTAATGACATCTTAAATATAATAAAACTAATTAGCTAAGCAAAAAGAAACCAGCCCCCACACTGGCAGGCTGATACTCACTTAGCATGACGAATATCAGGCAGGGACCTCTCCAGAGCAATATTGTTGCTGACAAAAATATTAAAACCATTTTCCCTGTAAGCGGAGTCATCGTGGTCCTCTTCAGTGAGAGGGTAGGGTTTCCCGTGCTCACCCTTCCCTAGCAGGAGGAGAGAAAGCCGGGTTATCATTTGCATAAAAACCATTCCATTCTCTAACACAGATAATATGCTTTGAAAATGTGTATTTCTTTAGTCACCTGTTAGCATACTCTACAGAAGGCACTAGCAGTAAGATTTGATTATGCCATCTTATGTTACTACTTTATTTAGGAAAAAGGAATATGTTCATGATACATTTTCGGTGTATGTTTCCTAACATTTGCATTCTGATTCTAATATACATACAGCTGTATAATTTATCTGACATAATTGTGCAAAAAGCTATCTTTTCATTTACTTCCAATGATTGACATCATTTAATTGCATCACCATTTATACCATTCCACTGCTAATATACTTTTATTATTAATTTTTTTCTATTATAAACAATGTTGAAATGAACATCTTTGTTTATATATTCCTAGTTATGTCTTTTTGGAGAAGGAGGATAATTCCCACAAAGAGAATTGCTAATATCTTTAGAGTAAGTTTGATAATTTTCACACATCCTCAGAAGCATTGGATGGTATTTCAAAATTTACTGGTGACATATATATTATTCATACTCTATTTTGCCTTTCTTGATTACTAATGAAATTAATAACTTCAGATACATTTATCATTTGTACTTGTTACATTGCAAAATGACTACTCAGTGTCTCTTAAAACAATTTGTATATTTTTAGGAAAAAAAGCTATTTACTGTTTTACTAACACTTTCAGTACAAATGTCCTAACCATTTTCTAAGTTTATTTCATTGAAATCTAATTTAGCACTTCTACTTTCCAGTTGGCATGCATCATCCTAACAAGTAAACAATCAGACCAAAAAAGGAACTCTTCTTGGATCCACAAGAGAGAGAGCAAGAGCAAACTGCTGCCTCCCCACCTCCCCAAAATAGAGGGGCAGACAGGAGAACATAGGAAGTTGAGGCTTACCAGAGCTGGGACCCAGGCGTGCAAAGGGCTTGGGAACCAGTGCCAGGAGAGACAAACCTGAGCTGCAGGTTGCCAAGTTGCTGCAGGCTCAGTGCAGACAGGTCTGAGCATTAAACACTCCTAAGGGAGTTACCGAGTGAAAGGGCTCCAATAACTTGGGGAGAGGTACCCCCAGAAGCTCAACCGGTTCTGAGATCAAGTATGGAAGAAAACCCCTCTTGTACATCCAGTAAGGGAAGGAGAAAAGAGACAAACAGGTCAGAGCCTAATGTTTGTCTTAAGATCTGTCCTCCGGTGAAACTAGTTAATCCATTAACCAGAGCCTCACCTGAGGGGCTATTCTCAGAGCCTAATTGAGCTGGGAGAGGAGAAAACAAATGCAGCCCACGTGAGCCATCCTATTTCAACCGAAGAGGCGAGGAAAACAGGGGCGGGGCGCACATGTGGTGAAGTTCACAGTCTGGAGGCTATACTCCATGAAAGCCTGATTTTAAGACTGTAGAACACTTCCCCCCTCTCTCTCCCGCACCTCATCCTCACATTACTGAAGGCCCATTTACAGCAATTCGTTTTACCCAAAAAGCACGACTTGAAGAGACAGAGCAAGCATCAGGACCAGCCATGGCAGGGATGTTGGACTTAAGAATGGAACTTTTAAACGCGATTCATATGCTAAGAGAAAGTAAATAGTAGGCAAGAACAGATGGGCAGTGTAAGCAGAGAGATGGCAATTCTATGAAGGAGCAAAACAAGAAATGCAGTGATAAAAACATTGTAACAGAAATAAAGAACGCCTTTGATGAGCTAAATAGTGGACTGAACACAGCTGTGGAAATAAGCTCTGAGCTGGAGGTTATACCAGGTATTATTAGAAGCCTCAAACCAAAAGCCAATAGAAAAGGGGGGAAAAAAACCCTGTTTGCAACAGAGTATCCAATTACTGCAATTTAAAAGGGTATAACAAATATAATGGGGATGGCAGGAGGAGAAGACAGAGGGAAAGAAAGAGAAAAAATACCACTAGAAAAAAACGACTGAAAAGTTACCCAAATTAATGTCAGATACCAAGTCATTTATCCATGAAGTTCAGAGAACACCAAACAGGATAAACACCACCAACAAAACTATACCTAGGGATGTCATTTTCAATTTTAAAGAAAATAAGAGATAAAGAAAAATATCCTGAAAGAACCCAAAGGAGGGTGGAGTGGGAGGGAGGGGAAGAGAACTAAAAACAAAAAATTAAGAATTACACTAGACTTCTTCTCAGAAGCCATGCACACAAGAGGAGAATGAACTGAAATAAATACTTGAGAGAAAAATACCAACATATATTTCTGTACCCTGTGAAATTATCCTTCAAAAATAAAGAAGAAAGAAAGATTTCCTCAGACAAACAAATACTGACAGAAGCTTTTGCCAGTACACCTACCTTGTAGGAAATGTTAACAGAAATCTTTAGAAAGAAGAAAAATGATACAGGTCAGAATCTTGGATTCATATAAAGAAGGAAAAACACTGAAGGAGGAATAAGGGAAGATAAAAACATACACCATTTTATTTTTCCTACTATGAATTGCTATAGGGGTTTATTCAAAATATAATGCCAAATATAGATTATGTATGCTATGTGTATATCATATATAGTATAGACACACATTTATGTATGCTTACATAAAATGAAATGAATGACAACAACGATAGGAGACATGGGAGGAAGGAATTGAGATTACTTTGTTATTCTATGGTATTCACACTACCTACAAAGTATTATAGTGTTATTGGAAGGGGAGTTGGGTTAGTTGAAAATGTATATTGCAAATTCTAGGGCAACCACTTAAAAAAGTAAAAGAAATAAAAAAGAACTATAACTGATATGCTAAGAAAAGAGAAAAAAATCATATAAAACTAGAGGCCCAGTGCATGAAATTTTGTGCACTGGTGGGGGGAACATCCCTCAGCCCGGCCTGTGCCCTCTTGCAGTTTGGGACCCCTCACAACTTACTGCCCGCCTGCAGCAGAGGCAAGAGAGGCTCCCACCACCACCGCTGTGCTTGACAGCTGTGAGTTAGACTTTTGGTTGAGCAGTGCTCCCCCTTGGAAGCGCACTGACCACCAGGTGGCAGCGCCTGCATTGAGTATCTTCCCCTAGTGGTCAGTGCATATCATAGTGACTGGCGGCCTTTGATCTATTTGCATATTAGGGTTTTATTATATGGGACTAGAGGCCCAGTGCATAAAACTCATGTACAAGTAGGTTCCCTAGGTGGGGTGACTGGCGAGACAATCTGGAGGCCTCACTAGCACCCGCCTTGACCAGCCTAGCATCACAAGCTAACTGGTCTCGTCCCCCTCTGCTGCCAGTTGGTTGCCTCCCTCTGCAGGGTGACTGGTGGGGTGACAGGCCTGGGATCTGCAGGCTAGGGACAGCTCCTGCATTGTGTATCTGTCCCCAGGTGGTCAATACTCATCATAGTGACCGGTCATTCTGCCAGTCCATCTGTTATTCGGTGGATTTGCATTTTAGGCTTTTATTATATAGATGCCAAATTAAAAAATAAAAGGCAGAAAAATAGTAAAGACAAAAATACATAAAGAATAAGGGCAACAAATAGAAAACAGTAACAAAATATGGTAGATATTAAACATTATCAATGAAACTTTGAATGTTAGTGGTTTAAAGTACCAATTAAAATACAGATAATGTTAGAGTTGATCAAAATATATCTAATATTTTTCCATCCAGATTATTTTATTTTTCTTTCATTGTTTCATATTTATATTTATAAGTAAGTTCATTCTATTCCAACATTATTTTTAAAATTAATTCATGAAATCAGAATTTAAGTAATATTTTATTTTTATTTAATCCATTACATTTTTTAATCATCTGGGAACTTGTTTTTGTGTGAGAAACCAGGAGTCTCACATGTATTTTTTTCACAAATGGTTTGGTAGTTGTAGGAACTGCATTTAATGAATAATTTGTCTTTTCCATTCCTGCCTTAAATTGCCACACACAAAAATGTTGCACTATTTCTGTGCATATTTAGGAACTTCCATAAAAATTTGTTTCTCTTTTCTATCAATTTTTATGTTGTAACTCTATGGCAAGACATTTTGCAGAGCCATTTTTTACGCACCATATTCTTTTTTAGACTACTATCACATGTTTATTTTTCTAAGTGAACTTTACACTCATTTTACTATTCATTAAATGGTTAGTTTGGATTTAATTTTGGAATTATATTGACTTACTAGTGGCCCAGTGCATGGAATTCTTGCATTGGGGGGATCCCTCAGTCTGGCCTGCACCCTCTCCAATCTAGGACCCCTTGAAGGATGTCCTACTACAGGTTTACAGGGAACAGGCCTAAACCGACAGTCAAACATCCCTCTTTCAATCTGGGACTGCTGGCTCCAAACAGCTCATTTGCCTGCCTTCCTGACCACTCTGTCTAACAGACTGCTTGCCCCCAAATCCCCCCCAATCAGCCTGATAACCCCAATTGGCCCCCTTGCTGGTCTTCTCACCCCCAACTTCCCCACTTCTGCTGGTGGCCTTATCACATACAATGCAACCCCCGCCCCCACCACCACCACCACTCTGATCACCTACAACTGCCATCCCCTCTTGGCCTCCAACTGCCTCTAGCTCAGCCCTGCCACCATTTCTTTGTCCAGAAGAATGCCTGGAAAGTCTCCTGGAAAGTCTCCCAGTCTAATTAGCATATTACCTTTTTATTAATATAGATAGAGGCCTGGTGCATGAGTGCGGGCCAGCTGGCTTGTCCTGAAGGGTGTCCCTGATCAGGTGGGGAATGGGGCAGCCTGAGTGAGGGGCCTGTGGTGTCTGAAGGCTTGCCATGCCCACATGGGATGAGGGTCCCCACTGGGTGGGCATGGCCAGCCTGGGTGAGGGCTGAGGGCTGTTTCAAGCTGACCTCACCCTTTTAGGGTGGGGTTCCTACTGGGTGCCTGGCCACCCTGGGTGAGGGGCTGATGACTGTTTGCAGGCTGGCCAAGACCCCCAGTAAGGACCTTTATCCTATGGGGGCATAGCCAGCCTAGTTGAGGCTCTGAGAGCTGTTTTCAGGCTGACCATGTCCCCCTGCAATTCAGGCTCCCAAGCCCCTCCTTTTTTTTTTTTCCAGCCACTCTGTGAGTGGAGGCCAGGGTTGGCTAGAAGCTTGTCCCACTCCATCACTAGAATCAACCCAAACCTCCTGCTCACTCCAGCTCCAAAGCCAAGCCATCTTTTTTTGGGTTAATTTGCACACTTACTTCTGATTGGCTGGTGGATGTAGAGGAGGGATAGTTAATTTGCATGGTTCTCTTTTATTAGTGTAGATTAGTTCATCTTTGGAGAAGTATTATTTTTTTATATCTTAACAATTTTTCAAGGCTCTTCCCTTTGGAATTCAGTGGAGTTTGACAGAATTTTCTTTATTCTAGTCCTATATATTTTTTGTTGTTTTTCTGCATTGTACCATAAATAGTATCATTTCTTCCACTGTATTTCCTAAATGGCACACACTAAAGTTATTGGTTTTTATATTTATTTGTCAACCAGTGACCCTATTGAATGGATTTTCTTTTCTAAAGCAAAGTATATATCCTTTCTAATAAAAGAGTAATATGCAAATTGACCATCACTCCAACACACAAGATGGCCACCCCTATGTGGTCAAAGATGGCTATCCCCATGTGGACACATGATGGCCACTTCAAGATGGCCAGCAGGGGAGGGCAGTTGGGAGAGACAAGGCCTGTAGGGGAAGGCAGTTGGGGGTGACCAACCTGAAGGGGAGAGAAGTTGGGGGGGTGCACCGGGCTGCTAGTATTTTTATAGTTATATATTATGTACCAGCACACATATGTACATATCAGGTATTTTCAAGATATACATTATTATATTTCAAATAATAATATTTATTTTCTCCTCTTACACTTTTCTTCTTGGGTACAGCATATCAAATTTACTGTTTTATGCTATAGTTACTAATAACTAACATTGTTGTGAACAGGCAAAAACTTTAGTGTGATTGCTGCTTAACAATTGCAAATGTCAGCAGTGTACTGTATATGTGTTTCTAAGTGAGTGAGTGTGTGTATGTGTGTGTAACTTAATCATGTTAGGAAAAAGAAATCCTTCTAGTGCCAATTAACTAACAGTTATTTATCATAAATAGAAAATAAAATTTAGACAATTATTTTTAAAAATTGAGAGATTTACATTTTCACCTTATTAAGCTTGATTTTACAATATTTTATTTGTTTTTAATTACTGGAATTCTTTGTTTTTGTTAAAAATGTGACTTTTATAGCAGTATTCTCTCACTTGAAAGTGGAAGCTTTTCTTTCCCCCCTGCCTTCTGCCTTACTGACATTAACCTCAGAGCTGAAAACCAAGGTAAAAAAGCTAGGAACTGATTAGATATGCTCCCGAAGCAGACTAAAAATTTCTCTAACTTAAATGGAGAAAAAGAAAAGAAATTAAGGGTTTCACTTTTGGCATAAAAAAAGGAAGTAGTGGATCATGCCCGTTTTCTTGGTTTGATTTCTTAGGACAATAGGCAACTTACCTTAAATGTAAAATAATTAAGTCTGTGAGAAATTATTTTTGAGCATCTACTACCTACAAATTACATGTTAAATCATTTTATCTTAAGTAAACAAAAGAGAGACTGACATTTTCAATATGCATTTCCACAATTGGAAACTAGCCATCAACCTGAAAAACTTTTGAAGACCCATGTCTCTCCCAGAGTGGCCAAATTAGCTAGAGACCTAGTATAGTCTCCGGTGTGAACTGAATTGATAGACCACTCCATAATCCTATTTAATAAAAATGGAATAATGCATAGTAGTCTTTACTCTCTTCAATAAATTTTTATTTTCAAATTTATGTGTCCAAAATGAATGCAAACATCTGAGGCTTCATTTCAATAATACTTGTAGAGATATGTTAAATGCTGAGCTTTCAGATCCAGCTACTTTTAAGGCTACAAATATAAAATTTAAAGCTACACATTCACTAAAACATCTGTCAATCAAAGGGAAATTAATTTTCTTTGTACAATTTAGTCTTCAGATTGATAAATCTCCTGAGACAAGGCCTTTCAAATGAATGAGTGATTCTCTAAAGTTATAAAACCAAAACTTGTGAGTCACAATGATGGCATACTATAAAATTTCTTCATTGCAGTTGTGGGAATAGGTTTTTAAATTTTATGTTCTTATCTACAAAGCCCGAAGTTTTTATTGCAATTGCTACCAACTCCTCTTAAGTTTTAGAAGGCCGAGACCTTAGATCTATAAAATGTCATGTGGTTTGACATTTTTGTGAAAAAAAAAATTCAAAAACTCTAAACAAATAAACAAAATGTGTATGTTAAAAAATGATATTATTCTAAGGTCTTTAGAGGTTTGTTAGATTTTAGAGAGAGAAAGGGAGATGAGAGACAGAAATATCAATGGTAAGAGGGAATCCTTGATTGGTTGCCTCTAGCATGCACTCTGCTAGGGATTAAGCCTGCAACCCCAGCATGTTTCCTGACTGGGAATTGAACCATGACCTATTTCCTGGTCCCTGAGTCAATGCTCAACCACTGAGCCACACTTGCTGGGTAGCAAGTGATTTCTTATTCAACGGATTATAAAGAAAAGTGAATGTTTGAGAAGAGATGAAGGAATGAAAAAATGTTATTTTACATAGCCATTCAAGAATACAAACACCACAAACATCACATTCTCTGTTACAGTTATGATGGTTGTTGAAAAGTGGGGTGATTTTGAATATAAATGGAAAAAAGTAGGCAACTCACAGAAGTCCTAAACCAAGATTAAGATTACCTAAAATGTGTTCCAAATTTAAATCCCAGGTGTTTTGGCTTGTTGGAAGTGTTGTTGGTGGTGGTGGTATGCGTGGCAGTGCAAGTGGGTCAGTGAGATTGTGAACCTGAATAAAAATGTATTTGGAAATGCAAAATACCTAGGAAATGCACCACATTATTAAAGAAGAAAAACATAGCTGAGAAAGTTAAAATATGTACACATTTGACCATAGAGTAAACCAGATTCATATTTCATTACATAAAAAAATACACAATCATGAAATAATAATTACCACATAGTTATGATAATATTGACAACTAGAGGCCCCATGCACAAAATTCACGCATGGGGAGGTCCCCTCATCCTGGCCTGCACCCTCTCCAATCTGGTGGGACCCTTTGGGGAATGTCCAACTGCCTCTTGCAATCTGGGACTGCTGGCTCCTAATCGCTTGCCTGTCTGCCTGCCTGATCTCCCTAACCCTCCTGCCTGCCTGCCTGCCTGATAGCCCCTAACTGCTTCTGCCTCACCTTGCACCTAGGACCCAGGATTTTCTCTTCCAGCTGGTTACAGGCAGCCGGGACCCAGGCTTCCATCCCTCTGGCTAGCTGCAGGCGGCCCAGGTAGTGGGCCGCCTGCAGCCCCAGGGGACTATGGGAGGGAGCTTCCCCTGGGCCCCAGCCTCTGGACCCCAGTCTGCAGGGTGGGCCAATTGACCCTCTCCTGGGCCGCAGGTGCAGGTGCAGTCTCAAACACTGGTGCCCTGGAATGTGCGGTGGGGCGGTGAGTCCCTCCCCTGGGCTGCAACTTGGCTGGTCCCCATTCCTCTCTCCCCAGTGTTGAGTGTCTGAGCAGTTCTGGCACAAGGGCAGAAGGGTGTGATGACCATTTTCATATTAGCTCTTTATTATATAGGATGATATTTTCTTCATTTTTTGAATATAGAAACTTCACTTTTTAAAATAGCTATTATATCTAACATCTAGAGATATGGGTAATTTTTTACTAAAAATGTTATGAGTTGTTTATTTAGCATAGAAGGGATTAAATAACAAGAATTACTTATATCCTTTCTGAGCAAGTTCTTTAAAGTGGAGATAATATATCTATGGGCATAAATTGATGTTGATAAGAGTTTGCTATGAAAGAAATTGAGAAGTGACTGTTTAAAATAGATGTTTATATAGGAATATAGTGTTCTACCATTTTTCAGTTTTCAATGTGGGCTTGTGAAAAGGTTTAATTTTTTTCACTGTATAGTTAGTCTCCAAATTATCATTATCTGGAGACAATGTAGGAGAAATCATGCCAATAAATATTTCACTTCAACAGCTCAATCATTTTAAAGCTTATTTAGCTTCATTCATCATTGATACATCTGGGTTCCACTTACATACATTAGAAGTTGTTTCTTCCTGTTATGAAATCAAAAAGCACATTTTTAAAGTTTTATTGAAAATTTATCTGTAATTTATTTATTATTGGATTTCTATATTTCCTCTCTTCTCTTCATACCTTTACTTCCTTCTAAGGGGAAGTGCTTGATTGAATCCCCATGGAGTGCATCTCCCCAAAAGTGACAACATTTTTATTTATTGGACTCAAAATAAATGAAACATTACTGTCAAATGTGTCTGACTTGGTCTGTTAGCATCTTTCTTTGCATGAAAATAATAAATTGTCAGAGTGTCATGGTTTGGAAATTTTACCACTTCTAAAAATGAGGCAACATAATAAAAAAGTATTGTGTTTCTCATTGAAGCATATAGAGAAGCTGAGATAAAACCTATCAAAGAAAATATAGAGAACACTGGTAAAGGGGTACAATAGAATAGCACCACCAAAAAAAAAAAGAGAAAGAGAAAGAGAGGAAGAGAGAGAGAGAGAGAGAGAGAGAGAGAGAGAGAGAGAGAGAGAGAGATTAGAAAAAAATTACAAATAAACTGACAATATTTGCTTTTTTTAGTAAAGGAGTAAATGCATAATTAAAATAATAAATTTATAATCTGTTATTAGTAACATTGTATATAGTTAGAAATCAAGTGAAATTACATTTTACAGTAATGAGGAAAGTGTAGAAGCTTTGATCCTAAATAAGTTCAAGAAAAAAATATTTTAGTTACATATTAAGAGGGATATTGAAATGATCCTGGTTTTTAAATTGAGTGATTAGATATAGATGATAGGTATAGCTATAGATATAGATATCTTTATATATAAAACTCTAATATGCAAATAGACTGAATGGCAGAACAACCAAACAACCAATCGCTATGATGTGCCCTGACCATCAGGGGGTGCACATGGGACATGGCAGGCATCAACAGCAGGCAGCAGAGTATGGAACATGGCGAGTGATGGCCCTGCCGGGATAGTGGAGCAGGTGAACGGGTGCACCAGACCAAGATAGCAGTTGCGGTCATTGGGGCAAGCCTCTGGTGATTACTGAAAATTCTTTGCTTCTGCACGCCACAGTCAAACCCAGTGCTCACACCTGCTGTTGGTGCAGTCCTGCTCACATCCACTGCTGGCACCTGGTGCAAGCACCAATTGTTTGGTGCCATCAGTGGCTATGAGAAGCGGCTGCGGCCCCGATCACCCTTCAGGACTTCTCTACTTCCCCCTGCTCCTGAGGGGTGATTGGGGCCAGCAGCTGATCCCAATCTCTCCACGCTGTTAGCAGATGAGAGTGGGACTGGTACCATCAGTGCATGGGAACAGCAGTGGCAAGAGCGGGGCTGTCGGAAGAGAGGGGACCAGAGCTGTGGCAGGAGGGGCCAGACAGGGGCATGGAGGATGGGCTGAGACACCCACCCCTATGCCCATCACAGCCTCACAGCCTACAGTTCCTGTCAAGGTGCACCAATTCATGCACTGAGCTCCTAGTATGTATGTATGTATGTGTGTGTGTGTGTGTGTGTGTGTGTGTACATATACACACACACACACACACACATATATATATGATATAGATAGAGGTATCAGAAGTAAAATACCTTCTATGTAACAATCATCCTCATATTGTATTTTGACTATGAGTAATAACAAATGCCATAAAGAGCATATGCCATTGATGATAACAAGTTTACATGATGTTGAGGAACAGGTTAGTTCTTATTCAACATATTATAAAGAAATATTTAAATAAAATATTAATCTTCCAGAGCTTTTGTTAGATTTATTTTAAGAAAAACATATTAAAATTAAAAATAGTAAAGTTTCCTCACTACAAAGAAGATACAATATTTTTATAACTGCCAGTTTTACTTATTAGTTAAAATTGGAAGTCTTAAAACTTTTTGGCAGATTTGTTTTCTTAATGTTTTAAATAGTTCAATAAACTTCCATTTCTCCATTTGTTGTGAGAGGAGGGGAAGTGGGTGATGTTCTGGTTTCAACTTTATCCTACCTAATAAGGAGGGAATATGCTATTTGATCATCACTCAGTCATAAAGATGGCTGCACCTACAGCTGAAGCCAAGTTCCCATAAGGAGCCTTAATGGGCAATCAGAGACTTGAGGCTACACTCTCTCCCACAGGGGATCTCAGGCTATATCCCCTACCGTGGGCTGGCTGGGGAACTTCAGGCCATGCTCTCCATCTTGGTGCCGAGTCAGGGGACCTGAGGCTATGTCCCCTGCCCGGGAGGGCTTGACAAGGGTGGGAATGGCCAGGTCTGGATCTAGCCCAATGGGGGTGGGAGCCAGCCAGGTCTGTGTCTCATGTGATTTTTGAGGGGCATATAGGTAGGTGGGGACTTGACTCTGGATCCCATGGTGCACCCCAGACTCTGAGAGGAGGAAAGTTTTCATATACCTTTTACTAATTTTCTTTGATCTCTGACACTTCTATTATAGAGAAAGGTCAAATAGAAATATTAAATTATTTCTGCTAATTAATCCCCTTTTAATATGCATGAATTTTATGCACCAGTCACTGGATACTTATAACCAAGCAGTGTGGTTCTCCTTGTGTACTTCTCTTTCTCTTCTCTTTTTAATCTTGTTCATGTTTTGTTTTTGTTTTTTGAGGTTTATGTCTTAACTTTAAAAGTTAACTGATTCATAAAGTTTGCTAAGAACAAATTTCACTTCTTTCCAAAGTATCCACTTTCAAGCAAATTAGCTCACACACACACACACACACACACAAGTACATACAAATATGTATATTCTGGTATTTTTTATTCTTCAGTTTTTAGTTCAGTCATTATTTCACAAGTCATACAGTAAACTGCATATTAAGGCTTTTTTCTTCCTCTGCCAATATCACATGCGTACATTTCATTTCCCTATCCTATTACAGAGTTTAACTAATTTTAATTAGAACTAATTATTTGAAGCTATGCTTATGCCAATGTAGTTAGGAGCATGTGACTATGTGTGCTATTGTCAGCTGAGTCATGTACCACATTATAATTCTACTAGATGCCTGGTGCACAAAATTCGTGCATTGGGGGGTCCCCTCAGCCCAGCCTGCACTTTCTCCAACCTTGAACCCCTCAGGGGATGCCCGACTGTCAGTTTAGGCCCAATCCAGGAATTGGGCCTAAACTGGCAGTTGGACATCCCTCTCACAATCCTGGACTGCTGGCTCCTAATTGCTCACCTGCCTGCCTGCCTGATTGCCCCTAACTGCCCCCCCATTGGCCTGGTCAACCCCTACTGCACCCCCCTGCTGGCCTGGTTGCCCTTAACTGCCCCCCGATTGGCCTGGTCACCTTTTACTGCCTGCCCCCCGCCAGCCTGGTCACACCTAACTGCCCCCCTTGCTGGCCTGGTGGCCCCCAACTGCACCCCCTGCAGGCCTGGTTGCCCCTCACAGCCTCCCTGCTAATCTGGACTCCCCACATAGACTGCTTGTTCAGTCATTTGGTCGTCTTCCACTAACCCTCCTAGTGGCCTGGTCACAGGCAGCCATCTTGTGAGGGTGTGAGGGTTAATTTGCATATTACTTCCTTATTATGTAGGATATAATGCTTATCTTTCACCATGGGGTCAATATTCATCACTGTTGTTGTTGTTGTTGTTGTTTTTTAAAGAACTTAAATAATAATTCAATAATAATTCAACCACAAAACTCCCTATCAATTGTTTACTTATTTTTCACTCAAAACTTTTAAGTACATTGTTTCTTCTATTATTTTATTCTTTTAAATATTCCAGGAGCCATTTGCCTTCTTCATTATGGATGCATTGCTGTCAATGCCTGGTGCATAGCTTTCACCTTAGATCTTACCTAACAAACCTCCTGGCCTTACTCTTATGCAAAATCTCCTATGTTTTTTTTGTTTGTTTGTTTTGTTTTTTGTTTTGTATGTTTTTTTTTGTTTTTATATGCTACATCTGTCTCTCTCTTTTTTAATTTTTTTACTGTTCATTCCCATTGTAAAACATCTTTCATTAGCTAAATAATAATATTTGTGTATATTAGAAACCATTGTGTCCCTAAATGTCCTTATAACCTTATTCTATCCTTATATTTTTACCTGTGGCCCATTTCATGGATTCATGCACATTGAAAGGAAATTAATTGGAAGAAATATTTTAATATTGCTATCTGCCCTTTCTCTATAATAGAAGTGTCAACCAAATTCATAATCAACAATGATAATTGGAAACACATGCATGTGATTTGCATCAGCAGGAGCTTTATATATATTGCGTATGCATGACTCAATATATATATATATATATATATATATATATATATATAAAATAAACTTGCTTAATTGGACCTGCTTTCTGATGTAGCTAACCTTTCACCAGCCCAGTGAATCAGTCCAACTTCTCTTTCAGATACTTGTCAGAAACACAGAAATAAATATTAACACAAAACAGATTATTATTATATATCATGCAGTGAGAACTGAGGGTAAAATATTTAGCTGCAGCAGTATTTGACTATATTCTGCACAGTGATAAAACTTGAAGTCATTTTCAAGGTCCACCATTTCTTACTCGGCTTTCTTTTCAGTTGGGTCAAGTTTCTAAGCTTTCTAAATCTCTGTTTTCCAGCTAATGAAAAGAAAATAGGATCCCCTGAATCTCCTATTTATCTACCCTAAGACTTTTGTGAGAATCAAATGAGATGTGGCATGGGAAAATGCTTCACAGACAGTTTGTTAAAGTGTGAAATGTTTCCACCCGACTATAAAGCAAGTCCTGTTCCTGGGCTGAAGAAACTCCAAGGAGGCTAGTTGTTGGTAGGGAGAGGAAGCTGGGTGTTGCTACATGCCATCATTACCCAGAACCCACAGTGACCATTTCTGAACTGGGCTAGCCTGTGGGCCACATTTTGCACCATGGGGTCTTGGCAGCATCAGCTGCAATTTGGTGGGCTGTTGCTTCCAGGGTGGTGGCAGAGCCTGTGTCTCAATTAGGGGAAGTTGAATATTGCTTTGTGGGTGCCAGGCCCACAGTGCTGTTTCTCTGTGTGCATCATGGCAGCCCCTCCATTGAGCGTCTGCTCCCTGGTGGTTAGTGTGTGTAATAGCGGCTGGTCAGACACTTAGCATATCAGTCTTTTGTACATATAGATGATAGGACATGTAATTCTAGATTTGTAACTGTTTTCCCTAAGAATTTTGTAAGTTCTGTTTTTTCTCCCTTTGTTTATATATTATAGTGGTGTGACTGAGAATTTTAAAGCCACTGAGATTTCTCCTTCTGATTAGGAACTTTGTTTTGCTTCCTGAAATCTTTTAGGACCTTTTCTTCACCCCTAGTTATCTAAAACGTCACATTTTATACATAACTGTTGGTCCTTTTCCTCTTTTTTGCTGGAGATTAGGTAGTAATTGTCAATTAGATAATAATATTTCTCAAATGTAGGAACATTTATTCCAAAGCCTTGTGATCTTTTATGCATGCAATATATCCTCTGATCTCTCTAAAAATCAGTTATAGATTATTCAAAGAAGCAGAACCTGTTGTGATATCTAGATTTCTGTCTGTCTATCTATCATTGATCTATCATCAATCTATCTAAATGAAGAAAGTCTAATTACAGAGAAACAAGTACATCAAGGCAACAGTTCAAAACTGGAAAACCTTCCTGTAAAGGGTGGAAAAATATGTCATGAGAGCAAAACTCTGTCTCCCTATTGTTTGAAACTTTTAAAACCACACTCACACACAAAAATCACCATCAGCAACCATAGGAGAAAATTGAGAAAAGAAACCATGTGGCAGGGAGACTACAATGCCCATCTCAATGCAAATAAAGTCAGGAACCTCATCAAAAACAGTATTTTGGGAAATAACACATCGCATATATGATGGTGGTACATGAGATTATAGGAAATGAAAAATTTATATTATTTACTGACACCATAGCTGTTGTAACATCATTATTCTCGTATTTGTGGTGATGCTGGTATAAACAAACCTACTGCACTGATAGTTGAATAATAGAATATAGCATACAATTATGTTCAGTTTATAATATTTGATAATGATAATAAACACCTATGTTACTGGTTTATGTATTTACTATACTATACTTCTTATCCTTATTTTGGAGTATACTCTTTGCACTTATCTATATGTCCTATCTAATAAAAGAGTAATATGCAAATTGACCATCACTCCAATACACAAGATGGCTACCCTATGTGGTCAAAAATGGCTGCCTCCTTGTGGACACAAGATGGCCAGTAGGGAAGGGCAGTTGGGAGGGATCAGGCCAGCAGGAGAGGACAGTTGTGAGCGATCAGGCCAGCAGAGGAGGGCAGTTGGGGGCAATCAAGCCTTCAGGAGAGAAAAGTTAAGGGTGATCAGGCTGGCAGAGAGGGAACTTGGGGGCAATCAGGGCTGCAGGAAAGGGACATTGAGGGGCATCCAGGCCTGCAAGGGAGAGTAGTTGGGGAAGGACCAGGCCTGCCAGGGAGGGTAGTTAAGGGTGACCAGGCCTGCAGGGGAGGACAGTTAGGAGCAATCAGCCTGGCAGGGGAGGCATTAGTATCAATCAGGCTGACAAGGGAGTGGTTAGGGGGTGATCAGGCTGGCAGGCAGAAGTAGTTAGGGGCAATCAGGAAGGCAGGCAGGTGAGCAATTGGGAGCCAGAAGTCCTGGATTGTGAGTGGGATGTGTGACTGCCCGTTTAGCCCCGATCCTACTGGATCAGACCTAAATGAGCAGTCGGATATCCCTCAAGGGGTCCCAGATTGGAGAGGGTGCAGGCTGGGCTGAAGCACACACACACCCTCCCCTATGCACAAATTTCGTGCACTGAGCCTCTAGTATATATAAAAGCCTAATATGCAAAGTGTCCCCTCTGGAGTTCAACCAACTGGGAGTTCAATAGCCTTCTATGACATGTGCTGACCACCAGGGGGCAACCAGAATGAAATAAGGCTCCAGCTGGCAGCTGACAGCTGGGGAAGGGATGCCCCTGCTGGCAACAGGAAGCTGCTAGGGACTCTATCTGTGTACAAATTTCATGCATTGGGCCTCCAGTAAAACATAATTGTGGTTAAATCTTATGTGATGCTGGCAGCAGCAATATACATCTCATGTTTACTTTTTCTCCTGATTTTATCTTGTTCATAATTTTATCTTCTGCTCGATTTAATCTCCTATTATTTTGTACAGTAACATGCTATACAGACTTATCTCTAGGCCAATATGCTATATAATGTACCCAAGGTGTATAGTAAGCTATACCATCTAGGTTAGTGTAAATGCATGCTCTGATGTTTGCACAAAGAGGTAGTGATCACTTCATGGCACATTTCTCAGGATGTGTCCCCATTGTTAAGTGGCAAATGACTATAATTAATAATTATAATACATCTAAAATTAGGTGTACCTCTTTTGGGGGACCAGATGACTTACTTAGAGACAGTAAGGCTTGTTGGGCAAGTCTGATATTGGCTCCTTGGAGATCTGAACAGAGGATGGTGAGGCCGATATTAGAGTCAGCTAAATTGCTGGAATTGATCATTGGCATGGCATGACTACATCAGACTAACAGGTGCAGCAATTTGGAGTTGAAGGTCCTATATTTTACAAAAAAAAAAAAATCCTGCTAAGAAGTGTGTAATTCAGGCTGGTGCTCCATACTTCTACCTCAGTTTCTTCATTTAAAAAGACAAGAGGTGTTGTAAAATAGTTCTATTCTAAATAATATTCTACACTACTAATCATTCAATTATTTGTTTTCTAAATCACCACATATCATCAGGCATTTAATTCAGGTTTAAAGACTGAACATGACAAACATTATCTGAAATTGAGTACTGAGTAATAATAATTTCTTGAGAGCCATTACCAATAAGCACAAAGAAAAACTATGATTTATTTTTATAGCCAATCTATTAGAAGAAGTGTGGGTTCATTGTGAAAATAGGCTATAAAATCCTTAAGGGCAAATTGAGGGCATAGTAAGATTCAATATACACTTGTTGCCTGACTGATTAAAATACAAAGTCTAACATAAAATAAGAAAGCAAGGTTAACTAGATTAAAATGTATAAGATTATTTAACAAAATTTGTCACCAAAAGACTTATACTCTGTGTTTTCATTATCAAAATGTGCACAGGTAAAGAAAATATAATTCCATATCAATCTGAGTTAAAGATAGCATTATTGTATGATATAAATACAGATTAAAAGTTTTCTCATAAAAATTACAATTCAGAGCATTTCAATTAAAATTGTCTCCATTCCTCAATCTCAGAGGAACATATTAAATTTACTCTCTTCAGCTAAAGCATACTGATCGCAAAGCAGAAAAGAGAATGAAGTCACTAGACCTACAGTTGCAAATTTTCTTTCCCAGATAAAGGAGATATAATAATTAAGTCTATTTCATCATAAAGAGCCAAATGCAAACATAAATTTGTGACTAACTAGGCTGAAAGGAACCCAATGCTTTCAGTATAATTTAGAAAAAAAGGCAAAGGCTTATAAGTAATAAATTACAAGATCACCATTAACTGCATGAATGATAATTGAGAAGTATGAAGAAGAGATTAAGTCTCTTGGCAAAATGTGAGTGGAGAGATTCTTTTACCTTCTAGGGGAGTGGCTGCACCATATATTTATACACTTACTGAGTTTTAGTTGCAAAGAGAATGGAGAAATCTAAGCCCATGGATTGATTGTTCTATCTCAGTAACTCCTGGCTAACTTAGATGGCCTTGATTTGCACAGGCCTCTTTGAGAGTGAATCTTTGCCAAGTATGTGCCAGCCAACAAGGGCTGTAATTTCTTAGGTCATTTTAAATCAATTCTGAGGATGTCAAAAGAATAGGTTTTGGATATGTCGATACATTCCATAATTGCACATGCTTTTTTTTCCCTGAGACATTTATTGTCATGAAAAAAATATGCAATATGTGAAAAATATCTTTTTTTAAAATGTCACTTATGAAGGTAAATAATGATAATTACAAGAAATCATGAAATAACAAAATAATAATTAGATGCTATGATATTTTCAAATGTGAGGAGGAAATGATCCTCAAAAGGGAAACTCATTATAGAAGGTCACTGGGAGTACAGTTAGGAGACAATTAAAGAATGATGAGGAAGAGCTGATCACAATGCCTCTGCAGAGTGAGAGAATGAATATATCAAAAGTGTGTTAACTTTCCTTTAAAACACATCTTATTCTTTTGTTGAGCTAATTTTTATTGTACAATTTTAATTGATGATTGAAAGAAAAGGCATTCAAAACAATGAAACCATGCACATATAGAAGCATTCATTTTTTCAAAGCATATATTTATATGCCAATACTTTTACACAAATATGATCATTTAAACATTCATAAAGGGTAACCATAGGACCATTACAGTATAGCTGTAGCTTCTGCCTTCTAGACTTTTGAAATAAGTACATGTGCAACGTTATTCCCAATTGGGTGATGAATAGAATAGAGGTAATAAAAGGAAATGCAAAAATGAGTTGAAATAGCTATTTTAATTATTGCTGATATAATCCCTGGATTTTTATAACTTGACCAATTAACGTTTGAATAAGGTTTAAGCTCTATAATTCCGAGTTACAATTTGTTATAAAAAAACAATAATCATTTTATATTTTAGATACTAACCCCTTGTTGGAACTGTTTGCAAATATCTCTTCCAGTTTGATTGGTTGCTATTTTGGTTTGGTAGCAAATTTTTGCCATGCAGAAGCTTTTTAGTTTGATATAGTTCCATTCACTTATTTTTGCTTTTTTCCTTCTCTTTGAATTCAAATTCATAAATCCTCTCTAAGTCCAAGATCCATAAGTTTAACACAGTTAATGTCCATGTTTTCTTCTATGTAATTTAAAGTTTTAGGTCTTATATTTATATTTTGAATCCATTTTGAGTTAATTTTGTATATTGGGAATAATAGCAGTCTAATTTTATTCTTTTACATGAGGCTTTCCAATTTTCCCAGCACCATCTATTGACTAAGTTTTCTTTTCTCTATTGTATGTTTTTTACTCCTTTGTCAAATAGTATGGTGGTTATCAGAGGAAAAGGGGGAGGTGGTCAAAGGTGGAGAAAGTTGAGTGTATGATGATGGAAGGAGAATTGAATATGGGTGCTGAGCACACAATGGAATATACAAATGATGTATCATAGGATTGTACACTTAAAATATATGCAAAATTATTCAAATGTCACCTCAATACATTTAATACAAAATAAAATAAAGCAAATAACAACACAAAACAAATAAAAAAACACCAATTTAAAAAAATATTCTGGTCAAAAGTTTTCATAATTAATTCATTAAAAAATTATTTATTGCTTACCTGTTTTTTTGTTTTGTTTTGTTTTTGTTTTGTTTTTTGCTAGAAACTGTATCAGGGCATAGAAAACAGACAAAAACATAGATGGTTTCAGCACTTGTGGGTATTGTATAACTAGAGAAATAAAGGGAAGGTGTTTGGATAGTAAAAAGATTCTAAATAAAGAATTCTTTCCCTTTCTAAAATGTTTTAAATATTTTATATTTTATCTAGGCAATTTACTACTTCTATTTAAAGAATCAGAATTAGTTTACTATTATTTTTAGTCAGAAAATATATATTTTTTCTTTAAAATAGGTAGTTCTGTCAAGCTTTATTATTATGAGTACATCAGAAAACAGCAGAATAATTCAAGAGCTAGTATTTCTCCTCTTTTATTTTTTTTTTTCTGATTCAATTGTGAGATCATTTCTGGACACCGAGAGCAAATTCAGTTGCTCTTTTAATATTGGACCAGAGTTCTATGCTGCCTGAAGGGTTTGGGAATTCCGATCCTTTTGGTGTTTATAGTTCTTCATTCCCCAAATTTCCAGAAACTTCCGTCAATTTCTCAAGTTCAAAACTCATTCCCACACGAGGATTGTGAGACTTCACTCTATCTCCTGGCACATACCCCAAGAAAGTTTTAGGGTTATTAAAGAGCCATTACCTCACCAAGGAAAAATACTTAATCTAAACACAATAAAAAATTAGGTAATCAAGATGTTGATATTACTTTTTCTTTATTAAAGCAGTAGTAATTTCTTATGTTAAGACATACTTAAAACAGTTATTTTTTGTAATAGTTTTGTTATAAATTATAATGTGTGTATGTGTAGTGATATATAAACATATTTATCTATTTCATAGACCTCCTGAAGCAACCAGTCAGGTATGTTAAGTAAAAGTGATTTTAATTAATGGTCCAAATGAGAAGTTGTGAAGCCATGTACTGTGGGGATGCAATCAGCAGGTGGCCTATTAGCCGTGGTTCAGAGTCTGGTTTCACGGTTTGGGTGCCAAAGAGAGCTAGGGCAGAATTCTGTATGCTGTCAGATTCTTATCCAAAGAGCCAGATGGCAATTATTCCTCTGTCAGTTTATCCTCAAAAATGTAAGCTCCTCTGATTCAAAACAACACAGAGAAAAGTAAGTGTTCTCCAAACAGCATCACATCATCATCTTTTGAGAATATTCCACTCAGAAAGAAAAGGACTGAACAAGAAAGGTTGATAAGCTTTGTCTAAAAGCAATGGTGAAGGCTAAAGAGAGGCTGCTTTGCATCTGGTGCATGGACCCCCGAGGGGACCAGCCTGATGGTGCCAAGGCTCTGTTATGCAGGGATCATCTCCTGGATAAACTCACAAAAAAGAAACAATCATAGGTTGATGTCCCCACACTTTTGTGGGTTTGGGCACTCCAACTTGCCTGGCCTCCCTCCAATTTGCAGTTGGATATGGTGAGGTTTGAGTGCTTAGAAATGCTGCTAAGAACTGTCAGTGCCAACCCACCAAACCCTCATGTCTTCAGATAAATGATAAATCTCTCTTGTACTCATACCACACTGTTGTTCTGCTCCTCTCGCTCTAAATATTATCCCTGCTTCCATTCCAGACTGTTTTTCTCATGGACTCTCCCATGCCATGATTAGCAGAATATCTACATGGTCATTTTCTTCACTGTACCTTCAGAGAAAACCTATTTGTTCCCTGAATATGCCATATTATTTACAGTCCCCTGAGTTAGATGGTGATCATCCTCTCAAGCTTTAGAAGTTTATTTAAGAGCAGTTACCTCTGGTCAGAAAGTGAACATTCACTCACCTTGGACAATCTGCTGCCACCCACACATTTTTTGCTATAAAATCCTATTCTTTCGTTGTTGCTATCATCTTTTGATTTTATCTCTAATTCCCCATAATTCAATAGATATTTTAGCATACAACATATAGTTTCCCTATCATTCTCCTTTGTGATTTCATTTTCCACATGATAGCTCATCAATGCACTGTTCTTTCCAAATGACCTTCTTGTTCTCAGTCATCAGCTTATCGTCACATGTTGGCAATGCTATTATCCAAAACTAATCCACCACAGAAATCATCATTAGAAAACAATCTCTGATCCTTCTGATTTTCTCTTTTACTTATTCCCCTATACATGACCTTGCAACCCATTAAGATGCTCAGTGCACTAACACTCCTGATTTCTTCCTATCCATTATCTTCCTTCTCTTATCACTTTTCATTCCGAACAATAAAAACAATAGGTAATAACAGACCCTCTGCAAATAGAGTTGGAGCTGCCATGCCAGAGGAACTGCTTTGTGTGTATTATTTCTCAAGTTTGAAATGTGAAACTGGGCAAAATTACCTTTGGCTTGGGCCTAAAATAGCACTATATTCCAAAACAACTGCAATACAGGGAAGCAGACATTATGACTACCTAACTGAAAATTATTAAAGAATGAAATTTGAGCACTGGGGGTGGGGGGGGTTCTCCTTCAGCCCAGCCTGCACTCTCTCACAATCTGGGACTGCTGGCTCCTAACCGCTCCCCTACCAGCCTGATTGAAATCTAACTGCTCCCCTGCCAGCCCAATCACACCCAACTGTCCTCCTCTGCCAGCCATCTTGTGACAACGTGGGGCCAGTCAACTTGTGATGACATGGGGGGAGCCATCTTGTGGCAGCCACCTTGTGATGACATGGGGGTGGCCATCTTATGACACAAGGGTGTGAGGGTAAATTTGCATATTGCCTCTTTATTATATAGGATAATTTTAGAATTAGCACAATTATGTTACCTTATTTGCACCATAGAAACTCCTTCCTCATCTTGACACCCATAGGAAGGCTGTCTGATATTTATGTGATTATTATCCTTCCTTTCTCATAAATATAATTGTCTTCACCACCTAATGAGAACAATATTTGGATTGCTGTCTCATTCATTGCTTCCAGAACAGTGATTCTTTTGGATCTCAAATAAATGCTTGTTACCTCTCACTTTGACCTTTTATTTTTAATTACCAAAACCGACTCTTGATCCTTCTCCTCCCATTTCTTGCCCTTATATTCACACTCTAAGATACTGCTATCTGGCTTGAATTTTGAATTTTCTATATCCAATGTTATGAACTATTTTCCCTAGACCTTTACTTCTGATGGATATATTTGAATTTCATCTTGCTTTGACTGGACCTTATTTGGATTGACCTTTCCTTCCCTCCATCCATCCTGCCTTCCTACCTTCCTAATACTATCCTTCCTCTAGCTTTCTTAGAATCCCGACTCTCTTGGGCTTATTTTTTCCTCCCTCACCCAAGGACATGTTCTTATTGATTTTAGAGAGAGGAATGGAGAAAGAAACATCGATTTCAGAGAGAAACATCTTTCAGTTGTCTCCTGTATGTCCTCAACTAGGGATAGAACCTGAAACCCTGGTATTTGTCCTGACAGGGAATTGAACCTCTAACCTTTTGGTGTATATGCTCCAATCCACTGAGCCACTGGACCAGGGCTTTAAGTCTCTCTCTCTCTCTCTCTCTCTCTCTCTCTCTCTCTCTCTCTCTCTCTTTGACATACTAATACTGATTATAAAATATTTCAATCTGGGATGAAAACAAGTACATTTACAATTCATGTAAAGTATATTAAATAATAGCTTTTAAAGGTTTTTAAATGGTATCAAATCAAATGATCATTTGAAGCCTCCAGGTGATTCACAGGCCTGCATCCTAGACTCTCTAGGATCAAGTAACTAATAATTAAACCATATTCTTCTCCTCCACACAATACTTACTCCATAATAAAAGAGACAAGAGTCAATACACATACACATTTGAAAAATGAAAGGGAGACTCCAAAAATTCATGTCTATAGTGGTTGCCAGCAACATCAAGCCAACACTATAAATGTGCTCTCATTTTGTCAATCACTTTTCTTTTATATTCCTTTTTACAAATCAACCAATGTCCTCTGACTTCAGTTCATGTCAACAATACAACCAACTGGAGCCAATACAGAAATACTCAGATTCTTTCGAGGTGTCTTTCTTCCAAGTCAACCAAATGTTAACAGATAATTTACCTCCATGTGCAAATATTGTCCACTGTCCTGTTTCCAGTACCAGATTCTGCAGAACCCACCCCCTAACTATTAAGCTAATGCTCTCGTTCCTCTTCTTTCTTTTCCCTAATTAGCTTTTTTGGGTAGTGTTAGCCATATCCTGATACCTGTTCAGAATTCTACAGGAAAAGAGGAATCATTTTTAACGTTTTAGGCAAGAAAAAAGTTAATAGAGAGCACAAATTGTTTATAAAGTCTCTGGAAATAATAAAACTTGAAGAACTCATAAAAATATCATCAATGATCTCTGCTTCTTATAGCACCAAGGTCCATAAATGGAAGGAGAATGCCTAGATGATGTCATAAAAACCCACAGCTGGACTCTGCTGAAGCTCTAGTTCTGTGTGATGATGCCAGGGAGAAAACACTGCTTCTGCTCTTCTTTTGGCCCTTGGTTTGGCACAAGCCCTTTTGTTGGAATCTAAAAGATGCCTCTGTGGGCGAGTGTGTTTGGGAAATGCAGATTTCCAACTTTCAGTCCCAATACCGGCAAGAGCTAAGCAATAATAGAAGGTATAACACACATGTTCAAAGCATGGGAGATCAGAATAGCTTTAGGCTTCTTAAAGGGAACACTGGAAGTAAAAAAATAATACTAGAATGACAATATAGCTGACATTTATCCTGTATATTTCAGGTATAGTCTTATCCATATTTCTAGTTTATTTAACTGAATATAATATTCAGAGTATATTTTGCATTTAATAAACTTAATTATGGAAAATTACATATAACATATAATTTACCATCTTAACCATTTTTAAGTGTGCAGGTAGGTGGTGTTAATTATAGTCACAATGGTATACAATTAAACTCCAGAACATTTTTTCATTTTGCAACACTGAAACTCTGTAGTCACTCACAACTTTTCATTTTCAGCTCCCCCTGTCCTCACACAACCAACATTCTATTTCCTGTTTCTATGATTTTGATTACTTCAGATACCTCATCTAAGTAGATCCATACAGTATTTGATATTTTGTGAGTGGTCTATTTCACTTAGTATACTGTTCCCAAAATTCTTCTATGCTTTATTATGACAGGATAAGGAATATTATTTTATTTTATTTATTTTATTTTTTTTAAATATATTTTATTGATTTTTTCACAGAGAGGATGGGAGAGGGACAGAAAGTCAGAAACATCGATGAGAGAGAGACATCGATCAGTCGCCTCCTGCACACCCCACACTGGAGATGTGCCCGCAAGCAAGGTACATGCCCCTGACCGGAATCGAACCCGGGACCCGCCCAGTCCATAGGCCGACGCTCTATCCACTGAGCTAACCCAGTCTCAGCTATTTTATTTTTTTACAAATATATTTTATTGATTTTTTACAGAGAGAAAGGGAGAGGGATAGAGAGTTAGAAACATCGATGAGAGAGAGACATCGATCAACTGCCTCCTGCACACCCCCTGCTGGGGATGTGCCCGCAACCAGGATACATGCCCTTCACTGGAATCGAACCTGGGACCTTTCAGTCCACAGGCCGACGCTCTATCCACTGAGCCAAACCAGTTTCGGCAGGAATATTATTTTTAAGGCTGAATAATATTCTACTGAATGTACATAGCACACTTTATCCATTTATCAATGGGCATTTGTGTTATTTTCACCTTTTGGCTGTTGTGAAGAATGCTGTTATGAAAATGATTGTCAAATATATTTTCAAGATCCTACTTTCAATTCTTTAAAATATATATCCAGAAATTAAATACATATCTATTTAATTTCAGGGTCATATGGTAATTCCATTTTTAATTATTCTATGCATAGAATTTTTTAATTCAATGTAATGCAACTTATCTATTTTTACTTTTGTTGGTGTACTTTGGGTGTCATATCCAAGAATAATTGTCAAATCCAATATAATAAAGCCATTCCCCTGTTTCCTTTTTTGCCATTTTATAGTTTTAATACTATATTTCATGGCTTGATACATTTTGATTAATTTTTATATAGTGTAATGTCATTCTTTTATAGGTAGACTAGAGGCCTGATGCATGAAATTCGCGCAAGGGGGTTTGTCCTTGCAGCTTTGGTGGCTGCCCTCGTCCCTCACAGCCTCAGTGGCTGCCTTGGCCCTTACAGCCCTGGTTTTGTCCAGAATGGCATCTGGAAGTACATCCAGAAGGTCATTCAACTGGCTGGTCTAATTAGCATATTATGCTTTTATTATCATAGATTATCATAGATATGCAGTTTTCCCAAAACCATTTATTGAAAAATTGTCCTTTCTTCATTGAATAGGTCACCCCTGCCAAAAATGATCTAATCATAGATAGAAGGATTTATTTCTGGGTGCTCTATTCTATTCTATTGGTCTTTATGCCTGTATTTGTGCCAATACAACATTGAGTATATTACTACAGGCTTGTAATACATATTGAAGTCAACAAGTGTGAGACTTCCAATTTTCTTCTTTTCAAGATGGTTTGGCTATTCGATGTCAGACTTTTTTATTTTTAACACAAAATTCTACTCAAGCAATCAAAGGTAAGCATTAAAATATTTTGAGATAAAACTTTAAAAATTTACATTTGATATGCTCAGTCTCAGAAAGTTACTGGAAGACTTCCCAAAAAATATATGGGGATAAACTCAAAAAGTCAGACTGGATTCAGGAAAGAGCTGATGTAACAGGGAGAGAGAGGCAAAGGCAATTCCCAGGATAATAATCAAGGGGGAACACAGGAAGATATGGAAGGTTAAAGAATAAACTGATCACACTGGACATGGTTGACAGGAGGCTCTGATAAAAGGAAATAGGAGAAATGTATTATCAGACAGAATAGATAAGTTGAAGTTGTTCTGATGTGCAATTTATAATAATTAAAAAGTGTATTGAAGATTTAGTAAGAGATGCAACAAAAACTACACAAATGAAAAACAAAATAAGCACTTGCTAAGTCTAGCTCAAATACAAAGGAAATATTTAACCATTTGATTCAGCTTAAAAAAATAAATAATAATAGTGAAAAAATTGGGATAAAAAGAGAATGGAAAGATGGGAAGAGAGGACATCTACATTAATAAAAGAAATATGCAAATTGACCATCACTCTGCTATGTCCAGCCAATCAGAGTGAGTATGCAAATTAATCCAACAAAGATGGCAATTATTTTACATACATAGACATGGAGTGAAGACTTAAGACAGCATAGACAGTGGTTCTCAACCTTCCTAATGCCACGTCCCTTTAATGTAGTTCCTCATGTTTTGGTGACCCCCAACCATAAAATTATTTTCGTTATGGTTGGGAGTCACCACAACATGAGGAACTGCATTAAAGGGACGTGGCATTAGGAAGGTTGAGAACCACTGGTGTAGAAGGAAGAAGGAGAGAAAGCAGAAAGCGGGAGGGAAAGCACAGTATGGCAGAGGCGGCAGGAGGAAAAACATGGGCAGCGGCAGTGGGAAGAAAAACTCTGGGTGGTAGGAGGAAAAGCGCTGGGGAGTGGGGTGGCCGTGGAGGGAGGGAGGCCTGCCTGGGCTGGCTTCACTCAGGCTGCAGAAAGCCCTGTTCTTGCAGGAACCTTCCTGCAATGGGCCTCTAGTAAGAGATAAACATCTGACCTGAAATAATAGGAATTTAGTGGATGATAATATAAATCAGTGACTCAAGAAATAGAAGTAATCACTGGTTATTTTTAAAATTGAGATAAACTGCAGCAGAAATAGTTAAAGAGTGGAGAGTATTACATCTGGAAAGCTGAGAAAGGGAGGAAGTGGTATAGTATTCTATTTTAATGTTAAGTATTTATCATTTTAAACATGTTTTAATTATGTACTTGTGTTCCATTTACAATTAGAAAATCTTAAAATATTCTAGAGTGGTATTTCCATATTTAAACTCAAAAATTAATGAAAACTGATAAAAGCTGCATGTGCAAGTTGGGTTTAACAAATCCACCATAGTCAAGGTTAGAATTCAAATTTTCCACATTCAGAAAATAAGACAGTTTACGAAGGAAACAAACAAAATACCACAGTGACTTTGCTCTAGGCAGGTGCAGCCATACACAGCAAACATTAACATTTGTCAGCGTGGAGAATTATGCAAGAGACTTGGCTGGTTTACTTGTTGGTAATGTTATTATGGGACAAAACATTCAATTCTCAATTTATGGCATTCTATTTTCTCTGCAAGACTGAATTATATGAAAAGGAGTGTTGTGTACTTGTAAACTCTAGATTACTTCATTGTTTATAGGTTTTCATTTATTGGTTGTTATTTTTCCCCCTAAGTTTAGGGAAAAAATAATGTAAAACCATTCTTGGAGCTGCCAAGTGTAAGTAAGAATGAACTTGCTTCCATAGCAACAAACCCATCGTCAGGAAAGCTCCTGGGCACAGGTAACAATGGCTTCAACCCAGTAACTGGGAACCTGCAGGCAGGATTTCACATAAACTTCCACTGTTGCAGAATATTTGTGTTTATTTTGCCATGTTTTATTTCCAGTCCTCAGGAATGATGAAATCCATGTTCTTCTTCCATTAATATTTCACACTGATAATAAATTCTTTCTTTTAGTTCATGTAAATGCCTTGAAGATTCATTCAACAAATTAATATGATGAAAATAAAGTTTATATAAAACCACATACACCCATTCTTTCATATGCAATGTTGTTTGGCCATCTTACTAATGTGTATTTGCTGCCCAGTTGCTATTTATAAAGACATTATAAATTCCATGTCCATATTAAGGGAAAACAATAAATGCATTGCATATTTTTTTCTCAAAAGCAAACAAAAAACTTTTTATCAGATTCTTAAGGTGTGCAAGAGTGAGTGATCTCAATCTCTATATATGTAAGCCTAATATGTAAATAGACTGAACAGCAGAACAACCTAACAACCGAACTGGTCATTATTACATGCACTGACCACCAGGGTGCACGTGCAGAACATGGGCATCTGCAGCAGGTGGCAGAGCATTGAACATGGCCGGCATCGGCTGCAGTGGAAATGCCAGACCAAGGCAGGGTGCTGGTTGCTGTCATCTGGGCAAGCCTCTGGTGGTTAGTGAAGATTCTTTGCTCCTGCACACTGTGGTCTTGCCAGGTGCTCATACTTACTGCTGGCACCTGCCCCTCTCGCATCCTGATTGCTCAGTGTTGTCAGCAGGTGTGAGTGGCAGCTGCCAGGCCAATCACCCTTGAGGGCTTCTCCACCTCCACCTGCTTCTGAAGGGTGATTGGGGCAGCATCCAGTGCTAGCACCCACTGCTTGCACTGGCTCCTCTTGCATTCACTGCTGGCACTGGCCCCATTCGCTTTGCACTGTCAGCAGGTGAGAGTGGGGCCAATACTTTCAGTGTGTTGGTGCAATAGCATCAGGAACAGGGCTTCCGGTAGATAGGGGACCAGGGGTTGTGGTGGAAGGGGCTGGGTGGAGGTGTGGAGGATTAGCCAAGACCCACTCCTATTCCCACTGCAACCTAGTGGCTCATAGTTCTTTTCAAGGTGTACAAATTGGTGCACTGGGCCTCTAAAAACTATAAAACAAAAGATATAATACCCACTATTTATTGAACAACTACTATGTGCAATAAGCTACTATATAGTTTATTTTAAAATATTCATAATATATCAATTATTAGTCCCATTGTAAGAAAAAATAAATTGGAAACTTCTGACTCAGTAAGAGAGAGAGGTAAAGTAGCGTACAGCACAGATTGAGATCTTATATTGTTTTCACTATATCACTATATTTGGAAACAGATTGCTAAAACATTACAGAAATAGGAAGTAAAAAAATAATAATCATTTAAAATTTCCATGAAATAGCTAAGTAACCTTGAAATCACCCTAGGGGGAAAAGTGTAAATATAAAACATTTTTATATTTTTTTGATACCATTTGTACCTGTTTTAGAAAACAGGCAATACTTGATAATAGGTAAACTAGTACTTCATGCATTTTACAGCCATAATAGTTTTACAGCTATTATACGTAAGTATTATATAATAAAATTATTTAATCTACTCATAAATACTCTCTACTCTTTAGTCAATTTTTAAGTTGCTGAAATATGAGGAAGATCAACTTACTGTATAGACCCCAATGTTAGCTGCTGCTAAGAAGTAAACATGAGGGAGTTGAGAACCACTGTATTCTAACTTGAAGCATTAATTTCCTCAGGCAAATGTCCCAAATGCTTTGTAAAGAGCAAACAAGCTACATGTGTGCCATAAGCAGTCTTCCTCCAACTACATGTATCATCCCCTAAGAAACCTTCCTCTCAGGTTGGCATAAAATGGTTTGAGGACCCCCTCCCCACCTCCAACCTTCACTGCTCCTGCTCATGTTCAGAACCAGAGCCACTCTGCTTATAACCAGAGCAAGTCACTGTAGTTCTTAACCCAACTATATAGTAAAATTATCTGGGAAACATTTAAAATCATATAATTTCTTGGTCTCTTATCACACATTCTATTTTTTAAATAATTACATTTATTGAGGTGACATTGGTTAATACGATTATATAGGTTTCAAATGTACAATTCTAGAATATATCATCTGTATAAAGCATTGTATGCCCATCACCCAAAGTTAAATCTTCTGTTACCATACAACTGGTCCTCTTTACCTGTTAATACCCCTCACCCTCTTTCCGTCTTGTAAACACCATAATGTTGTCTGTATCTATGAGTTTTTGTTTGTCCATTTCACCTATATGTGGGATATAACACAAAGCAACAAACAAATAAGAAAAACAAATATAAATTCTGTTTTAGCTCCTCTGGTGTGGAAGCTAACTATCACTTCACATTATTATTTTTTAAGATGTTTCCAATGCTCCTAAAGTGTAGCCATAACAAAGAAACATTAGCAGAAGACAAATTTGAAGGTTGGAAATGATATACAAGAATATATAAATTTCACCTGCTGTTAGAAGTTACATATCTTATCTAATGTTAAGACCTTAATCAAAACAGTCTCTAATGTACTTTAATGTTCTCTGATCTGGGGAAGAAAATGTTAATATACTAAATTTTGATTAATCTACACAATATTTATAATTTTTAAACTCTAAAAGAAGAAAAACTTTACTTTATTATAAAAACTTTATCTGTTTCGTATACTACTATAATGATTTTGAAGTCCATGTATTTCTGTCTTTTGCTCAAGATTTGAAGATAAAACTAGAATATTTTTCTTTAGTAGAATGCCTGTAGATTATGAATTACAAGTAATATGTCATAAAATTTATGGTTTATGACATTATGAACTTTCCATTTTAGGTCTTAAAATAGTTGTGTGTGACAAGATAAATATGAATTCTTGAACCACATGAAACCAGTACTCAATATCTTATACATAGTAAAACTTTAATATATATTTTTATTGGTATAATAGCCTGACAAACCTATTTTAATGCTTATTCTATTCCTTCCTTTTCCACCTTATGCTCTTACGATCTTAAGATTCCCTTCTCCTTTGATTGGCTTTTAGGCCAATAAGAAACAAAATATGAAACGTTACCTCTTTGTCAAATTTTCTGTCCTTTGCATAATATTAGTTAGTGACAGCTCCCTCATTTGCTCCCATGTTGAGCTGATGATAACAATGTATAAGCTTCTTGTTGTTCCTTCAAATCCAGCCTATGTCACCAGCCCCTTCTCAATTATTAAAATTATAGAAACAACAGAAGCACTTCTTGTTTTAAGGAAACTACTTATTTGTTTATTGAACGATGGTGGAAGTTGGATTAGGGAGGAGCTTTGGACTAGTAGAGATGGAGGAAAATGGATAGATTCATTAGTAGAGTTAGAGATGACAGTCATCGCTGATAGATTGAATTCACAGGAGAAATAGTAGAAGAAAGAGTGAAATCAAATGTAACTCAGATTTAGGCTTAGAACTCAGGAGATGATAGTGCTTTTTATTAAAATGGGAGACTTTGGTATTTTTGAAATATTAGGAAAATGGGCTAATTTGTCATGATATATTGTTAAGTAAAAGCACTTTGTAAATTAATATTTATAGTATCTTTGCTGTTATAAAAGCATATGTGTATATGCAAAGAACTGGAAGAATATGCATTAAAATTATCTAAAAAATGCTTACAACATGCTGAAATATTAGTTAAATAAATAGATATTATTCTATTTTTCTTAACTTCTTGCTTTCCCATTTTAAAAAATGTCTCCTTAGTTTAAATACATAGACAGAATATTTAGAATTTCAATTGTAAAATAAAAGTATAGTTTTTGCAGAATACTTGAAAAAGTACCCATAATTTCACAATCATGCTCTTGGATACATGCATACATGTAGCTATATATGCATGCACTTATTTAAAGTATATATAACCTTAAAAAATGCACAAATTTGTAGCTAGACATAGAAGGATAAGAAAAAGAGGCACTAATCATTAAATGTATTTAGAAGTAACTACTCCTTTAGTGGAAGAAAGGTCCAAGTTATGATCTATTTGGAGATCAATAGTATTAATTTTCTATTATTAAAAATAGCGTATGAAAACTTTTACTTTTTTTTTAAAAATTTCCTTATTGTTGCAAGTATTACAGATGGAAAATATTTACTTTCCATATTAAATATATCAGCAAACCCCTATTTTCTTGAGCTCTTTCAACTAATTGAACAGGTTCCACTATGGTTTTTTCCACTTTCTGCAGTACAGTGATTTACAAAATAAGTGGCAGCAAAACCATTTTCATACACCTACAAATCAAATTCTGATAACTGTAATGATTTGAAGCATTGGAAGGCTGTCAAGTTGGTGAGGAAAAAGTCAAGTAGTATTTTAATACTTTTGTTGTAGATAGCATAATTACCTATTTGTAGAAATTTTGTGATTCAAATACAAACTCTCTGAGGAAGATGAAACTTAGTCTTATGGCATTAAATTATTGTTTAAAATATGGATTATCTCTTAAGGACATGAGACACTACAGCCATTTTGGGATATCTTATATAAATAAGGAAAGAAATTTCTATTATGTTTTCATTGTTGTAAAACAATTTTGTCATAATTTATTTTAAAATTATTTATTAACTCCCCACACCAATCAATAATATGGGCACATAAACAAAATCACTGCTAATATAAAATTCCTAGATAGGAGGAAGTCCAAAATGGTAGTTGATTTAAGAAAATATCTGAATTGATAATTAAGCCATTTGAATAATTTAAGACTAGTTGGTGATAATTTATGAAGTTGATAATATTGATCTCTTGTTGAAATTGAAAACCAATGTACTCTGAAATATATAATTTTCTGTTTAAAAATGAACTAGGAAAACACTTGGGTTTTAAACAGTTTATAATATGGTTACTCCTATTCTAACTTCTTTACTATTTTTAGTTCCATAGGATGGTATGAAATATTGTTCACATGAAACATCACTTTATGCTTCATAGGAGAAGTGAAATTTTTACTGGGTGATAAAAAGCAAACATTTCTAGGTTTTGTGTTGTGTATGTGAGGGAAAAAGCTGTAGCAGGGCAGAGAAAGAACAGAGAAGCAGACAAGGTAAAATTACTTTTGTATCATTTGAATTTCAAATGCAGAGGTGAAGTAAAAGACATCCTCACTATTTACTTAATTTATCATACACAATATTTTGTGTCTCTATTACACTTAGGAATGCATATCCATTTCATTTTAGGGTAAAATGTTCTTAGTTTTGCAGTTTTCATGTTGACATTTTTTTCAGAAAAATGAAAGAGGTCGCATTATCAAGACTTGGCATTCGTTTTTGTGGGAATTTCTGTATAAATTAATAGAAGCTATTTTTTAGCAGAATGTTTACTTATCATCATAAATAAAAAATAGAGAGCTACATAGCTTTATTTTTTTCTAAATAAGCAGCTTTAAAGATGACATATTAAAGAAAAAACTAATAACATTTAGAGTTTAAAATAGCATATCATCTTACCAAGGATGGCATACTACTATGCCTGTTCTGAAGGTCCCTGGGGGGAAAGGATGAAGTGTGGGACATATAAGACTTCTAAAGGTCACGATTTATTAGAAGCAGTGGGTTGGTGGCAGAAAGAATTTTGTGTTTTATTGTAGGCATATGATTAGGAGTGCCACAAAGGGAAAAGCCACTAAATATTATAACCAGGGTCATCATATAATAATAAAGAATCAATTATACTTAATATTATTTTAAACAACATGAAATTGATACTATCGAATTTTGTAAAGAAATTTTCTAAAGTTAAGCTTGATATTTAGGTTTGTGTATAAACATATAAGTTTATAAAAATTTTGGAATAATGATAGATTCCTAACAAATTTGTAAGCATTGCTTTACTTATATGATCATAATAAAAGTACTGCATTTTATAGTTTAAATTAAAAATAATGTAAGACTATGTAGATCCTACGGGGATGGTCAAATAAGTTGAAAATTGAAGAGATCAACATGAAATAAAGTGATCAGACAAAGCACAGGTTGAGAGACTGAAATTAAATTAGGCCTTAAAAAGACATTCCTAGATTGTAGTGAGCAAAGGAACCTAAGCCATAAAGGTGGCAAATCTGCTTTAAATGTTGGAATGAATTGTCATAAGACTGTCATGATATTCTTGATAGTGAAATGTGAGGTTCGGGGTGCAGATTTCTTCTTGTGGGTCCCTGTCCGATAAAGATAAAGAATAAATTCATGGACTAACAGATTTATTTAATGTAGAAGTTTATTTGAAGCATATACAAACTCCATCTGGGCAGGGGTGTCTCCAAAGGGGACTCCTAAAAAGGGGCCACTAAATAGAAAAAACCTGCTCTCTCTCTAAGGGGGAAAAAAAACAAAAATCTGTCTGGTTTATAAGATTCTTACTTTGTCATTGGTGTTTGCCAATTTTATTATTATGTGCCCTGGTATTGGTCTTTTGGGTTCATTTTGCTTGGGACTCTGTGAGCTTCTTGGATTTGTGTGGGTTTTTTCTTTCCTATATCAGAAAAGTTTTCTGTCATTATTTCTTCAAACAAGTTTTCTATTCCTTGCTCAGTTTCCTCTCTTTCTGGAACCCCTATTATACAGTTGTTGTTTTGTTTCGTGTTGTCCCAAAGTTCCCCTAGGCTCTACTCTTGCTTTTTAATTTTTTTTTAGAAGCTGTTCTACTTGGGTATTTTTTGTCACCTGGTGTTCTAGCTCTCTGATGCAGTCCTCTTCGTTTTCTAATCTACTTTTGATGCTTTCTATTGAGTTCTTTACAGCAGTGATGTCATTTTACATTTCCTCTTGGTTCTTACTCATATTTTTGAATTTGTCTTCTGTTCTTTTCAGCCACCTTATGGCCATTTCTCTGAACTCTTTCTCTGGCAGGTTGCTTGCCTCCATTTCATTTACTTGCTTTTCTGGTGATGCCTGCTTTTCTCTCATATATGGGCTGTTTCTTTGTCTGCCCATAGTCTCTCCTCTCCAGGTGTCCGGTTATGTAGTTCTCTCTCTCCTTATCCCAGGCAAAATCTGACCTTTCCATGTGGTGTATAGAGCTCCACTGAATCCAAGTGTTGTGCCAATTGGGGACCGGTGTTCTGAGGCTCGAAGCTGTTCAATGGGTGTTGCAGCTGTAGATTTTCAGTAAACATCCACTTTTCCCTTCAAGATGGCGTGCTCTCTGTATCTGAGCTGGTGGCTCAGATAGGGAACCCAGCAGCAGTGGGGGCTGCCCAGTCAGGGGAGCCCTGTCCTGCAGTCTTCCCCTACCCACTTCTCCTGGAGTATAACTATCCCTTAACTTGCCAATAAACACTCCCAATGTGACCAGCTATGCTCTCTGCTCAGGGACAAGGCTTGGGACACATCCATCTATTCTGCCACCATTTTTTCATCCCCTGTCTTTGGTTTATATATGCTGAAATTCTTTGTTTAAACCTGACCCTTTCTAATTGGACCTTTCATTAATTTAGTACCCCTGTGCTTTCCTCATTGGTTATTTGGTTGCATAGTATCAGTTTCAAAGGCCAAAACTCACATAGTGCCCCAATTTTTCTTTCCCTTTATCTTACAACACTCCTCTATTCTGTGTGAAAATGTTTTCTTCTTCCTACTATCCTGTGACTTTTCTTTATCCTCTGTTAATATATGCCTTCCTCCCCTCTCCCCCGTTATCCTGTGGCATTTCTTTATTTTCTGTACAAGTAAGATAAGCATTTTGGCATTTCCAGATCAGGGCAGCTTTTGATCTCCCTATAATTTCTTTAATTGCTCAGGCCAGAGATACCTCTGTCCTTCACATATGCATTCCTCCCCCATAAACCCTCTTTATGCCCTAAACATTTTTTTTTTGTCCCTAGAATTCCTTTCAAGAGCAATACCTGAATTGGTGACAGCTCATTAAATCACCTGTCCTTTCTTGTGGCATCAGAATGAAGGGTATTTGTTCTTAGAATTGTCAATGTTAAGAGCTTTTCCTCTCCCAGTGCCCAGGAAGGAATCATTTCACTTATTTAGGATCCTCCATTCTAATATGGAAACTATTTCTGGACCATTTAGGATTAATTACTGATGGTTAACTTTATGTGGCAACCTGGCTGGGCCCAGGTGCTCAGATATTTGGTCAAATATTATTCTGAGTACTTCTATATGGTATTTTTATTTTTTATAAGATTACTAGAGGCCCAGTGTATGAATCCATGCACAGTGGATTCCCTCAGCCTGGCCTGCAGGATGGGCAAAAACCAGCTCTCTGACATCTCCCAAGGAGTCCCAGGTTGTGAGAGGGCACAGGTCAGGGCAGGGGACCCCACCAATACATGATCGGGACAAGTGGGGGATGCAGGAGGTTGGCCAGCTGGGGAGGCTGTGGGAAGGCTTCAGGAAGTGTCAGGCCCCTCTTGCTCAGTTCTGATCAGCTGGACTCTCGCAGCAAGCTAGCCTATCAGTCAGAGTGTCTGCCCCCTGGTGGTCAGTGTATGTTATAGCAAGAAGTTGAGGGGCCTTAGAATATCATTAGCATATTATGCTCTGATTGGATGAACGACTGACCAGTTGACTGGATATTTACCATATTAGGCTTTTATTACATAGGATATGAACTTCAATATTACCTATGACAAAGGAAATAAGGATATACAATGGGGTACAGGCAGTTTCTTCAATAAATGGTGTTGGAAATGAGAGAGATACATGTAAAAAATGAAATTGGAGGATGTTTTTACACCATATGCAAAAATAAATTCAACATGAATTAAAAATTTAAATGTAAAACCTGAAACCACAAAATTCCTAGAAAAAAAATAGACAGTAAATTCTTTGACAGGTCTTTAGCAATATGTTTTTTAATATGTTTGCATGGGCAAAGACAATAAAAGTAAAAATAAACAAATGGAACTATGTCAAATTAAAATATTTCTGTACCTGAAACATAAAGGAAACTATCAATAAAATGAGAATATCTACAAAATGGCAGAATATATTCACAAATAATATATCTGATAAGAGGTTAATATCAGTTAATATATAAACATATTAAAAAATTTAAACAGCTTAACACCTTTTTTAAAATTATTTTATTGTGTTACATGTATACATATCTTCCCATTCCCCTCCCTCCCAGGCATGCCCCAACCTCCAGTGTCTTGTGTTCATTGGTTATGCTTATATGCATGCATACAAGTCCTTTGGTTGATCTCTTATCTACCCCACTTCTCTTTAACCTTCCTGCTGTAATTTGACAGTCTGTTTGATGCTTCACTGCTTCTGTATTTATCCTTTTGTTCATCAGTTTATAATGTTCTTTATTATCCACAAATGAGTGAGATCATCTGGTGTTTATCCTTCATTGTCTGGCTTATTTCACTTAACATAAGGCTCTCCAGTTCGATCCAGGTTGCTGAAAATGTTAAGAATTCCTTCTTTTTAATGGTAGCATAGAATTCTATTGTGAAGATGTACCATAGTTTTCTGACCCACTCATCTGCTGATGGGCACCTGGGCTGTTTCCAAATTGTAGCTATTGTAAATTGTGCTGCTATAAACATAGGGGTGCATAAATCCTTTCTGATTGGTGTTTGTAATTTCTCAGGATATATTCCTAAGAGTGGGATTGCTGGGTCAAATGGGAGATCCATTTTTAGTTTTTTAAGAAAACTCCATACTGTTCTCCACAGTGGCTGCACCAGTCTGCATTCCCACCAACAGTGCACAAGGGTTCCTTTTTCTCCGCATCCTAGCCAACACTTGTCATTTGTTGATTTGTTGATGATTGCCATTATGACAGGTGTGAGATAGTATCACATTGTCATTTTGATTTGCATCTCTCGGATAATTAGTGACTTTGAACATGTTTTCATGTGTCTCTTGGCATTCCTTTTGTCGTCTTTTGAAAAGGTTCTATTTAGGTCCATTGTCCATTTTTTTTTTATTGGATCGTTTATCTTATCTTCCTTTTATTAAGTTGTACAAGTTGGCTGTAGATGTTGGAGATTAAACTTTTATCAGTGATAACATTTGCAAATATGTTGTCCCATACAGTGGTCTTTATTGTTGTTTTGTTGATGGTTTCTTTTGCTGTGCAAAAGCTTTTTATTTTGATATACTCCCATTTGTTTATTTTCTCTTTAGCTTCCATTGCCCTTGTAGCAGTATCAGTGAAGAAGTTCTTTCGGCAAATGTCTGAGATTGTGCTGCCTGTGGATTCCTCTAGTATTTTTATGGTTTCCCATCTAATGTCTAAGTCCTGTATCCATTTTGAGTTTATTTTTGTATTTGGTGTAAGTTGGTGGTCCAGTTTCATTTTTTTGCATGCATCTGTCCAATTATTCCAACACCATTTATTGAAGAGGTTGTCTTGGCTCCACTGTATGTTCATGCCTTCTTTGTCAAATATTAATTGAGCATAGTGGTTTGGGTGGATATCTTGATTCTCTATTCTATTCCATTGGTCTATATGTCTGTTCT
>JAAGEH010000014.1:11609098-11733604 GCA_011751065.1 Lasiurus cinereus | reverse complement strand
GATATCTTGATTCTCTATTCTATTCCATTGGTCTATATGTCTGTTCTTGTGCCAATACCAGGCTGTTTTGAGAACAGTTGCTTGGTAATATAGCTTGAAATCTGGTATTGAGATCCTACCTCCTTTATTCTTCTTTCTCAGGATTGCTGTGGCTATTTGCAGTCTTTTTTTAACACCAAAGAAAAAACAACAAATCATAACCACCACAAACAATCTAGTTAAAGAAGGGCAGAGAACATGAGTAGATATATCTCCAAACAGGACATATATGTGGCCAACATATGTGCCATATTTTTCAGCATATAAGACGACTTTTTAACCCAGAAAAATCTTCTCAAAAGTCAGGCTTCATCTTTATTTATTTATTTTTTTTGTTTTGGTGTAGTGTTCCTTGTATGAATATATCACAACTTATTATCATGTCTTACAGGGCAGGTATATCCCAAACTCTATATTTTAACTGGAAAAGTTGGAGGTTGTCTCATACGCCCAATCATCCTATATGCCGAAAAGTACAGTATGAAAAATATGCTCAACATCATTAATCACCTGAGAAATGCAAATCAAAATCGCAATGAGATAAGACCTGATACTTCTCAGGATGATTATCCTAAAAAAAAAAAAAAAAAAAAAGCTCACAAAAACAACAAGTGCTGGTGATGCCATGGAAAAAAGGGATCCCTCCTACACTCTTGGTGAGACTGTAAATTTTACACACACTATGGAAACCAGTATGACAATTCCTCAAAAAATAAAAAATAGAGTTTTTATATGATCTAACAATAGCCCTTCTCAGTATTTCCCCCCCCAAAAAAACAAAAACACTAGTTCAAAATGATATATACTCCCCTAGATTCATTGCAACATTATTTATATTAGCAAAGATATAGAAACAACTGAGGTATCAATCAATAGATAAATGGATAAAGATATATATCTTGCCATTTTCAACAACATGAGTGGATCTAGTGGGTATTATGCTAAGTAAAATAAGTCAAAGAAAGACAAATACCATATCAGAAGAACACAAATATTCGCTAGATTACACAGTATGCTCCAAGCGTCTGCTATGTTTATTGATCTGAACAATTACCAAAACTGATTCAAAAGGCAAGTCTTGCTGTGATTTATACCAAATTGCTATTTTACTGTGACCACGGGTTTTCAATTACGGCTTGCTGTCTGAACCACATGAAATCACCTGTCGCCAGGTTTTCCTGCCTCATGTGAGGAAGCCAGGCATACATGTTCTGTGTCAGAGGAATAATCTAAATGGACAACATTGCTGTAAACAGTCACACCCTCACTTTTAGGGCATTTTAGCCTGGGGATCAATACTATGAGTTTGTCATTAGAGAAAGGCAAAACAGAAACAGTAGAAGCTGAGAAAGATACAAAGGAGAGAGCTTCATGCTAGGCAGTAAAAAAGAGCACATCTCAGTGCATCTACAAATGCTGGGAATTTAATAATGCTATAATATCACCTGACTAACTTTTTATCTCCTAAAGTCCACAAAGTTTGTTCATGAAAGTATTTTCTGCTTTTCAGTACTTTCACGTTTATTGCTAAAATAATAACATGTGTGTTTCTTCAAATAATCTGTGTGTCCATTCCTTTTAATATGGAGGAACATTACTAAATTTGAAGTAAATATTAAATTATTAAATAATATTAAAACTTATAAAACATTATAATATTTGAAGCATTATTCAGAACTATCTAAAGGCATCTTTAAACAATCAAAATCCTTGTAGAAAATGTAAAGTACTGCATTGTGCTTTGTCAAATATATTTTGTTCATTGTTTAAAAAATTGACTACAAGTCTCTTTGATTGCTTCTTTAAGTAAGTAAAAGAAATGTTTTCCATACCATTGTTTCTGAACTTGAATATATTCCTCAAACATTAGTTTGTTAATACTCCACACTATTATAATTTTTAAAAGTATTTTTATTGATTCCAGAGAGGAAGGGAGAGGGAGAGAGATAGAAACATCAATGATGAGAAAGAATCATCGATCAGCTGCCTCCTTTATGCCCTACAATGGGGATGGATCCCACAGCAGGCATGTACCTAACTAGGAATCAAACTGACTGCCTGGTTCATAGTTCAGTGATCAACCACTGAGCATGCTGGCTTGGCCACACTATTATAATTTTGATTAAATAAGTTAAATACAATTTATGGTTTATATTTCTGACAATGATTTTACACATTGCTGCTCATTTTAACACTAGAACATATTTGAAAGGAAAATATTAAGAATCGTGTAACCTATATTTACATCTACCTGTGGGGTTCTAAGTCCCAGCTTGAGTGTAGTTCTACATAGTGCTGAGATTTAATTCAGCCTAGAAGTATCTGTTGGTTTAAGTTTCTTTTCCTGAGGGTTTTCACAGATTTTCATTGTTCCTAGGGCAACTATGTTTAAGGAGAAACAAGTATGTATAGCAGCCAGTTGGTGTGTATCTGATACTCGTTTTTTATCTGGTTAGCTGAGTTCTTTTGACAGAACTGTTTGAAGGAGCTGTTTTGTGAGACTGTGTTCCTCTGGGAAAATGTGAACTACAATTTAGTTGTATTAATGCCTACATGAGAAACTGCAATGCAGTAGAGGAGAGAGGCATTTTCACCACCCACTACCTGAAGAAACCACATGTGGAGGGCTGTGAAACCATAGGACAAGGGCATTGGGACATGATGATGTGCTGCTTTGGAAGCCCTGTAAAGAGGACCCCAGTGTCGGTGGCACTGAGACGCTGAACTGGAATAACTTTCAACCACCAGTTGTCAATGCAGTGGCCAAAATAAAGGAATACTAGTAACAGGGACATTAGTATTTGGTAAACTTGCAGACCTCCAAGGATCTCAGAAATATGGCAAGATTTTGTAGAGAGGAGATTCAGGGTCTGTATATAGTATAGAGCAGAAGTCAGATAAATTGAGTCATCACCATCCAGATGGTCTCTGTTATATACACAAGTGGATGATGCACAGGGCAGTACAGGTTACAGGTGTTATACGCAGCAAATAGTCTAAGAAGAGTCAATAAAGAGATAAGCATAAGCAGTGTGTAAAAAACAGTATTTTCCCAGAACTCATTAAGGTCATGTTATTAATTTGAACATAATTTGTGTGTGTGAATCTATAATCACTTGGTATGTATATATGTAATATATATCATATATACATCCACATGTATAAAAAGCACATGAATAAAATCACACACACGTATAAGTCACTTTTCTAAATTTGTTTCATTCTTTTATATATTATTTTGTAATCTATATACACATACTATTAATAATATTTGCCTGTTCTTGCTTTATAGGATTTTTGTGAAAGACAGAGACAATGTGCAATAAAATCACTATAATCATGTTAAGCTACTGTGTATATAGAAAGAATGAAATGAGAGAAGATGTGATATAAATAAAGAATAATATGACTTGTAGTAAAGAATGCTAGGTCTTTGTCACAAGTACGTCACTAACTTTCCAAATTTGGTTAATACATTTAATGCCTTTGTTCTATTTATAAAATACTTGCAATGCATATGTGAGAGGCTTATAAAATGTTTTCATAAAATATCGCCATTATTATAGGTCTAGAATGAAAAATAACTATAAATCTAATAATGTCTTTATTTATACATTTGCTATAATTTCAAAAGTTATTCCTTTATGGATGTTATTCTTTGAAACAAAAGACTGTTATATGCATGAGTGGATTCTACTACTAATATATATATTCCAATTAGTCTGTACTACAAATTCTATTACATTGTTAACTAGGTCAATGCATATTAAGTTAATTTAGTCATTCTGGTTCAATAATGAATTTGTATCCCTAAGGCTCAGTTGGTCACCATGGAAATTCAACTTATTATTAAATGCCTGATAATACTAATTCCCTTTTGCTCTCTGGTCACTTCACATTAGTAAACCAAACATTATAATAATTAAATTATTTATATAACAAATCTTATTTTTCAATTGTTATGTCTATGTTTTATAAATAATGCAATTTTTAAATATATATTTGGGGGCAAATATATATTTTAAATATATATTTAAAACTAAATAAGCCATGTTAAGTTTCTAGTATTCCTGAAGATCGTTTATGTCATATTTCTGTGACTACAAAGTATCTGAAGACACAATTGCTTTCACCAGGAGTGAAGGCTGCCCAGAAACCACTGGAACTCACTCAAAGAATATCAAGCTGAACATGGTTTTCAAGTTAGTGTCTAGAGAAGTTGCCATCAGTATAAGGCAGTTACTCCACATTCCCTAGTGGGTAAACACACACATTTACTCTGTAGCACTCATTGGGCAATGTAGCCAGGGTGGCCCAGAACTCATTACTAGTAAATTTGTGATAATCCTGGATATGCATTTTGGAGAAGGTTCCAATAGTCATGTGAATCTGCATAAATCATGACTAAAATGCAATGCCTTAATGATAACTGGGCTCAAGTGAATTGTAGTCCCCCAGATAATGGGAAACTCTCATTATCACAGCATTAGCAAGTGGCAAAAACTTTGTTTACATCATAAGGGTGATAGCAGAGTCCCAAGTCATCAAAAACATATTTTCCACTTTTAGTTCTACTCTTCCTTCTAAAACTTATATAGGGGTGGGCAAAAATAGGTTAATAGTAATAAATAATATGATGATTAAGAAATAAAAATAATGTAAGAATGAGTTCTGTTTTGTGTACTCACAACTGTAAACCTATTTGTATAACATTAAATGCAAGATGGCTTTAACACAACTAAAAAGTAAAGCCACAGGAAAATTAGCAAATCTAATTTTATGTTGTTTAAAAATCAGAGCTACTATTAGCAGAAATATTACCATTAATGTTGAGCTATAAATATTAGATATAGTGGCAATTAGAGTTTTCTGGGTGGCAAGCTGCTGGAAAATATAGATTTACAATTCACACTCACTTAAAATCTTTATATGAAATGGTTAAAATTGGGAAGAATAAAGTTGGGTAGAAAACTTCAGGAAAATGAATGCCAGACATAAAGTTAATTTAATCTTAGTTTACTTGATCAATTCAGATTCAAATTCTGTGCTTTACTACATGTTTCTCATCTTTTTGGCATCATCTTTGTTCAGCAGAATATGTCCCATTAATTGTTTCATGATCAAGAGTTTTCTACTCATTGGATTCCTCCCAAATGTGGAACATTTATAGACAGAAAAAGAGTTGATAATAATTGCAACAACTACCATTTATGACAAAGCATAAATACAAGACTTAGAGAGGAACAATTTAGGGTCTTATGCTAACAAAATATTTGTTTTGTAATAATAAATCATAAAGTAACTACAGATAGCTCTATTTGAAATCCAAGTAAATATGATCTCCCTGGTAAAAATGTTTGGGAGAGTTAGTGTCAACTGGCATGAAAAATATTATGACAGATGATTTAAGTTATTACCATGTGGGGATATCATATAGGCATAGAAATAGTCATGAGACTATACAAATAATTGTTTATTGAGCATATACTACAGCCCAGATAGTTAAATCATATAATTTAACACTTAAAATAACTAGGTAATAAGTACTATCATTAAACAACATTTTACTAATAAGAAAATAAGGCTAATTAATCACATGCACAGTTGCCCATGGGACGTTGATAATCCTAAAAAGAAGTATTCTAAGTTTTGCAGCAAATGGTAAGTTGACTTTTAAAATTAACTTTATCTTTCTTTTGAATAAAAAATTATTTCAGTTTCATAAATCTCCTGAGACACTTCAACATTGCTCTTTTTATATTATAATCCTGAAGAGATTAATCCCTAGATATTGTCACTCATGTTAGTTCAGCTAAATTTTTTTTTTATTACTAAACATATAAATGATACATCTCTAACAGAATGTGCATAATCTTTTCACTTCCATTTTACATTTTCATTATTATACAATGACTGTCAAAGGAAATATTTCATTAAAAGTTAATTTTAATCTAATGAATAATAATGAATGTTATTTTAGTAGTACTTGTCAAAGTTGACCACCTCCCAACAAATCTCGTTATAAAATTTATAGAGAGAACATCACAGATGTACAAGTTGTACCAAACTACTAACAGTAAACACTGTTCATTGTTGGTAGTAATGAAAAAGATGCCAGATACTCTTTTAAAGAGACATGAGACATCAATAAAGGTGACCAAGAACCATTGTAGTTATAGCAAAACTATCATTTTTCACTTTCTGAAAGCAAAGCAGTTACAATTTTTCCCAAATGGGGCACAATTCTATTTCACATTCTGTTTGGTTGACAATCTTGTTCAATTATGCAGAATAAAGACATTTAAGAGGAAAATGGGTCCCTTATCAGCACTAAAGTAAGCTGTTGAAGGAACTTAGAAAAGCCTACTATTAATCATTTTAAAACATAGTATATTCTTGCCTCTCAAATAGCATTTTAATTCATACCCTTTAGATGTTTTGCTATGCAAATTCACAGCAATTGGTATGAACACTCAGTAGCTTAGAGCATGAGGTTGAAAGGGGACATAGGATGCAATCTCTAGAAGAGAAAAATAGCAACCATGTTGGGTCAGATTTTCATATTACTTTCCTAATGCAGGAGAGTCTTTATTCCAAAGCCCAATGCAAATGATTCAAGATAATGTGTGACTTAGGCCCCTTGGACAAGTGATTATACTTCAGGAAATCACAAAATTTTTAACTCATTAAAAATGTATGTGTGTAAATATAGACAGAAGGATAATTGTTAAAAACTAAGTAGAGTAAAAAGATAGAGACAGAATGAAAGGGGCAATAACTGTGTGTGATATGGTGATTGACAGGCATTTCTAAGCAGGTGATATATAGATAGTCTGGTAACCTTAATGAAGGGGAGAGTGAGTTGTGAAGATATGGATTATCAGTATTCTAGGCCACGGAAATAGATTAGTGAAAAGTCCTGGGGCATGTGTAGCATACTTAAAGGAAAACAAAGGGGACCACGTGGCCAGTAGAGAGACCACACATCAATCAGTATGAGCTGAGGACAGATACAGGTCAGAGGTAGTTTTATGTTGGCTTGCATAATCATGGAGAGAGCTTGGATTTATTTTTGAATATGATGACTACCCTTTGTAGGCATTTGAGCAGAGGAGTGAAGTGATCTGATTTTTAATGTTTAGAAGATCCCTCTGGCTGATCTTTGAAGAGATAAATATGGGGCAAGGATATCAGTTAGGAAACCACTGAATTTCCTTAAACAAGAAAGATGCAAGGTTTGGATCCAAATGGCCATCATACCATTAACAAATAAGGTTCCTTTAACTACGCTGTGTGTTTTTCATGAGCCACTGTAATTCAGTTTTGTCAATTTTTTTTTCTTCCAGAGTCTGGTGCAGTATTTAAAATACAGTGACTAAAAGTATTTGTTGAATGAGTGAATAAATAAATGACTAAAATTTCAAAATAATACAAAACATAGATATTCATATTTATGAGTGTGATTAACTAGGACAAATGGAAGCAGTGAAGAGTTAGATATAATTTCAGAGGATTTCTGAGTCATATAGTGAAATGCATGATTTGAGTAAAAAATTATATGATGACATAATCTATTTCAAAGAAATAGGTCAAATATAAGAGTTCAAAATAGCTCTTTTCATGTTGAGTTCACTGACATTGAAATAAAAAAGTACTGATAGCCGAGACCGGTTTGGCTCAGTGGATGGAGTGTTGGCCTGCAGACTAAAAGGTCCCAGGTTCGATTCTGGTCAGGGGCATGTACCTTGCTTGCGGGCACGTCTCCAGTAGGGGGCGTGCAGGAGGAGGCTGATCAATGTCTCTATCTCATCGATGTTTCTGACTTTCTATCCCTCTCCCTCCCTTTCTGTGAAAAATCAATAAAAATAAAAATAAATAAAAAAAAGCACTGATAAATACTGGAAATCTTCTGAGTTAGAATAAAAGAAAGACTGAGAAACAAAAATTTGAAAACCAAAAGAGCTTCCTATAACTATAGATCAGTGGTCTTAAAGATTTCATATCTCATACATGCCTATGTGCACATGATACACACCTGTATTGCTCTAGGTGAGTGACTTAAGAGGTATGTGTTTCCCACTGAGGAAAGGATGTTATAAGAATTAGGTAATATCACATATTAAAACACAGCTGCCTAAACTAACTGCATTTTCTTCTCAACATCCAGTGCAAGTTATTAGATCCATAGTTCCGGAAAATGCCATACACAGAGTTTATCTTTATTTCAGAAATATATTGACTTTTTAAAGAATTATATATAGATAAATGTCAGCAGGATAGCTCTAGCTGCTCAATATAACAAATACCCAATGTATATTGAATAACAAATCAATATCAATTTATACATCATCTTTCATATTATATCAAAGAAATCCATATATCAGCTCTTTCCATTCAACTTTTAGAAATGATTTTCATAATGATTATCAATTTTGTGATACAGTACAACTCAAAAGAATAGCTAAAATGTTAAAAGCTGATATCTAGTGTCGATAAACTCCCAAAAGATGTAAAACTAACTAAGTGAAATGTAATGGTAGGAAAAATGCCAAAAATATGACTGGATTAATAGCAAATCATAAGAAAGAGAAATCAGATAATTAATTGCATAAAATGAAAATCATATTTTACTATCAGGATATGCTTTTGTCCTTAAAAATTTTGTTTGCCTCATCCAGGAAGTAATCCTTACCCTAAAATGCTATGTTGGACATGCTTCTTCTACAGTTAAATTGGTTTGGTTAATAGTAATCCCCAAAAAAGTGTAAAATTATGAAATAACAAAAACTCTGGTTTTCTTTGAATATCGGTTAGAATTCTTCTAACAAATTAAGATAATCCTAATGACTTACTATAGCTGTAAGGGCACAGATGTACTTGAAAAGAACACTGATGCTACACCTAAGTTCCCAGGGCCTACCTTCAATTGCTCTTTTTCCATTTTTTTAATTCAATAAATTTCCATTTCCTCAATAGCAGAAACAGTATCTTCTTTTCCTCTTTACTTACCTTCCCCTTTTTTCTCTATATGCCACTTACATATTTTAAAAGTTATTTAAGCTCCAACCGGTTTGGCTCAGTAAATAGAGCATTGGCCTGCAGACTGAAGGGTTCCAGCTTCAGTTCCCATCAAGGGCATGTACCTTTGTTGCAGGCACATCCCCAGGAGGGGGCATGCAGGAAGCAACTAATTGATGTTTCTCTCTCATCGGTGTTTCTAACTCTCTATCCCTCTCCCTTCTCTCAGTAAAAAAATCAATAAAAAATATATTAAAAAAAGTTATTTAAGATCTCTAATATTTCAAAAATTACCAAGGATTCCACAAACATGTAACTGCCTAAACAAAACCTAATCAATAAAAATTCGAAGACATTTAATAAAATGAATGTGGCTTATTATGCTAATATAATTTTATAAAGACTATTGAGATTTTATCAGAAGGTCATTTCTAGGTCTTCATATGTTTAAGATAGTTTCAGTGCTAAGGAGGCCAGACATTTCAAAATAAGCTAACTAAAACATAACAAATGAATATAAAACACTGAGTCACAGAGCAGTGATATATACTTAAAATGGTACTTGGAGGGGATTTGAAGCCCTAAATGCTTATTGTGTAATAGAAGAGTCTAAAATTAATAAGAATAGAGAAACAGAATTTTTAAATTTGGGAAAATATAGTGAAATTCAAAGTAAAGAAATATCAGTATAAGACTGAGACAATGAGAGAAATTACAATGGATAAAATGAACAAGGTAAACTATTTTTGAAGTGATTAATAACATTGATAACTTTTTGGTGTTGTACTTTAAAAATGAAAAAATGATGCAAATAAACAATATTTGAAAGAAAAAATCAACTTAAGCATTATAGACATTATGAGATATTTAAAGGATGTTATAAGTAAATATAATATTAATAAATATGAGCATTTAAAACTAGTAGTTAAAAACCTTTGCTTGAGTTTACCCACAAGATTTGCATAATTATTAATAAATAATTATAATACATAATTATTAAATGTAGAAAACAGGAAGTATTACTAAAGTTATTTTATGAAGCTTTCATTGCATTATCACCAAAACTTGACAAAAACTCCATAAGAAAAAATAATTCATGCCCAATATTCACTCATGAATAAAGATTAAAAATGCCAAACAGAATATTAGCAAACCAAATTTAGTAATAAATAAAGTGACAGATTTTTATCCCAAATTGTAAGTTTGATTTTCAGTAGAAAATAATAAATAAAATTTACTCAAATAACAGATTAAATAATATTTATCATATTTATTTCAACAAAGGCAAACAAATAAAAGCCTTTAATAAAATAAAAACACATAAACTCTAAGCAAACCACATCCAGAAGGCTTAGCAAGCATGATAGAATATATTTCATTAGATAAAACCTAATGAGGGTGTCTAATTTGCTATTGTCAGGATAATAACAAGTCTAGATGAGCTGCCAATACCCACTGTTCAAGATTACACAGGAGTTCCTAGCAAGTGCTGTATTAGAACAAAAAGAACTAAAAGTATAATGTCACAAATGAGAAACAAACAAACAAACACACTGTCATTACGTGTAGATGTCACAATGTAGATATCTACATTGAAAGTCCAAATAATCTATAGGTAAATTATGATAATTCATAGAAGAATTTAGAAAGTTTTCTGAATTCCAATTAATATTTAAAATTCACATTTCTATAAAACCAGCAACAATTTGGAATTTAAATGAAATCAATAACATTCATAAAAGCCACATCACATTAGTTTCCCAGGAATAGCACTGAAAATATCTGAGAATAAAATCACAAACATCTCTAATGATAATGAATATGCAGGAAATAAATACAACATATACCAAAGAATGGATGTTTAATATTAAAAAGTATCACTTACCCCCTAATATATGAAGATAATTCAATTCTAAATTTCAAGTAATTTGGTATAACAGTGGATGATAAGCTGAATCAAAAATTTTAAAGAAATTCATAATGTTAAGAATAGTAGTATATTATCAAGGAAGAAGAGCAAAGAAGATAGAATGAACTTTATCAGATATCAGTAAATTTTTATAAAAATATAGTACATAAGATATGGTATTAGCTCAGAGATTTTTTTACTAAAAGCACAGAATGAAAAAACACAAATATAAAAACACACTGCCAAGTAAGGAAGGAAAAGATGAATTTTCAAACCTAAAGAGATGCAAAATAAATAAATATTGAAACACTACCTTACAACAGATAAAAGTGAGGACCAGTTGGATCTAAAATCTAATGTAAAAGGTAAAATATGCTAGCTTTTAAAAGATAATATAGAACATCAGCATAAGCTGTCCTTTTGAAAATTATTTCCAAATTTGACTACATCAAAATTTAGAACTTCTAAAAATTAAAAAATAATCTATAAGATATGTTATATAATACTTTCACCATATACAAAACAATAATATTTACAAAAAATTAAGAATACTTTGTGGCTCAATAAGAAATAAAAAAATTCAAAAATTGAAAGTAGAAATGGGAATTTTACCAAAAAGAAGGCACCAATATCTCAGAAGCACAAAAAAATATCAACTATATTAAAAATAAATAAAGTGAAAATTTAAGTCACAATGAGACATTATATTATAGCAGCAAATTAGGAGAAAAAGTCAGACACTATCAATTGTTCACAGAGATATAGAATAGTGGGAATTCCATCCATTACTGATTACAGTAAAATCAGTATATCAACTTTGGAAAAACAGTTATATACATGATATACCTGAAATGTGCATTCATTATATTTATAAAATCTACTATTTAGTATGTACCCTAAGAAAAAAATTGTCTCTACTCTAGAACCATGTACATGAATACTTATAACAACATCCTATATAATAAAAGCCTAATATGCAAATTGACTGAACAGAAGAACAACCAGTAGTTATGATGCACACTGACCACCAGGGGGCAGATGCTCAATGCAGGAGCTGCTTCCTGGTTGTCAGTGTGCTCCCACAGCACCACTCAGCCAGAATCTAGGCTCATAGCTGACATGTGCAGTGGTGGTGGGTTTTAAGGAGTGAGAGGTCCCAGACTGCAAGAGCCCCAGACTGCAAGAGGGATGTCTGACTGCCAGCTTAGGCTTGAACCCCCAAGGGGAGTGAGCCTAACCCAGCAAGCGGACATCCTACAAGGTGGATATATATATATATACACTGAGTGGCCAGATTATTATGATCTCTGAATGCATTTAAAACTCATAATAACTGTAATAGAAAAGTTGGGAACATGAGCAGTTGGTTGGCCTGCCTGCTGTTCAAACTCCTGGTTGAAGGGACCATTTGCATGTTAACCTTTTATTACATAGGATATACACTGAGTGGCCAGATTATTATGCATTCAGAGATCATAATAATCTGGCCATTCAGGGTATATACAGTGGTACCTCGAGATACGAGTGCCCTAACATATGAGATTTTTGAGATACGAGCCTTTGAGCGAGAGATTTTGGCTTTGAAATATGAGCAACATTTGAGATAGGAGTAATTGCGTGGATCGGCCGGCTGCACACTACCCACCAGTTTACCGTGAATAGAGCGTCTCATAGTTTCCCACGCCTCAAGGTTACGGAATGAATTAAACTCATATCTCGAGGTACCAATGTATAACTAACTAGAGGCCCAGTGCACAACTTTCATGCACTGGGGAAGAAGGGGTGTCCTTTAGCCTGACCTGTGCCCTCTCACATCCAGGACCCTTTGGGGGATGTCTGCCTGTTGGCTTAGGCCCCATGGACATCCCTCAAGGGGTCTTAGCATTACTGCACTCAGCAGCCATGAGAGCAGCTTCTGGCTGAGCAGCTCTTTTCCTGTGGGAGTGCCACTCAGCTAGAAGCCAGGCTCGGTGCTCCTTAGTGCTGCCTCAGAGATGTGAAATGCCCCACCACTGCTGCTGTGCTTGCCAGCCATGAGCCCGGATTCTGCCTGAGCTTCTGCATTGAGTATCTGCACCCTGATGGCCAGTGCACAACATAGCAACTGGTTATTCTGCCATTTGGTTGATTTGCATATTAGGATTTTATTTTATAGGACAAGCAAAATCTGGGAACTCCCCAAATGTTCATGAAGAGAAGAATATTATAAAAAATAGATGAACAGTAATAATTAATCAACTAGAATTCTGTACATTGACATAGATGAATCTCAAAAATAATTTTGAGTGAAAAAAGAAAATCATACAGAATAAATCTATTTTCAGATAAAGTTAAGCCACAGGTAAAATGCAACCATATTTATTTAGGGCTAAATAAGTAGGCTGTAAAAAAACACTATAGAGAAAAATAAGAGTAAACAAAAACTTCAAGATCTGGAAGGAATATAACTGCTCAAATGACTCTTTTTCTGGACCTGGATATTGAGAATAAGGAGGATTATTTTCACTCTGTACCTGCATGTGTATGTGTGTGTGTTAATTTCTTTATTTATGGTTTATTTCATAATATTTAAAAAGGTTGAACTATAGTATATTGTATTTGTCATATATCTTCCAGTGAATCATATAACTTACTAATATTAAAAGTTTTTTAGATTTTAATTCTGCAGAAAATTTGCACTTTAGAAAACTTATTAGATTAACACTTTCCTTCGAGGACAACTTCCCTTGGCTCAAATGAGAATAAGAGTATAACAGATATGTTCATAAAGGAGGCAGAAAGGGTAGTATAAAGCAAATAAATGTGATGTTCTGAATTTTATATCTAAAACTCATCAACACAAGCAAATGGTAAGCACACCAGGTCAAGTGAAAGTAACTTTGATGAATTAATAATGACAGTCATCATTAGTTGAGTTTTTATGTCCAAATAATTGGCCAATTACCTAAGGCAGATTATCTTTAATCCTCACAGCAATTCTGGATGGTAGAGTATAAGACAGAAAAATTGACTTAACATGTACCCCAACTCATGTATGGAAAATCCCATATCTAATCCCAGAGTGTCTTTCATATGTGACCTTGTCATTACTTCATGTTTCCCAGATATTATTCAAGGTCAGACTGTGGGACTTAATGGAGTAAGTTAAGACTTGACCTTTAACCTAGCTCTGCAAATTATTGGCTGTTTGACCTTGAATAACATTTAATGAATACATTCTTAAGACTTTGTGTTTTTTAAACTAATTGGAGATCTTAAAACATTTCTATTACAGTTATCATGAGTTTTAAATGAAATCTGTATGTAAAACACTAGTATAAAACATCTTTTCAATTGATATTAATTTATTCTATTATTATTATTATTATTATTCATACTTGGCAACTTCAGTTAGTTTGATTATATAAATAGTTCCAAAATTTTTCAGCATCCTGTAGTTAGAAAGGGGACAGATTGTTGATCAATATAGGGCTGATTAAGCAAAAAGAGAAAGACAATAATAGGGCTCCAAAAGTAAGGATGCTGGTAACTAACACACTTTCATGATTGTTCATGGGGTCATGGCCAAGGTGGAAAGATAGCGAAACCTGGAATAGAAAGAGTCTCTGAGAAGTGAAGAACATCCTTGGGAAGAGATAGCAGTTTTAATGGGGAGGTGGAGGTTGAAGGGGCATGGTTTGGGAAAAGGAATGAAAGAAGAAAATTAAAGAATTCTATAATTATATCATCCACATCTGACCCAGAGCTCAAAACATTTCATAGCCCTGAACAATTTCATAACTGTTTGAATGCCATCACTCCAACTTTCCTGACAGGATGAGCTACGAGGAAGAATGACCAGTAGGACCTTACATTGTGACTAATTACCTGGGATGCATCATCTTGGGGTTGCTCAGATGTCTTTACCAAACAATAGCTTTATTTCTGTGACATCCTCACTATGAAAAAGACACAAAAACTACAGCTCCCTTGGTCAAATAATAGAATATGGTCTTCCCATTATATGTTATTCACTTTCATCAATTTCTACTTATATGGACTTCTGAATCCCTGTTTCCAGCAACCTAATTTTTTAATCCTCTAGAAAATCTTGCTTTTTCCTGTTAAGTTTTCCAACAAGCAAAATGTTTCCTCTATATATCACCTAAGTCTAGAATTCTGCTATACATGTATAGACCTACTTGACTATGTTTAACATCCTGTTTGTCCAAGTATTGCAAACCTCAATCCCTGATAGTGTCTAGAACATGGTACCATACCTTTAATGTTTTGTATTGTCACTTAAACATACCTGACCTAATGAATGAATCTAATTCAAGAGATATGTCTATTAAGTCAAGTCTTACTGATAAATCCAAAAATACCCCCAGAAATTATTAAAAAGCAGTTGGGTAATAACAAGTACTATAGATTTCTAAAAACTTTAATGCCTTCTTCGTTAATATTGTAAGGGCTATTTATTATTTGCTTTCTCTCTGAAATTTGAAATTGTTTTAGCTCTGACCCATGAGACATACCTTACTGTGTGCAGAAGAAATGCTAATTAGAGATCTTTTCAGTGACAAATGAGACACTGCAGTAAGTGAAGTAGCACTTTGGCTTACACTGAACTCCATACCTGAGCGCATAGCCTCTTTCTGAATGCTTTCATAGTCATGCCAGTCTTTTCTTCTCAAACCATCTGTCCATGCATAGAATTGCCCATCTCCCAGGCCCAGTGGAAATGTCTGTGGAAAAGGAAAGTATTCAGAGCATAAAAAGGAGGTATTTCCCTTTGCATGGTAGGTAAACACAGCCAGGCACATAATAGGCAATCAAAGAATATTTGTTGAATAAGTGTTTTTTCCAAGTATACTGAAAAGAGGGTTATTGCTAGTGACCAGATTAATATACATTTAAAAACCCTGTTTCAGCTTTTTTTCTTTTTAATTTATTGTCTAAATTTTAAATATGTTTTCTTTTTTCCTCACTTAACCCCTCCCCCGTTTACCCAGCCATTCCCACCCCAGGCAAGCCTCCACCACCCCAGTGTCTGTGTTCATTGGTTATGCTAATATCCATGCATACAAGTCCTTTGGTTGCTTTCTAACACTACCCCCCTCCCCTGTCATTTGTCTCTGGATCTATTCTTGTTCATCAAATTATTTTGATCATTATATCCTACATATGAGTGAGATCATGTGATATTTATCTTTCTCTGACTGGCTTATTTCGCTTAGCATAATGCTCTCCAGTTTCCATCCATGCTATTGCAAATGGTAAAAGTTCCTTCTTTTTTATAGCAGTGTTTTATTCCATTGTGTAGATGTATAATAGTTTTTTAATCCACTCATCTGCTAATGTGCACTTAGGTTGTTTCCAAATCTTAGCTATTGTTCATTGTGCTGCTATGAACATAGGGGTGCATATATCCTTTCTGAATGGTGTTTCTGGTTTCATGTATCAACTACAACATCCAACCTTTCCTATTTTATTTCATCCAGAGACTTTAGTAATAATTCAGCTTATCACCTTCCATGAGCATAAAATTCTAGCTGTTTTCACATGCCTAAAATGTAAATATTAGTAATACTAACAATTTTGGTATGAAATGGAATAAATTTTGTTTGGGATTTGTATGCTTTCACCAATTTTCATCAGGTGTATTTGAATGGCCTGATAATAACATTAGCAGCCATTCATTGAATGCTCACTATGTGCTGGGTACTATGTTAAATACTCTATACATTTAAGATTGATCAATCTTTATGATAGTCTTTGGTTGCAAATTTCCATTTTTTCTGCTTATTAAACTTGAGACCCAGATAACTGAAATAACTTGAATCAAACCACAGTGGTAAAGTAAGAACTTGGACCCATTCTGTAAAGACCAAAATTGTGGTCTTAAAAACTAGTAAATACTGCCTCCTATTTTATACTTCTAGTAAAGTATGCTACCTGGCAATGCTTACAGTTGAAAACTATTACCCACTCAACAACTAAAATAACAACATATGTTTTATGCTTTGGTAAAACCAAATATATTGTAATGTCAACTTGAAAAGTATTTATATATACATTGCTGAAGCTACAATTTTTATGGTGTTTATTTTTGGTAATAAGAAAAATGTTTTAAATAAATATTATTTTCACCAGTTTTAATAGTCAAGAAAATATAAATTTTTTCATATTTACATATGTTTTCCTTTTTATTTGGTTTATGTTTGAAATAAGTAATATATCTACAGAAGAAGGTAAAGCAAGATTTATTAAACTTTCCATTTAGATAAAACTAAAGAATAATTTCAGCAAGAAATTTTTATTCTATAAAGTATTTTACTAGTTTGAAATAGTGCAACTATTGTGCTTATAAAAATTATCTACCTTCAGTCCATATTTATAGGTTGTAAGGATCCATTTAATTTTGAAAGAATGAAATTGAGCTAATAAAGAAAACCAATGTAGTTAAAATCAGAGAAAAGATTATCCAAACCCTAATATTTAAAGGATTTTGTTTATAAGAGTGGTGAATTCAGGAAAAACAGGACTAAACAAACATACAAGGATAATGATGAGTTTATTTAAAATGAGGGATCTATAAAAACAAGATTTTTTTTAAAGGAAGATATAAAGAAAGAAAAAATACGATAAAATTAACAGAAAAGAATAAAGTAAAAATAGAAGGAAATATGAAAAACAATTGGGGTATAGTAGCAAACACTAAAAAAAATTGTCATGCATTTTTTTCCTAATTGATATTGGCTTTATAATTAAACTCAGCTATGAATCTGAAGTTTTAAATAATCAGATAACTTTAGTATATAAAATCTATGTTTTGTCTCAGCCATGCATTTATAATGGTAAATACTCAGCAATAAGAAAATTTTTCACATTGATTTAGATAATACCAATTTAGATACATCACTTTCAGATTAAAATAGTTTCAAAATAAGTTTTGACATAAAATGGAGAAACAGTGTGCAAAATCCAAATATGCAAATTTCTGTCTGGTTACATATTAGTTGGCACACCCGGCCCCTTACACAGAAGGAACGGAGAGACTGACAAAAGACCTAGGTACTTCAGGTTGGTAGGCAGCAGGTTTAATAAGCAAGGCAACTATATGCAAGACTTGCCTTAGTCTGTGCTGTGAGATGAGTAGGTCTCAGCACCTGCTAGCCAGAATCTTACCCTATAGAGAGGTTTTAACTGGCTCAGTAGGGTGGTCAGTCTGGGTGGCCCAACAAAACTTTACTCTCAAGGCTACCTCCTTGAAAACATTGTAGGAATGGTGGGCAGGGCATACATTCCAAGGTCAAAGGAAAGGGGGTGAGGAACCTTTGAATGTCCAGGGTCAAGGTCATGGGAAAACCAGTGATCGCATCCTCTTAATTCCTCTCTCCCATATTCCACCCCTCCACGGCTCTTACAATTTTCCCCCTCTTCCTCAATGGGCCTTCAGTGGTCAACAAGTTGTTTTATTAGTGTCGAGATGGTTCGTTTGGCAACTATCTGACTGCGCTGGAGGCCCAGGTCTCTACAAGATTTTAGACACATGCAAGATAAACACAGATTAAGATACTAATTCCCCAAATAAGTAACAATTTTTTTCTGCCAAGAGCCCCATGATTGGAATCATTGCTTTACTAAGTCACATAGACTGGTGGGCATTTACCTGTGTCCTCATATGAATTAATAATGTTGACACATTAGCAAACTCATTATGTATGAACACAAAACATTCTCTTTAGGTAATGGCATAGGTACCTCCTTGCAAGGCAGTATTCATGCCCATGGATATCTGTTTTGAAGGACAGCTTTTGTCATTAGAAACATTTAAATCAGTATTCAGAAAAGACAGACTGTTGGCTACTATTCAAGGCTTGCTGGGTGAATTCTATAAGGACTTCTATCCTATAAAATAAAAGCCTAATATGCTAAGTGTCTGGTCAGTTGTTCAACCAATCAAAGTATACATGCTATTCATATGCTAAGTCCGCCCAACTGCTTGCTATGAGGTGTACTCACCACCAGGGAGCAGATGCACCGACCAATAGGTTAGCTTGCTGCTGGGGTGCAGCCAATTGGGACTGAGCAGAACAGGCTGGAAACATTCTGGAGCCCTCCTGTAATTCCTCCCCAGCTGGCCAACTCCCATGTCCCACCCCAGCTCCGACCGTGTACCAGTGGGGTCCTTCAGCCTGGCCTGCACCCCCTCACAATCTGGGATCTCTTGGGGGATGTCAGAGAGCCAGTTTTGGCCTGATCCTTCCAGAGAGGCTGAGGGACCCCACTGGTGTACAAATTTGTGCACTGGACCTCTAGTGTGATATGAAGTCCATGAGGCAGAGGTGGGACAAAGAGGATGGCCAAATGATTATACAGGTAGAAAACAGAACATGCCCACCTGGGGAGAAGGAGTTGGCAGCTTTAGGAAGTTAACCTGATTGTGTATACCTTGTTGTTGGCTGGAGAAGGAGCACTGTCTGGCTGAAGAGATAATTAGGGGCCAACCATGATTCCCAGCTTCTCCTCTCTCTCCAATGGTGCATATTTCACTCCAAGTATTATGTATTTTAATATGTCTAGTTTGCAGCAGACATATTGGGATTGAGTTGTTCCCTCTCACCCAGGGGTACAAAGTAACTCACTCATCCTTGTGGGATGTTTTATTGCAAATTCCAGTAGATAATGTCTTTTCCTGGGCAAGATGGGACTTGTGTTCTCAGCAGCATAGCTTGTTGATCCACAAATAAAAGGGGCAATGGTTCTCTTTGTCTTTCATACTTTTCAGGTATGGCTTATGTTTGCAAGATTCCCAGTCTGGCATATGGGTCACAGGCCCTGCTGGCTGATCATTCAAATGTATTAAAGCCCGAGATAGCACTTTAATCCAGCCAAACAATTTGTTTTATCTGTTAGTAATTTAACCTACTGCTTTAATATTCCATTTTCCCTTTCTACCAAATATGTCACTTGCTGGTTATAGGTGAGATGGGATCTCCATTCAATGTCATGTTTCTTTGCCCAGGCACATCATGACCTTTGAAATGAGACCCCAAACACTCTATTCCACAAGAATATCCAAACATGAAACTCAACTTCTCTTACCCCCTAATGGTGGCAGCCTGTTTTACATAATGATAGAGAAAGTTTATAGTAGGGCAGATACAGTCTTCTCACACAATAGGACATATTTAGAACCATCATATAGAGGGAGGGGGCTGATATAATCATTTGTCAATCCAGCACCTACTGGGAAATTTTGTGATGGCCTCAGACACCTGTGGCAATTTTCTTGGGTAGTGTTAACAACACACAAGACATGCTGTTAATACATTAAACTTGAGACTGCATTTCAAGGGCAATACAACTTCCTTGACCACATTCTAACTCACAGCCACTTCAGTGCCAGTCTTTCTGTGCACAAAATCTGCTCTGTCTATTGAAGGGTCCTTTGCTAGGGTGCATATTTGAAGACATCAGCTTCCTGATTGCCAGGGGTGTGAGTGCCTTATGAGCCTGGACTTGGAAGATGGTGAAGACTGCCTCAAGCTCTTGCAGGCAAACCCATTTCCCCCCACATATTCTAACCCTACAAGGTCTTATTCATGACCACCCACCCCTCAGCTTCCAATTGTCCAAGCCATAGGGTTAATCCCTTTAGAACAGGCCAACTGTCAGTGCAAAGGATTACCATCCTGGCCTCAAGAATGCTCACCAGCAAAACCAATTTGAGTTCAACCTATTGGCTTCTGCAGAGTCTCAGTTTATGAAATTTGTACATGTGTAGGGTCCCTCGGCCTGGCCCGTGATCAGGGCTCATCTGTGGGGCAAGTGGTGGGGTGATCAAGGAGGCCCCTACTGGTGCTGCCTGCTAGCTGGCCCTGCCCCCAACCACTGCGGCTGGTCACTTTCCTCTGTGCGAAGACTGGCAGGGTAATCAGGGGGGCCCTGATGGCACACACCTTGGCTGACCTGGGGCCTGAGGGCTGTGGGGGGGGAAGCTCCTGTGTTGAGCGTCCAGCCCTTGGTGGTCAGTGTGTGTCATAGCAACCAGTCGTTCTGCCATTGAGTTGATTTGCAATTTGACTTTTATTATATAGGATGATGTTAGTGTTAGGTTTTTTTAGAGACTACAGTCTGTGTGGGTGAGTTGACCTTACTAAATCCATCTTAGTTTGAAACAATGCCACTATTTTTTTAATCAAAAAGTATCTGCCAGTCCATCTTTCTAGCTTATAAAAGATCCCACTTGTTTTGAAAGACTGGAAATAGAGCTACTGTCAGCCAGAATTTCCCTACAGGCCACAGGGGCTGCCATAGGTATATGGGTAGAGTATTTGGAATATCTACATGCTCTGTCGTTCTAGTGTCTAAAGACAGTGGGCTGGTGGACAGTGTGCTCCTCAGCTGCAGACAAGCATGCTACTTAAGCCAGTGTGAGATTTTTGAGCAATGGCAGAGTGGGTTGATGAAACATATTCTCAACCCACCCTTGAAAAGAAAGGAAGTTTCTAATATAATATGCTGTTCATTTGGGAGAGACTCTACCTGGAGAAGCATTGTGCACACTGTAAGGAGCTGCTGATGTATGGGGGTATATTGGGTTCTTCCTTCCTTCCAGAACTGGGACCATTTATCTCTGTTCCAGAGCCCAACCTATACCTTCAAAAGCCCTATTTGGGAGATGCCCAGAGCTTTAATCTGTTGCATCTATATTTTGCCTTCTCAAAGGCAACTTGTTGCTCTGATCCCCAGTTTCACATGTGCCTTTTTTTAAAAATCAGGGTGTATAAAAGATGGAGGCACTGTTTCAGGAGGAGCGGTGATGGGGGTTCCTCCAAAGCTCCAAAGTGCCAAAATGTCTATAAAATCTGGTACCTCTTTCCCATTCTGTGGGGGGAGGGTTTGGATAGGCTTGCAACTTATCAATTATAGCTTCTTGGACAACATAGGTCTTAATTCAACCAAATGACTCCTCAAAACTTTACAGTAGTGCCTGAGCCTTGAATTTTCTGTGAGTTCACTGGCTATCCTTTTCTTTACAGATGTTCCAACAAAGTCTGCAGTGTCATACAGTAAAAGCAGTCCTCATGTTAGTGCTATATCATCAATATAATGGGCCCATTTTACTGATGTGGGACAGAAGAACAGAAAGATCTTGGGCTACCATCCCTGACATATTGTGGGGCTGAGAAGGTAATCCTGGGGGAGCACTGAAAAGGCCCATTGTTCCCTCTCCCAAATGAAGGCAAATTAATCTTGTGAGTCAGCATCCAGGGATATATGGAAAAAAGCATTTGCTGAGTCCAATACAGCATGATACATTGGGGATTGGGGACAAGATATCTAAGATGATCGCAATGTTGAGAACAGACGCATGAATGAGGGGTCACTACCTTGTTCAATTATCGGCAGTCCACAGTCATCCTGAATGAGCCATCTGGCTTTTTTAACCACACTGGGCAGCTGAAACAGTGTAGGCAAGTTGTACAATACCAACTTGGTGTAGTTCTTTGCTATTTTCTCTTATTTTCTATTCTTCCCCAGGCAATTTATATTGTTCTATTGTTACCACTTTTTGTGAGCAGTAGACTTGCTAGATCCCAACTGGTATTTCCTATCAATTCTGATTTGATTACTCTAACTTGGAGGCAGATTTTACCCATAGAGTTTTGCAGAGTTTGCCCTTATCGGCTATCAATGACCAATATTGTCCCTGATATTGGAGAGAGAAAAGACATGTTTCTCCTGGGGGAGAATGTTTAATCTTCAGTGTTAAATGGACCTTCCTGACTTTCTTGTTTCCCTCCATAACATCAATGGCACTGAGGGTGCCAGAAATTAGGTTTATTATGTATTAGACTACATTTGGCTCCAGTGGCGACCAGAATAGTCACTCATCTTTTTTATATTTCTGGGGACCAGTGAGTATTGAGCTCAAGATGAGGCTAATGATCAACTTCATTGGCCCTCACATGGAGGCAGTTTTGTCTTGCATCCTATACTTAGTGTGGGAGGTACCACCCCCAATAGAACTGTATCTCCCAGGCTCTAATGGAACAGAGAGGACATAAGAAATGGTAGGGGCAGGTGGGGCAAGTCATAATTATTGTTCAGGTTTTAAGGCTTTTCATAGAACAACCAACACAGCAATGATATCAAGCTACATTTACTTTTGGATTATTCACCCGACCCTTTATAACAATAAACTCAGCAGGAGTGTGTTCTCTCACCATTATCCTTTCCTGGATTGGGGGCTGCTCCACTGGCTGGGGTTGTTGTTACTTTATTTTTGGTTTCCTTTGTATTGTGAGTTAGACAGTACTCAAGGTTAAGTTCATTTTATGGTCAACCACCACAACATCCTCCTCTTCATTCTCTTCATTTTAACTCTTAGTGTCCAACTCAAGGTTTGTCACAAGCACCTGGACTTTAATCCATGGCAGCTGCACCTTCTTAGCTTTACAGAATAGCATGCTAAACTCTTCAATGTATTAGCCTGCTCTCCTAACTCTTCTTATAGCCCGAAAGCTAGAAGAGTAGTAGACATAAGTCCTCCTCTAACCTCAGCTTATCCTCCAACTTTCTCATTCCAGCTTCAGCCTCTAGTTGGGCATGGGCAGCTAAGCACTGTCCACAATCAAAACAAGTCCACAGCCCACAGCCATGTGCTTCCCTTCTTTGCTTATGTGACATGCAGTTCCTCAAATACATATTAGAGCAGCTGACATTTTCAGGGTGTCCCCACTCTCACGTAGGAGCACACAAGCACCTAACTAACAGACCACCCCTCCCCACATAAAAATCAAAGACCTATTTCTTACATTTACTGGATAACTTACCAATTGTTGTTCAAATACTGCCTTCCCCAACAGACACACAGACACAGCAGGCAAAAGATAGACCAAAGCAGGTAGCATGCCACTACAGTTTGGTAGGTGCCAGGTTAAATAAGCAAGGGAACATACTTACCAGCCTTGTCTTTGGGAGCTGGGAGATAAGTAGATCTCTACACTTGCCGCCATTTTACATTTGTATAGAGGCCTTAATTGGGTCAGTCACATATTCAGTCTAATAACACCTTACTCTCTCTAGGCTACATGCTTAAACAACTCCTAGTGTGGAAAGGTATGGAGAGTGACTACAGAGTTTGGACAGGCAGGTTCAAGCCTCGGACTAATGAGAGGGCACAGTCCTCTCATTGCCATGTGCAAGTCCCAGCTTGGAGGACAGAACCCTTCCAGCACAATAGTAGCCAACAGCTATAGTTGAAAGCTTGGCCTTATGGTCTGAACACGTGGTCCCACTTGCCTGAGTGATGTGGGCTTGATTGAGTTTAGGTGCATGTAATTGAGGAGATTCAAAGCTCATAAGAGCATTGTAACCAAGTCCTTACTTTGACTCGTGGAATCTGGCTATAAAATAAAGAGATGGCTTACAGGCCGTGGCATTGTCTCTCTCTATCAGAAAGGGCAGTGTCCCACCCAGAAGTGTCCCAGCTTTTTTGTCTTGTCTGTCTTTTCTAAATCCTTCACCACCTCCACTCAGGTTCACTCTTGGTCGTGCTGACGCTGCACAGAAGGGTGGGCAGGATGTACATTTTAGGGACAGGGCAGCAGGGAGGATCGTCTGATTGCCGAGTCAAGTGCACAGGTCAAGCAGAGGTCACATCCTCTCGATGACCTCCTGCAACATTACCAGGCACATCCTATTTCTCTTACTTTGATACATTTAATTTTGAAAATTCTTAGCAATTGGTAATTGAACTCAAGAATTAATCTTTATTTTCTATGAAACTTACAATAAAGCATCAGATGAATCAAGGAAGCAGATAGTTGACTTGATACAAATATTATAAATGGCTGAGAATTACTGGGACAAAAACATACTTTTTTGTCCACTAAACTTTTGAAATAACTAAAAATAGAGGCATCAGGTATTTTTGAGAGCAAGGTTAAAGGTTAAATAAAAAATGACTGACACTTTATATGAGGAAGTTCAATTCTCCTGGGTTTACTCCTCAGTTCCAACCATTAGATGATTTCTGTGACCCAACCACTGGTGCTCCCCACTCATAGATAATTGGAGTTTGAATGAGAGAAGTATGTTTTCATACTATTTGCAAAGTATGTGCCAAACCTACTGAATTATCTTTTTTTAAAATATATATTTTATTGATTTTTTACAGAGAGAAAGGGAGAGGAATGGAGAGTTAGAAACATTGATGATAGAGAAACATTGATCATCTGCCTCCTGCACACCCACTCCTGTAGATATGTCTGCAACCAAGGTACATGCCCTTGATGGAAATCAAACCTGGGACCCTTGAGTCTGTAGGCCAATGCTCTATCCACTGAGCCAAACCAGTTAGAGTCCTACTGAATAATCTTATTCATAGGGAAGGAGGATGACCAATATAAAGATTAGATGTATTTGCAACCTTTTCACCCCCCAGAAAGGAGAATAAGTAATTAATCCCAGTCCATTTGGATTCAGATATGAATACTCAGACCTAAATATTGGATAACAAAAATTGGTGCTATAACTACACTGAAAGTTGAGAAAAAGAGAAGAATATTGTTAAATACACATTTACATAATAGGAAAACATTAGATAAAACCCAAACAGACAAAATATTCAGAAAAATAATACACACACACTATCTGCAAATATGGAAGTGTATAATATGATAAAGGTAAGAAATTGGCATGGTTTTCCCTGAGTAGCAGAAATTGCAAGTCAGAGAGAATGGGCCAGGTGAAATTGCTTTCATAGTAAAGGCTATCTGAGGATATGCTACCTCTTCTTAGATAAATACTACTCACAGATATACTAGATTAATGATACAATCAGAGAGGAGAGACATAGACAACTGTATTTTAACTAGCTCTCCATGTGATTCTGAGGCTTATTAAAATATGAGAACCTCTAATTCATATAAAAAGAAATAACAGTTATCATTAAAAGAACATTGTGGATTCATTTGCAAAGTATGTGCCACAACCTACTGAAGAATCTTTTTCATATTGCAGGCTGATGATCATTATAAAGATTAGAAGTGTTTACAACCTTTTCACCTGCAGGAAAGGTGAATAAATAATCCCAGTTCATTTGAACAGAGCTACCTTGGTTCTGAAAGCCTGGTCGACCCGTAAGTTAAATGGAAAAAAAGAAGTAATAAGAATTAATGTAAAATTCGTTGTATCTACATCTGTTTCACTGGCCAGAAAGGTGGATGAATAAACCTAAATTAATCCCAGTCTCTTTGTATAGAACCACATTGGTTCTGAAAGCTTAACCATCCATTAAATGACCCATCAGTATTCTGACCTTTTCTTTCACATGAGCAATCTCCAGTGCCCAGATCTATTTGCTTCTCTCTTGGGTTATATCATGTGCCCTCCATATGATTATAGTAGCACAGAACCATTATCTATGACCTTGTAAAATAAATGTAAAGAGTATTGTACCTTCATGAGGCATATATTTCAGACCCATCATTAGGTCAGCCATTTATTTGTGAGCGCTCTTTCTATTTTTCACCTTGTAGACTTTTTATTCATTGTAATGTCACTACAAATAATTAACTTGGAAAAAAAATCAGGAAAAGAAGAGACAGAATCCATTAAGTAGAAATTATATGTAATAGTGAAAGCTGAATCCCAGAGCCTATTGAAAAATAATATACTTGAGAATGGATCATGAGAAGAAAGTTTTCAAGGGTAAAACATTATTCATAGACAATGTGTTTGCCAGAGATATCAAATTCAAACACCTGGGTTCAGAAAAATGATGCAAAGTGGTGAAAAGCTGTGTGCACTCTTGGACTATCTGACCACTGTTATTAACTTTGAAATCATGCTAAAACTTCTCTTAGGGTCCCTCTGAAAATCTCAGATAAATTAAAAAACCCTTGCCTATAAATTAGAGCAATTTTATTCATTGCAGTATTTAGTATAGATGATGGTGACATTGAAAAGACACATTGTGTGAATCTCTATAAAGAAAAGATTGTGTGTATTTTAAAACCTCTCTCGGGTTTTATAAATCAACAGCCAATGGACTTATTCTCACAATCAGCCCTATACGTACTACTTTAGTTATTTTTTAGAAGACAATATGATGTAGTGTAAGTCCTCTGGATCCAAGGCCAGAAGACATAAATTAAGGTTTCTAAACCATATGCAGGAAATCTACATTTCCTCTAAGCTCCTCAGTTACCTCTTATATGAAATGAGGGTAATAAAAAATAAGACCTACTTTACACACCTCACAAGGATTTTTGAGTAGTAAATCAGATAAAGTATGAAAAGCCCTTGGCTTATCATAAATCCACATATAAATGCCAGTTGTTTTCATCATCTCCGCTATTTTTATAGATACATTTGAATTATTGCCATTATCCTTGAAAAGTTATAATATACTTTAGAGACAAAACTTATATATAATAAACAAATAATTAATTATGTAGGACAAACTTTATGTCAGAATATGTTAATAGGATATACACATAGGTGTGAATTCTTATATTGGGTGTGATTATGTTTCTTATATTGAAGTCATTTGGGAGATGTTCTGAGCAAGTGGAACACTACTGTATAAGTAACAATGATGACACCAATGGAAAAAAGAAGATAACTGGCATTTATTCTTACATAATTTTATCCTCATAAGAGCCAGAATAATGAAGTAGAGTTCAGAAATGTTAAGGTCACATAATTGTCTTCAAGTCCACATAAGTAGTAAGTGAAAAACTAGAATTTGAACTAAACTAGTCTATCTTTAAATCTTATGAATTATAAAAACAAACAGAGACCTTTTATGATTCTCTCATTATTTATTTATTCAAACTCTATAAAGTCTTTTTAAAATGTTAGGAATTAAGCAAAAGACACCATGGAAAGCCAAAGAAGAATTCAGACAAGGACCTTAGACTGTATCCACTGAGCAACAAGGGGTCACTATAGGCTCTCAAACTGGAGAGTAATATATGAAATGTTATGCAGAAGTCAGTTTTGGTCAAACCCAATAGCATGCAATGAACCAGGAAAAACCTACAGAGAAGTGTCTGCAATTGTGTATACTCCCAAAACATATTGATAAGTTAGTGTTAGAACACATAATTCCTTTTTTGGTGAATAGAACTGCCTACTTCTTTACATTTTGTTTAAATTCTCAGACATGACATTGTTAACAAAATTTAAAAAAAGCCTTGAACTGGTGTTGATCATTGAAACCTCCAGTCCATCCTCTTGACCTAGTAAACATGGAATCCAAAGGAGCGCTGAGGACACAGATATATGAAGCAGGCAGAAAGGTGTATGAAGGAATTCAGCTCTTATTTTTTAAATTTAAAAATTTTCAACAGAATATGGGTTGCTATATAAAATATCTTAATTTTAATTTTTAAACAAATGCAAGTATTTATAAAATATATTGTAGGATCATGTGTTTGGGATATCTTGGCTACAGTCACCATTCGTAAATCAACGGGCAAGCTTCTCTCACCATCTTAATCATGACCTCACTTAGCTTGTCTCAATTTGTCTTCTCTTTTATCTGGTGTAAACTTGATTAACATTACCAAAACTCCGAGCTTATAAATTTATCCTTTGTTTTTATATGAGTGACTATGGAGATCATTAAAACTAGTTAAAGATAAACACTGAGTTAGTATTGGTGAAAAAAGCTGCAAAAGTGAGAAAATCAGAAGACTTTGTTCTGGTAAATAACGAAATAGTGCTCTGGTTTTTATTTTGATAATAAAAATGACAAAACTTTTGAGTGGCTTGAAGCTCAGAATCCCAGATTATAGATCTTTTGTTCCTGAGGATTCAATTACATTGACCACACACTTGTAGTGTAAAATTTTGTCCTATGGTAATGGTTGTTTTTATTATATATTTATCTATGGGACTTATTTGCACAAAAAAAGGCTGTTATCAAACTCATATTATCATAATACTATTTTATTTGGAATGACTAGATCCATGGAATACAAGGAACACACAATTTTAGAATTCTACCGACAGAGCTTGCTTTCTCTTCCAATCTTCCTGAAACTATTTAAGCATTATTTGTTTGCACAAAGATCATAGGACCTTCATTTTATGATTTCTTGGGTGCTTGTGAAGAATTTCTGAAGATGCTTCCCTATATGGGTTGAACACATGTCTGGGTTGCTGAAAAAAGAAAGAAAAAATACATATTGTTTAACTCTATTTTTTTCTATATTGTTACTTCATAAATTTAATTAACATTACAACCAGAATTATTTATTGTCAGTAAATGGAAGCTTCTGTTTGTTAGTAAGTAATCAGAGAGATCAGTAGCAAACTATTCTCTTGTAAATAATGGGCATCATTATTTATTTCTTTTAGTTAAATACCATTGACTGCAAGTGTCTGGTAAGAACCACCCTGATATTAAATAGGTTTAAGAACTCAGCAGTAGTTTTAAATTGAACTGACATACTCTATTTCCACTCAAGCATATGATGTAGAGGAGTTGTGTTACTGACTTTCAAAATTACTATAATTTTACTTTTTTTCCCATCACAATAGAAACATGTTAACTCAGCAGGAGCATCCTCCATATACTTGATTGCTATGGAGCAGCATACCTTGTAGAAATATCCAGAGGATCAGCATGTTACAAACATGACATTTTCTGAGATGTATTCTCATCTCAAAGTCTTCTTTTTGTGATTCCTAAAGGAGAGATAAAAAACCAATAACAAAAATTTAGCACAGAAGTGGATAGCATTTCTGTGAAAATGTAAAAGCAAAGAAAAATCATGTCCAAAAAAATCATATTATATTAACCTTCAAGTGTCACCTGGCCCCCTGGTGATGGAGATCCATACTCTTGCCGTTTCCTGTGGGTATTAAGTCTGGGTTTCCTGACCCTCTGAAATTTCTTCAGAAGGACATCATATGGTGCCTCTAGAATTCCACCCTATCAATTCTTCAAGGAAAAAAACATAGCATCCTCAGTTGTTCTCCAGAATCAGTGTTATCTTAAAATATGACTCTATGTCCTTATTAATCTGAGCTTATTGTGCTATGTCTGAAGGGAAACATACAACACAGAAAGGTGAGATGAGGATTAGAGAGAAAAAGCAGAGATCTTTTGTCATAATTGTGATATTGATAAAGAAACCAAATCAAGTGTCAGCTCTTTCTCTAAGCTGTATGCCACCTTGGTGCTTTTATCTATTTACTAACATAAAACAAACAATATAACAGCCGTGGACCCAGAATTACAGCTGAGAATACAGGATTAGTTTATAATTAAGTCATGATTAGGCAACAGCATGTCACAATCATAGGCTTTAAACTCCTCAAAGATCACTGTATAAATATATGCTCAGTCGGCTGTAGTTATTACCACTTTCACAATGACTGCAATCATCATTGCATCAGCTATATGCATACAAATGTAGATGAGACCTCAACATTACATTCAAGGAGACTTTCTGTTGCAATTTTAAGTAGTTTTTATAGCAATCATTTAAAATTTGTATTTGAAGGAAATTTTCTAAATGGTAAATATAATTGAATATGCAAACTTCATAGTTGAAAAGCTCAAACAATGTTTTTTAGCCTGCCTATCTCAATAGCCATCATTTAAGCTAATTTAATCTTCTGGAAAATCAAGTCAAAAGGTAAACAGTCATTTTAAGTCATCGAAAATTTAACAAGTATTTATTTTCATGGGTACTAGAGTATAACAGGCAAACATGTATAAAATGGATCATTGTCAGTAGATATATTGCTCAGAGATAGAGAACACAGAGTAGTCATACTATTTTGCTTCTACTATCAGCATTTTAATACTGGTATGATTGTATTCAATCTATCATTCAGCTGATCTGCCTACGAATATTTATTATTCAGTCTACTCTGACACTACAAATTTGCAGGGACCTTCCAGTAGAAGGAGACACTTATTTATTGAACCAATTATAATTGAGCATCTACTAAGTGCCTGGCACTGTTCTTGGAACTTGGGATTTATCAGTGACTAATGCAGAGAAATAATCATACCCTTGAGAGCATACATAATTTACATTATAAAAATATATTATAAAATATAAAATAAACAAATAAACTATATAATAGTATTTTCAAAGAAGTATTTTTATTTGATTAATTTAAATGTATAGGATAAAAGAGTGGGGGCAGAGGTCAGTTGTATTTGAAACATATTGAATTTAAGGTGCCTATGCCTACTTAGAAAAGAGTTTTAATACTTTTTCTACTGGAAAATTTCACTTTAAAAAATTACTTAAACGTATTATTTCACCTGAAAATAGAGTCTTGTCTTATGTGGATGAGCAAACATCTTTTTGGGCAGAAGTGTCAATGCTTTGACCATCCAAACCAGCTTGCTTTTAATGGTATTGATTATTTAGCAAAAATATAATTTGTCTACTGTGTTTGTCGGAGGAGGTTAATCTCCACTTTTTAAATACCAAAGGATAAAATGTCAAGACTTGACAAGTAGAAAAGAAAGCACTTAAAATCTAAATCTTAAAAGGGTCTCGGACCATGACTTTCACAGCTAATTATTTCATATACCAGCAAAAATGTTTTCTAAGCTCTTAATTTAGATTATTTGGGTCAACAAATTGTAGACATGAAAGATAATAGACCACTGTGTTTTCCTGGTATACACTTTGTATTTTGAAAATAATTTACTTACAGGAAAGCAACTTTGATTATTATAATTATAGTTTACAGTAAAACTTTTTAAAGATTAGAACTAAGTTTAAGACACCCTATTTTACAGAACATACACATGAGATTTGAATAGCGTATTATTAATTTTTTATAAAGATTTTTCTGCATGTGGTAATGACACAAATAAATAAAAATCTATGCAGTATGTATTATTTATGTTAAGGATGTCAATTGTATAACAATGCAATTTATTCTACTTTACTTCCTTTCATGTTTTTAAAAGTACAAATTAAAGAGATATTTTATATTAATAATAAGTATAGATGCCAAGGGGTAATAAATAATAAAATATTTTACATTTTATAATTAAGAGTTACTCTTTTACCCATATGCTTTAAAGACATATGGCCAAGACATACTTGCATTACTAAGATACCATTTTGATTGCATAGTGATCTAAATACTTGACTTTAGCTAAAATCTTTAACATATATCTTCTACCATCTCAAATATCTTAAAACAGATAGGTAATATCCAATTAATTAAAGGAACAAAATAGCTACTGGTTACTAGTACATCAATATATATACATATATTCAACTGATTGAGAATTCAATTACATTTTCAATTTTAATATAACTTAACAGTCATAGGTTTTTAAATTAGTACTTTGCCAAAGATAACAAACTATTACAGAATAAAATTTAGTATAAAAATTACTAACTGTATATACTTAGGCTTAGATCACTATATTCAAAGTATTGAATATTCTGATCTTTTCAATTGCTATGAATAACCAGATTTTAAAATTTTTCTTACAAATTTATTTTAAAATATGACCATAAGCAATTTTTGTTTCATCTCAATTGTCACTTTTGTCTTTACAATAAAAATAAAGCTTAACAAACTGAAAATTCACTTTTCTTGGATTCATCAGAGAACTGAGGCTGCCTGGGAAACCACCACCCAGAAATCTAGAGAGGCAGACAAATCCAGAATCCTAACTAAGATCTCTTCACTTGGAGCAGAAGCTGCAGGACCCATAAAGAGGTAGCAATTAATTGATAATTGTGATGAATTTATAGGAGCTGAGAATGGATCGGCTTGAGAATCAGAAACTCCTGGGACTCTTAGGGAGTCCCCATTCTTTCTTGGGTTTTGCCTCCAGGAACTATTCTGGATCCTCATGGTGAAGAACCAAGGATGATCTCCCTCCTGGTTCTTTCAGTGTGAGAAGAAAGTAAACTTTGTAAAATATGCCTGTAGTGTTCTCCATAAGAAATTCCTGAACTCCAGGAGAAAAGAAAGACTCTACCAAAGCCTTATCCAACTTGGGGAAAGGGCTTTTCCCTGAGGATTCCAGTCTACTCTAGTTTCCCAGGCTAATCGAAGAAGGGAGGAAACAAAGAAACCCTTGTAAAGGTCACATTTCAGGAAAAGGTCGACTAAAAGATTGGAATTTAACCATAAAATTATAGAACACTTTCCCTCCCTATACCTTATTGTCACACCAACAGGCACATGTTTAATAACAGTGGATTAAAATGGAAAGACACAAGTGTTATCTAAACAGGAGTTCTTAGAAAAATCAAAAGACAGGAGACCAAGACAGGGACACTAGAAGAACTTAAAGTTTCTGCCATAAACATTAAACACATCCAAAGTATCACAAAAGGTGATAGAAGAGGTCTATTTGTTCGAGTTCTTATTATCAAACTAGTGGCTTGGTACATGAAATTTATTCATGGGGTATGTGTGAGCGGGTGCCTGTCCTGCACCGTCTCCAATCTGGGATCCCTCTCACAATCCAGAACCACTAGATCCTAAGCACTCACCTGCCTGTCTGATGCCCCTAACTGCTCTCCTGCCTGCCTGATGCCCCTGTTTTCCTGCTGGCCTGATCTCCCTAACTGCTCTCCCCTCCTGACCTAAACCCCCTAACTGCCTATGTGCTCTCCTTTCCTCTCTGCACCTTCAAACCCCGGTGCAGAAGTGCTGAGAGCTCTCTGCCGAGGCCCTGCCCCCATCCTGATGCCACCCCCTTCGGGCCAGGCAGTTAGGGCACACACTTCCCTGGGAGGGCTGCCCACTATGGCAGCCTCATGTGCAAGTGGTGCAAGTCCCCACCCCCACCCCCACCCACCAGCTCCTTTGCGCATGCAGCCTGGTTGTTGCAGTGACAATGTTGGGACCAATTAGCATATTACCTCTTTATTATATAGATACATCATGTTTGACTTTCAACAAAATTTTATAAGCCAAGCTGAATAGAAAAAACAAACAAACATATAAGACAAAAAAAACCCACCACAGTCTGAAGAGACAAAGTGAACATCAGCTGTCTCTTGCATGCCACCTACTGGAGATAAAGCCTGCAACCCAGGCATTCGTTCTGACCCGGAACAGAATCTGTGACCATTTGGTGCATGGATGACACTCAACCAAGTGAGTCACACTGACCAGGGCTTATTTATTTATTCTTAAATGATCTAAAAATAATGGTTTAAAATAAAAATAATATATTTGATATAAATAGCAGGTAGATAATTAAAACAACTAAGCAATATCATAAGGGAAAAGAGGGAAGAATTGGGAATAGTCTGTTATAAAGATCATGCAGGGCATACTAATCAGTATATTGTTATCTAAAGTTGGACATAAATGAAACATTAATAATTCGAACTATAGGGTAATTAATAAAAATGCAAAAAGAAGTACAATTTATTTCTAAGAACCAAAGGAATTATATAAAATAAAACTATAGATGGCAGAAAGAAAAGGGAAAAGAACCTGTGACAGATAGAAAAATGTTACTAACATGGTAGTAATCACTTTACTAGTAAGTATGAATTATATGAATACACCAATTAAATGAAAGATATTATTAGAGTAGGGAATCTTTATACCTTCCAATCAATTTTGCTGCTCACCTAAAACTATCATAAAAGAATAATGCCTATGAATGAAATAATGAACAAATCAATAAGTGGATAAGCCACCCTGTGAAACAAACAAAAACCAACAACAAATACAAACAATGATGGAGAAAAAAATTCAAAGGGACACAAGAACCAACTGAAAGCGTTTCCAAATAACCAAAGCTGGAACTATTCAACTAATAAAATAAAGAAGATAATATTAGATTATAATAAAATTTATTAAGTAAATGTTGATGAGACCATAAAGATAAATGTAAACAATTGAATAAATAAGTGGAGGAGACAAATATCCATAGAAATTAAATGATTTCAAATAATATCTGTAGGTATCCCACCCACAGTACAGTAGGTGAAACATAACTCTCCATCCCTTAGGAGATGACTTTGTTCCAAAGAGTATAGTATTAAGGGGAGTGGGAAGGAGGTGATAATGTTACAGTGGGGAAACGTTATTAGCAAGATGATCAAAGTCTAAATTCATATTAATAATACATTGTGTTATTGCATAGCCTTGATATGATGTCACAGGAATGGCACTTTACCACAGTCGTCTGCTTTCCCAAAATTCATAATAGCAGACAAATCTTAATAGAGAGACATTTTACAAAATACCTAACCAGTGCTTCTCAGAACTATCATGGTCATCAATAACAAAAGCAATGTGAGAAACTGTCACAGCAAGAGGAGCCCAAAGATACATAATGACTAAATGTAATGTATTCTAAAAGGCACACTGGGATAGAAAAAAAAGACGTGAGATAAAGTCAAGGAAATATTAATACAGCGTGGATTTTAGCTAATGGCAATATATCAATATTGCTTTGTTAATTGCAATAAATTAATTCTGCTAATGTGAGATGTTAACAATAGGAAAAACGGTGTTCTGGGCTTATGAAAACTCAGTATTTTTTGCAACATTTCTACATTCTAAACCTATAAAAATAAAGTTTATTTTAGCAATAAGTCTTTTTAGCAATATTTTGGAATTTTAAAATTTCTTTTATTATCATGTCTATCCATAAGCTTAAGTGTATACTTGTCATTTCAATTCAAAGCACCGATACAACATTTCTCATTCTTTAGTATGATGTATATTCATATAATTAATAACTATGAAGTAAATAATGGAGGGAGATGGCATTGACTTTCTCTGTGTAGTACTAGTTTGCATTTGGGTGATGATAAAGTATTCATTTTAATTATTTTCATTTACCTACATGACTCAATACCATTTAAAATTCTAATGCACCAAGGAGCTTTTTTGTCAACTTGACCAGAAGAATAAATGTATTCAGCAAAATAAATTTGTGGAAGGGCAAATATAAATTTGAATGAGATGAAAATTAAACATGATAGAACCTCTATTTATTAAACTCATGAATAAGTAAATGAATCAGTCCTACTAATATAATTTCTTATTGTGATCCTGTGTTATTGTGCCTGTAAAAAAGAATGGATATGTTTATTTCATTGAGTTACAATAATAATCATTTATTAAAAGATGAAGGTTGATATTAGTTTGTCCTTGTTTTACCTTGTGCAATATACCTGTTATGAATCAATACAATGTAGCATTAAAATTAATAAAGTCATCATTTTTAAAATGTTTGGTTTTCTAGTACTACTCCATTTTTTTATTATACCTCAATAAAAAGCCATATATGACAAACCCTGTGTCCTCCTTCCTTAAAAGATTGTAAAAATGCAAAGTTTTTCAAATAGGATCTCTTAAATTATATCACACTGTTGTTTTGGGGAATTAAATAAGATCATCTCTCATTGTAACAAACTAGACAACCGGGAGAAAATGGACTGATTTCTAGAAAAATACAACCATCCAAAACTCACTCAGGAAGATTTTAAACAACTCAATAGACTGATAACTATGGAAGAAATTGAAGCAGTCATCAAAAAGTTTCCAAGAAACAAAAGCCCGTGGCCACATGGCTTCACAGAAGCATTTTATCAAACATTCAAGAAAGAATTAAAACACATTCTCCTCAGACTATTCCAGAATATTCAAGAGGAAGGAACACTTCCAAGTTCCTTCCATGAAGCCAGCATCACCCTAATACCAAAACCAGATAAAGATAACACAATGAAAAAGAATTACAGGTCAATATCCCTCATGAACACAGATGCCAAAATCTTAAACAAAATTCTAGCAAATTGGGTCCAGCAGTACATCAGAAAGATCATACATCATGACCAAGTAGGATTTATCTCAGGGATGCAAGGATGGTAAAATATCCACAAATCAATAAATGTGATACATCACATAAACAAATTGAGAGATAACGATCATATAGTCATATCAATTAATGCAGAAAAAGCATTTGACAAAATCCAACACCCTTTCTTGATAAAAAATCTCAACAAGGTGGGAATAGAAAGATCATACCTCAACGTAATAAAAGCCATATATGACAAACCTACATCCAACACATACTCAATGGGCAAAAACTAAAACCATTTCCCCTAAGAATAGGAACAAGACAGGGATTCTTATCACTCCTACCACTCCTGTTTGACATAGTGCTGGAAGTACTAGCCATTGCAATCAGACAAGAAGAAGAAATAAAAAGCATCCAAATTGGAAAAGAAGAAGTAAAACTGTCCTCATTTGCAGGTGATATAATATTGTACATAGAAAACTCTAAAGACTCCATAAAAAAACTAATAGACTTAATAAATGAATTCAGCAAGGTAGCAGGATACAAAATTAACACCAAATATATGACATTTCTATACACAAATAGTGAACTTACAGAAAGAAAGACTAAAAAAGCAATCCCATTTACCACTGCATCAAAAGAATTAAGATACCTAAGAATAAACTTAAATAAGGAGGTAAAAGACCTATAAGCGGAAAACTACAGGACACTGAAAAAAGATAGAGGAAGACATAAACAAATGGAAGAACATACTGTGTTCGTGGATTGATAGAATCAAGATCATCAAAATGTCCATACTACCCAAAGCAATCTATAGATTCAATGCACTCCCCATTAAAATACCAATGGCAGAGGATAAACCAAGATGGCGGCATAGGTGAACACCTAAACTGCTGTCTCACATAACAATTTCAAAACTACAACTAAAAGACAGAATGGACATCATCCAGAACCACGGGGAAGCTAGCTGAGTGGAAATTCTACAATTAGAAGGAAAGAGAGGGGCTTATGGAGACTCAGAGGAGCTACAAAAAGCTGAGGTACAGAGACACGCACGTGGAGAGGATGGGTGGTGCAGTGCCTGGCTGGTTTCCTCTAGCAGGAGGGAGACTGAAACTCCTGACTGCACTGTACCCCAGATCCAGACTGCACTGAATCCCTGTTCCAGGTGAAACTCATATGGGGGGATTCTGGAATGTCATGAAAAGGAGGAGTGAACAGAAACTTAGGGGAGCTGTGAAAAGGCAGAGGTCTAGAGGCATGCAAGAGCACACACAGAGGACTTACTACTGATTGTGCCACTGGCTTTCTCTGGTAGGAAGGAGACAGAACGTTCCAACTGCACTGAAATTCACTTCTGGCTGCACTGAACCCCAGTTTTGGGACAGATCCTGGGGGCCCAGACTCATACGGGTCCCTGGAGCACACAGAAACTCATGGGAGCTGGAAAGGCAGAGGTCTGGAGGTGCGCATGTGCACAGAAACGGCTGCAGTGATTACCGATAGATATTGAGATCCAGGGCTGTGTAGAGTGGGGCTGACAGGAAGCCAAGGCTGTCTGTTCAGCCCTAAGATTCCACCCCATCCAAGCTGAACAGGGAGACTTTTGCAATTTTGAAAATCTTGTATCATAAGGCTGACTCCAGCACAGAAATTCTTCTGACGTAGACATAGCTGATCCTCACAACCAATTGGCTTGGAGGTCAATTCCTCCCAGTAATACCAACAACACTCAAGAATTAACTACAACAAGGCTGTACACACAGTCCACAAAGGGGTGCACCAAGAAAGTCCACCTCAGGTAACTGGGGATGCGGAGCAACTGGGCCATAGAGGACACCTAGCACACAAAGCTTTTCTACCAACTCAGGGAAGCAGTGAAAATGCAGATACAAAGGAAAAGATCATAGATGAAAGAAATGGAGGAAAACAAATGACTGGATATAGAATTCAAACCCACAGTTATAAGGGTTCTCAAGAATTTCCTAGAAAAAAATGGATAAATTTAGAAAGACCCAAGAGGAGATGAAAAAGGACCAACTAGAGATGAAAAAGGACCAACTAGAAATTAAACATACACTGACTGAAATAAAAAATATTATACGGAGACCTAACAGCAGACTAGAAGAATGCAAGAAGCAAGTCAAAGATTTGAAGTAAAAAGAAGCAGAAAACACTCCACTGGAAAAGCTAAAAGAATCCAAAAATGTGAAGATAGTGTAAGGAGCCTCTGGGACAACTTCAAGAGTACCAACATCCAAATTATGGGAGTGCCAGAAGAAGAGAGAGAGCAAGATAATAAAAACCTATTTGAAGAAATAATGACCAAAAACTTCTCCCACCGGGTGAAAGAAATAGACTTACAAGTCCAAAAAGCACACAGAACCCCAAACAAAAGGAATCCAAAGAGGACCACACCAGGACACATCACCATTAAAATACCAAGAGCAAAAGACAAAGAGAGAATATTAAAAGCAGCAAGAGAAAAACACTTAATTACTTACAAGGGAGCACCCATACAATTGTTGGCTGATTTCTAAATAGAAAATATGCAGGCTATATGGGAGTGGCAAGAAATATTCAAAGTGATAAATAGCAAGAACCTACAACCAAGATTACTTTACCCAGCAAAGCTATCATTCAGAATTGAAAGTCAGATAAAAAGCTTCACAGATAAGGAAAAGCTAAAGGAGTTCATCAGCATCAAACCAGGATTATATGAAATGCTGAAAGGTACTCTTTAAGAAGAGGAAGAAGAAGAAAAAGGTAAAGATAAAAATTATGGACAACAAATACATAGCTATCAACAAAAGAATCTAAAAATCAAGAAAAAAATCTGATGCACAGAATAAACTGGTGAATATAATAGAATCAGAGGCATAGAAAGGGAGTGGGCTGACATTCTCAGGGAGAAAGGGGTGAGGGGAGTACAGGTAGAGACTGGACAAAAAATCATACACCTATGGATGAGGACAATGCAGCAGAGGTAAGGGCAGAGGGAGGGTTGGGAGCCAGGTGGAGGGGAGCTATGGGGGGGGAAAAAAGAGGAACAATTGTAATAATTTGAACAATAACATTTTATTTAAAAAGATACAATGGCATATTACACAGACCTAGAATGAATCTTCCAAAAATTCATCTGGGATAAAATAATACCCTGAATAGCTGCAGCAATCCTGAGAAAGAAGAACAAAGTAGGGGAGATCTCAATACCCGATATCAAGCTGTGTTACAAAGCCACTGTTCTCAAAACAACCTGGTACTGGCACAAGAACAGACATATAGATCAATGGAACACAAAGAGAACCCAGAAATCGACCCAAACCACTATGCTCAATCAATATTTGACAAAGGAGGCAAGAGCATACAATGGAGTTAAGGCAGTCTCTTCAATAAATAGTGTTGGGAAAACTGGAGAGACACATGCAAAAAAAAAAAAGAAAAGAAAAGAAACTGACCACCAACTTACACCTTACACAAAAATAAACTCGAAGTGGATCAAGGACTTAAACATAAGACAGAAAACCATAAAAAAAAAGTATAGGAATCCACAGGGAGCAAAATCTCAGATATATGCCAAAGCAATTTCTTCAGTGATACTGCTCCTAGGGCAATGGAAACTAAAGAGAAAATAAACAAATGGGACTATATCAAAATAAAAAATTTTTGCACAGCAAATGAAACCATCAACAAAACAACAAGAAAGCCCACTTCATGAGATAACATATTTGCCAATGCTATCACCGATAAGGGTTTTATCTCCAACATTTACAGGGAACTCATACAACTTAACCAAAGGAAGATAAGCAATCCAATAAAAAAATGGGCAACTGACCTAAATAGATACTTTTCAAAAGAAGATAGAAGGAAGGCCAAGAGACATATGAAAATCTGCACAAAGTCACAATCATTTAAGAGATGCAAATCAAAATGACAATGCAGTACCATCTCATACCTGTAAAAATGGCAATCATCAACAAATCAACAAACGACATGTGCTGGCGAGATTCCAGAGAAAAAGGAACCCTCATGCACTGCTGGTAGGAATGCAGACTTGTGCAGCCACTATGGAGAACAGTATGGAGTTTCTTCTAAAAACTGAAAATGGAGCTCCCATTTGACCCAGTGATTACGCTTGTAGGAAACTAGAAACACCAATCAGAAAAGATATATGCAACCCTATGTTCATAGCAGCACAATTCACCATAGCTAAGATCTGGAAACAGCCTTAGTGCCCATAAGCAGATGAATGGATTAGAAAACTGTGGTACATCTACACAATGGAATACTACAATGTGGTAAAAAGAGAATTCTTACCATTTGAAACAAGGATGGAGCTGGAGAGCATTATGCTAAGTGAAATAAGCTATCAAAGAAAGATAAATATCACATGATCACACTCATTTATGGAAAATAATGAATAACATAAACTGATGAACAAAAACAGATCCAGACACAGAGAAACATCTATCAGAATGTCAAACCTAAGGGAAGGTAGGGGAAGGTGTGGGCAAGGGGGAGAAATCAACCATAGGACTTGTGTGCATGCATATAAGCCTAACCAATGGACACAGACAATAGGGGGGTAATGGCATGAATGGAAGGGTTGGGGGGTAATGGGAGAATAAGGACACATAATACCTTAATTAATAAATAAATTTTAAAAAAATTAAAAAATATATAAAAAATAGCAACTCTCAATGAACTAATGTATTACCTGAGCTTGCAATAGATAATTTCCAGAATCCTGAAATATCTCTTAGTTAAGCTTTGTGAAAAATTGCTTAGGTAAGGATTTACATGCAGTTTTGTAACATGTCAGATTTAGAGATTATTTGAAAATTTTGAGACAAGGACAAGAAAATTAAGTTACTTCAAAATTTGAGCAAATATTTCTTTTTTATAACTAGACATCCTTGTAATGTAGCCTTTTATCTAGGATAGATAGTATAACTAAGAAGGGAAAAAAGGGAAAAATAACTTGAGAATTTCTGTAGTCTAATCTTTCTCGAGTTTTTTGAGCAATTATTTATGCTTGAAAAACCTTTTCTTTTTGAGTCTTCCTATAATTTTCATTCAAAGCTAAAAGAATAAGTCCTTTCTTCTACATCCCAACCCTTTAATTATCTGAAGGTAATGGCTCTTCTGTTCCTCATACTAACATGATTATTAGTGACTTTATCATCCTGCTCAGTCTCCTTGTGTGAACAACCATTCTCAACAGTGATGTCAGCTAACATTCAATCAAATCACAGAAAGCCGATTTTACTCTCTTGTTCTGAAACCAATATTTCTGTCAAAGCAGTCACCTAAGCACTATGTTCTCACCTATAAAATCTCTTTTGATTTTTAAATTTTTAATTGTGTAGTTTGACTTTAGAGGTGAAATAATTCACAAAGCCTCCAAGCTTTGTGGAGTATAAACAATCTGACATCAAGTTTCTCATTGTGTTTTTTAGAATAATACCAAATAGTGCAACTGTGAGAAAGCCTGTTACAGCAGGTCTGGATCTGCTGAATCTCAGAAATGCTTTGTTTAGTGACTTTTCTTGTAATGTTTCCAAATTCATAATGAAATGGGTTTTCAAATTTTTTTAAAAAAATTTATTGATTTCAGAGAGGAAGGGAGAGGGAGAGAGAGATAGAAGCATCAATGATGAGAGACAAACACCGATTGACTGCCTTCTGCACACCCGCTACTGGGGCTCAAGCCTGCAACATGGCATGTGTCTTTGACTGGAATCGAACCTGGGACCCTTCAGTCTGCAGGCTGACACTCTATCCACTGAGCCAAACCAGGCAGGACTGAAATGGTTTTGTTTCATTTAGGTATGCATTAGAAACTTGACATTTTAAATAATATATTGGTTATATATCATTGTTATTATTCTAAAAATTTTAGATTTCACATGTAGAGTGCTAGTTGATTTACTGAATTGACTAAAATGTAAATTAAAAAGGAGTATAGTATAAAGGAATACTTTTAAAAATAACCTTAAATGTACTGTGCAGGGGGGGGGGTGCGGGATGGGGAGACATCATCGTTTTGAGATAAGAGTTTCTGCCCTGTTTGGCCTATGGATTGAAAGGTCCCAGGTTTTGATTTCTGTCAAGGGCATGGGCCGTGGTTGCGGGCACATCCCCAGAGGGAGGTAGCTGATCGATGTTTCTCTCTCATTGATGCTTCTGACTCTCTGTCCCTCTCTCTTCCTCTCTGTAAAAAATCAATATAATACTATATTTTTAATAAAAAAAGATAAGAGTTTTTAATGATAACTCAACTTCCAACACATACAGGTCAGGGTTTTTACTTTGTAATGTTCTTGAGTTCACTGCATGATCTCCAAATGTTATTAATAAGGATTCCATTAAGAATTAAACCGTCATCATTCAACTGTCCAATTATAGCTTCCCACTAATCCTTGGTTTCTCATTCTATCTTTTTTTATTCAGTTAGGCCATGATTGTTCCCTTTGATAACTGGAGAGAGCTCTTGACAACATAGAATGCGGGGAAAATTGTATAAATGATTTATAATGAATATGTAATCTAAAAGACAGTGGGTTTTAAAAGATAACACTGCAGTTTAGGAATAGTCACAAGAAACTGAACATGTATCATGTTCTTACTATGTTTCCACCCCTATTATAAGGGCTTTATCTTTATTTAATCTTTAAAAATTCTCTCAGAGGCAACATAATTTGTATCCTTTCTTTTATTTGCGGAAACTGAGGCACAGAGAATTCAAGTAAGAGTGCAAGGTTACACAGCTATTAATAGGCAGAGCCAGAATTTATATGCCAGTAGTCTGGCTTCAGAACTCAGTTTTAACAACTACATAACATAGACTTAAAAAAACACAAAACTAAATTTGTTGGGTTGTCATTGGTTAATAGGAGCATATAGGCTTCAGGTATAGATTTCTATGATACAAAATCCGTATGTTTCACCAGGTGTTCCCACCACCCAACGTCAAATCTTTTCCCATCACCATTTAATAGGTACCCTCCACGCCACCACCTTCACCCTGGCAACTGCCCCACTGTTATTTGTCTGCATGAGTTTATATCCCACATATGAGCAAAATTATTTAGTTCTTAGCTTCTCCCAAGTGGCTTATTTCACTTAGGATAGTATTTTCAAGGTCTACCCATGTTGCCGCAAATAGCAGAATTTCTATCAAGACATGGAGTCCACCAAAGTGTCCTGTCATAGAGGATTCAATAAGGAAGATGTGGTACATATACACAATGGAATACTACTTAGCCATAATGTAACTTCTTACATAGAAGTGTGTTGGCTCTGGCCAAAGATTTAGCTAGCAACAGGAAGCAAATACTTAAGTTCATCAGAAAAGGCTGCCAAAAATGCTTTAAAAAATAGAATTCTGGAAGCTCTGTCAACTTGCTCTCATCAATTTTCTCTTGCTCTTTCAGAAAAGGGCACTCCCACCCCCTTCAACCCCATCACTGTCTCTCCTGAAAATGACAATGGTATCTCCAGCAGGTTCCCCAGTGCTCCCACTTATCCTTCTAACGTCCATTCTCCACAGAGATCCAAAATAGGTTTTTCTAAACTTAATGCAAATCATGCACTTTTTATTTAGAGACATTTAGTGAATTACTTCATTACAGTTACCGTGAAATCAAAAGTGCTTACAATAGCTTAGGAGATCCTATATGATCTGGCTTTCCCTACCGCTAAGATTCTCCCACTTACTAAAACATGTTTTGTCTGCTCTGACATATATCCTATTATACAAACATATGATGTTTCTCCCATTCCCGGAATCTTTACATCTGCCATCCCTCCACCTGGGATGCTCCTTTAACAACTGTTCATAGCATGGTTTTTCTCATCATTCAAGTCTTATTTCAAATGTTACTTATTCAAAAATGTCTGCTTACCCCAACCTTATCCAAAGTAGCCTACCTCAGTCACTATCAATCATGTCACTCTGTTTTATCTTATGTTAAAGGCTGGGTGAAAAAGATGAAGGGATTAAACAACAACAACAACAAAATGCTCTTAGACACAGATAACATAATGGTGATTACTAGAGGGAAAGGGGTGGGAGGAGTTAGAAGAGGGTAAAGGTGGGATAAAAGGTGAAGGACTTGACTTGGGTTGATGAAGGAACAATACACTATACAGATGATATGTTATAGAATTTTACCCCTGAAACCTACATAATTTTATTAAACCAATGTTACCCCATAAATTTAATAAAAGATAAAAATAATAATATCACCAATTACTGCCTAAAATAGCTTCTTTTCCTTGTATTAACAGTGTAAATGCAAATTACTAATGTAGTTAGAAAGGAAATATATTCATCACTCAAGGCTTGCTGAGACCATATATATGGCTAATATGCAAAGTGTCCCCTTGGGAGTTCGACTGGGAGAATGGGAGTTCAATCACTTGCTATGATATATGCTGACCACAAGGGAACATATAACATGGCTGGTGACCAGCAGCAGCAGCAGGATGGCGAGGGAACGAGGGAAGGTGGAGATGGTGAGGCACAGAGGCAGGGAGTCAGGGAGGTGAGGAACCTGATAGGCCCTGATTTCCACCAGGCCTAAGGACCCTATCCATGCATGAATTTCATGCACCAGACCTCTAGTTCATTATAAAGGGATATGTTTTATTATTAAATACCTTGAGCACCAAATCTTGTCTTTTCCTCACTGGGCCCTCCTTTCATTATGTTATGTGATCTCCTGCTCTCTTCCTGCACCCATATCATTTGGATAGTGTTCTCTCAGATCATCATTGTTGACAAGCTGAACCAATGTTACTGCCCTGTGGAGGACTAGATTATTTACAATGGCTTGTTCAGGCTAGAATTAGAATGTATTTCTGCTCACACTCAGCTGAGACATTAAAGGACACTTAACAGTTTTCTTGTTAGAAATTCAGCTCAATTTTTTCTCTTTATATCATAAATTTCCAGATATTTGCCTACCCCTACCTGTGGAAATACCAATGATAGCCATATATTTGTAGTTGAGAAGCAAAAATGCATTTTGTACATATCTTATCATTTTAATGCATTTTAATCCATAATGGCAGACTTGGGAGGTGCAAAAGCATCCAGCTATAGAGCTGCTGAGGGCTCCTATGAAGAAGATGTGAAGAAATCTCTAGAACAAAGACAGCCACATAAAGAATAAACATCAAAGAGGCAGAATAACTTCCCTGATTCCATTGTCTAAATCCTTCAGAGTGTACTTCTGAATTTGGGGGTAGGACTGGAAGTTGGAAGTTGAAAGAGATAAAATAAATAATCATAGTCTACCCTTTGTTAGAATAGTCCTTTGACCTGGCTTCAATATCCTCGACCTCACAATACTGTGGATTCCCAAGATGTCACTCTGTGAACTAGGTCAGCCTCTTCCATTGTTTAAGTCACCCAGGACATCAAACGGCCATAACTATCCTCCAAAAGTGGGCTGTAGTACAAGTCTCTGATTATGTAAAATTCATTTTTGTTGTGATATTATGATATATCACATTAGTAGCCTGCATCTGGAAACTTTTCAATACTATGTGTGCTATTATGCAATTATCTTGATTAATTTTCTACATCTTCAATTTTTTCATTGACTTTATTATTTATGCATTCCTATATCCATTTATTAAATATGTATAATGTGTTATACTTTATATTTGTGATGAGAGAGACAATAATAAATATAATTTGTAAGCTTATGGAGTTCAATACTAAGATATACTTTTTCTAATTCTAGGATTGGAAAAGGTATATATTCCAACAATGCAGTGTATATAGGGTTTCTTATTTAGTTAGATGTGTGTGGTTAGGATAAAATATTTGTGAATTTTTAGAGAACCAAATTTAGCATTTCATTCAAGAATAAATTTAGGCCATAAAATACAAAAATTAGTAGGACTGAAAATTTCTTCATCAGTAGAAATTGCAAATATATTTATTTTACATTGAAGTTGATGCAGCTAGGTTGAAATATTCTTCAATCATTCCTCTTTAAATTATAGTAGTTGCTAAATGAATCACTAGATATTGGTATTCAGTTAATTAGTAAAGGAGCACAATAATTACTACATCACAACCTTGATTTTTAAAAATATTTCAGTAACTCTATATTAATATGTTTGCTTCTCTTTATAATTTTATGTATTTTATGTTACCCCTTTTAAAACATTATTCTAAAAAGGTTCCATAAGTTTTACCAGCCTACCATGTCTCTAAGAGCTTCTGGTCTATGGTGACAATGTAATTTATTGTCCCAACTCAGACACTTTCTAAACTGAGGGGATAATAATAATTATGCCTTTAATAATTAATAATTATTAATATATTAGTGTACTTAATAATAAGTATAGATTAGCTATTATTAAGATATTTTTGGAGTTTACCTATCTTAACTCCAAAATAAGTAATAATAAAAGACATTATTACCAACCAATAAACATGAAGAATCAGAAACAGGCATAGATTGAACTGAGTGAAACCACTATGTAATGTCTGTTTGCAGCCTCTGTCTCTCCCTTGAGTACCAGGCAGGTTGGATCAATGTAGTAAAACTGTCTAAGTATAGACCAGATGATCACATGTTTACCATGCACTGAACATTTTAACAAACTATCCTTTAGTTATCACAATAGTGCAATTAAAAAATGATTTCTGCATATAAATATAGATGTTTCTTTATTTTTAATTCTAATCCTTTTTAGTTTTCTTTTTTTAAGGCCAAGTATATTCTATTTTTAATAGAAAACAACCCAGTTGACTACACATGTTTAAACCCTAATTACACAATTTTATATAATTTTAATAGATGGATGTACTAAAGGACCTTCACATTAACTTAGTTAAAGAATGTCTGTCAAGATGCTTGAAAACATTTTAAAGAGAAGAGAAAAAGAATATATTCATTTAAAATCATATGGATATGAGTATCAAATGTCAATGATGCCATTTATTAGCTGTAACATCCTGGGACAATGATATAATTAATATCTTTAGACCTGATTCCTTCCCACTTTAAAAATCGAGGGATGGTTGGGAGGATTACATGACATAATTTAGAATAATTTCTTAGAATTCTGTCCAATTCTTAAGAGACTGATATCCTATTACTAGAGCCTATAATAATCATTCTTCATTTCCCTAATATTTTTTAAAGACACCATTGTTTCTTAGTTCTTTATAATCAAAACCTTAAAGATGCCTTTATTTGATCTCTTCCACCAAATTTATGACATACTTGACAAAGTTTACAAATTATTTCCTTTTTTTCACATTTCCCCAAATGACCACTAAAATGCAAATACTCATATTTCACAAATTGTTGCAAACACTTCCCAATGCATCTTCTCCCATGACAACATACCTAACTACTATCCACATTATTGTATTCTTGTAACATTTAAAATTTATTTATCTTGCTCTTTATCATAAATTAATGGTATTCATTCCGACCTTCAAATATTAACGTAACTTTACTTCTCAACTAGTCTAAATATAAATGTTAGTATTGGAAAACTATATTGCCAAACTTGCATGGGACTTTATTCTATTTGTATTCCCTATAATTTGCAATTTAATTCAACTTAAACATATTCTTCTCTCAGTCAATTTTGATTTTATTACATATGAAAATTACAGTCTTTTCCAATTGTCCTATTTCAATCATCTTCATGCAAAGACCACTCATTTTTGTGCAATTTTTTTTACAAGATATGTGTTTGCACTTATGTTACATAATAGTTAATATGTGACATGCATCAATAAAATGGGTTGATGTGACTAAATAGGCCTCCTGAGAGTCTCCATTTGCACTGTTTGCAGTTCAAGAACATGGCCACTAGATGGTAATCACAGATCACACTGATTTCATAAGTAAAATTATTTAGATACCTATCTCAGGAATAATGTACCACATGAAGCTATTTTAAAATTGTTATCCTCTAAATGATATTCATTTATGTATTTATCATCTATGTATAAATTATATATATATATAATTATATATATATACATATATATATATATATATACACATACATACACACACAAATCTATAAACACACATATTTGGATAGAATATATGAAATTATTTTAATGCTAATGTGATTGCTATATTATTTCATAAGTATAAAGGAATAATTATGTTGAAATAGTACTATTTTCTATTCCTATATTTATTTACACTATAAGAAATATAATTCAAAAGACATTTAATAATTACTAATTTCTATCTTTTTCTAAGATAAATTATTTGTATTAATCTTGAGGTACAAACTCAAATTGATCTTCTCATCATATCTGCAGACCAAAGTCCAGAAAATTACAACGATTTTGGTAAATTTGTAACTACTGGTCTTGTTGCCAATGAATCTTTGAAGAATTGTAAGTAGAGAAAACAAGAAAGCTTTAAATAAGGAAAATATGTACATTACATAAGAGATGGTATGTTTCAGGGATGCCTCACTCTGCCTCCTGGTTCAAACTAATTAAGGCGTTTCCCAGTATGAAGGCTGCCATGCTTTTAAATTCTGAAAACAGAGGCAAGGCACCAAATCAACCTATGTTACTTTTTATCCACCCATTTCTTGAAACACAATGTTTTTTCTAGGCAAGGTTGAGTTGGTACCAAGTGAGAAGTGGCCACACCCTGTGCTTTTGCAGGAGAGTAGTGGCAGACAAGTTAAAACTCCAGTCTAACCATACAATTAATGCCATAATTTCACAGAATTTATCACTTCAAGTACATTATTTTATTGTTCAGCTGGTTTTCAAATTCCAGAACAGAGGTTCTATCTTCTAACTCATGTAGCAACTAGCTGAATGTATGAGTTCATCTGTGTCTTGTTTAATAATAAGAATATTAATAAAGACTTTTATAAGCCCCAACCAATGATTCTTAAGAACTTTTAATAATAAAGTAAACCATTAGGAGGTAATTTTGTTCATTTAATTTAAAAATCTTAAGTTCTTATATTCTCCATAATTGACACCATTTTTCTTCTTTTTTTAATACATTTTTAGGGAGGCAATGTAATTAGACAAAGCAGGCAATTTCATCTTCTCTTTCATAAAGTATGCTACTGATTCTCATCCATTAACATGCTTTCTAACAGTAAAGAAATTTGATGAATTCATATTAACTTTCCAGCATTGTGTCAATTCTTTTATATATAACTAGAGCCTGGTGTATGAATTTGTGCATGGGTTGGGTCCACCTGGTTTGCCCTGATTGGGGCCAATTGGGCCTAGCTGTCCAGATGGAGGGTCCTTGGGCAGTTGGCAGGCCAGAAGCACTCCCTGGTCAAACTCCTGGTCAAGAGGACAATTTGCATATTAGCCTTTTATTATATAGGATACCTTATTGAATGCAACACCACTTTGGTTATCAATTTTTAAAGTGTTTCTCACTGAGCAACAATACTAATGGCAATGTTGATATCATTCTCCTCTTGTCAAAAGGAAAAAAAATTAAGAACAATTTCTTAAATATTGAGATAGATTGGCAAAACAATAAGGTAATTTATATGTTATTATGGAGTTACATTTGTATCTATGTGTATATTCATATATATTCCTCTGAAATAAAATGAAGCACAATAAAATTATATTATCTAGGCTATAATGCCCAAAATTATTTTTTGCCATCTGCATCAGTGCTCAATTGCAAATGGCATTAGATTATGAAGGACACAATGGATTATGAAAGCAACTATAAAATATTTTCTGGTACCATTTGTTTGTTCTATTCCAAAACTTGCTTTCTATACTGATGAGATCTGAATTCATGAAAACAATTAGTTCCAAAAACATATATTAAAAAGCACCATTTATTATTTATAAATATATATATATAAATGATTCAAGGTAATCAGATTTCTTTAATGCAATTGAAATCAGTATGCAGGGATGAGCAGCAGTTCTAAAATCTAACTTTAAATGAAAGATAATTAAACCAGAATCTTTTAACAACATGGAAAAAGTTCAAGTTTGGGGAAGATTTTGTTGTGTTTATTGCAGCACATATTAGGGAAACATCAATATAATTGAATATAATTCAAGCAGGCATTCAATTAAGCCCCTACTGCATCTAGCATATACTGAATTGACAGTTTCATCTAAATTACTGGTGCTTTTGAAGACTTTCACTATATAGATAAATAGCTAGTAATTACATTCCCCAAAATCCTTTACTGTTAGAATTTCAAAGTTGCTAAAACCTCTTAGTCTTTTTATTTCTCATTAGATGCCTGGTGCATGAATTCATGCACCAGTGGGGCCCCTTTGCCTGGCCTGAAGAATTGGGCCAAAACTGGTTCTCTGACATCCCCTGAGGGGTCCAGGATTGCAAGAGGTTTGCAGGCCAGGTCAAGGGACCCCTCTCCAGGGAGGGACTGAGAGGGGGCTCCAGGGATTTTCTGGCCTTCCTCACTCAGTCCTGATTGGCTAGGCTCCAGCAGCAATCTAACCTATCAGTTGGAACATCTGCCCCATGGTGGTCAGTGTACATCATAGAAAGTGATTGAGTGGCCTTAGCATTCATTAGCATATTACACTTTGAGTAGTTTAATAGACAACCAGATGAGTGGACACTTAGCATATTAGGCTTTTATTATATAGGATAGTAAATAGGAGAAGTTTAGAATAGGAGAGGCTTTTTAAGGTCTTTTTAGATTCTTAAAAGTTTACTATCATCTGAGTTACTGAAAGATGGCATGAGGTTATTTCCCTTAGAAATTGAGAGAATCTTCTTTCCAGAGTATGACAACACAGTCAAAAATTACTGTTTCCTGCCCTAGCTGGTTTTGCTCAAAAAGGGCAATTGGCCTGTGGACTTGAAGGGTCCCAGGTTTGATTCTGGTCAAGGGCACATGCCCTAGTTCTGGGCTTGATTCCCACTGTGGGACATGCAGGAGGCAGCCAATCAATGAGTCTCTCTTACCAGTGAAGTTTCCCCTCTTTCTCTCTCTCCCTCTTCCTTCTTGTTTTAAATCATCAAAAATATGTTTCCTTTCAGAATGCATTAGGACTTTGTCACTATTAAAACAAGCAAGCAGATTCTGCAAGTCTTATCTCATAAAAGTGGCGCCAGAACAAAAGACCACCCAGTGTAGACATAGCTGGAGGTCAATTCTTCCCAGTGATATTAACAACCATCAAGACTTAACTACAACAATTTAGCGAGACCCTGGAGGATATGAAAAAGGACCAACTAGTAATTAAACATATACTGACTGACATAAAAATAATATTATACAGAGACCTAACAGGAGACTAGAGAACCATAAGAATGAAGTAAAAAATTTGAAATACAAAGAAGCAAAAAACACTCAACTGGCAAAGCTAAAAGCAAAAAGAATCCAAAAATTTGAAGATAGTGTAAGGAGCCTCTGGGACAACTTCAAGTGTACCAACATCAGAATTATGAGGGTGCCAGAAGAAGAGAGAGAACAAGATACTAAAAACCTATTTGAAGAAATAATGACCAAAAACTTCCCTCACCTGGTAAAAGAAATAGACTTACTTACAAGTCTAGAAAGTGCACAGAAATCCAAACAAAATAATCCATAGAGGACCACACTAAGACACATCACCATTAAAATACCAAGAGCAAAAGACAAAGAGAGAATATTAAAAGCAGTAAGAGAAAAACAGTTAACTACCTAGAAGGGAATACCCACAGGATTTTCAGCTGATTTCTCAACAGAAACTATGCAGGCCAGATGGGAGTGGCAAGAAATATTCAACGTGATGAATAGCAAGAACCTACAACCAAGATTACTCTACCCAACAAAGCTATCATTTAGAATTGAAGGTCAGATTAAAAGCTTCACAGATAAGAAAAAGTTAAAGGAGTTCATCACCACCAAACCAGGATTATATGAAATGCTAAAAGGTATTCTTTAAGAAGAGGAAGAAGAAGAAAAGGTAAAGATAACAATTATGAATAACAAATATATATCTATCAACAAATGAATCTAAAAATCAAGAGAATAAAAAATCTGATGAACAGAATAAACTGGTGAATATAATAGAATCAGGTGCATGGAAAGGAAGTGGACTGAAAATTCTCGGGGGAAAGGAGTGTAAGGAGTATGGAAAGTGAGGATAGTTGAGAGAAAGTAAGGGCAGAGAGTGGGGTAAGAACCGGGTAGAGGGGAGCTATGGGGGGAAACAATAAGAACAATTGTAATAATTTGAACAATAAAAATGTATTAAATTCATAAAAAAGAAAGGGTGTTGGGTTTTGTCAAATGCTTTTTCTGCATCAATTGATATGACTATGTAATTTTTAATTGTATTACATTTTTAAAAAGAATAAAAAAATAATAAAACAAGTAATCAAAGAAATAAGCAAAACAAAGACTCTTTCTCTCCAAGTAAATATGACCTATTTACCAAGAGATGTGACTGCAGAGGTTAGGAAGGAAGGACCCTTCTGATGAGTTAAGTTCTGTTTCAGAGGAAGTTGTCTAATGCCTTAAATAGAGATGAGATGGTGATTCTCTTTGTCCTCCAGGACAACTATTATTTTCACAGTTTTCAGAGGGAAAACAGTAAAGAATAGTATATTATCTGGTTATGTTTACTGAAAAGAATGGTAGACCAAACGTTCAAAAACTGGGGTAAGTGGAAAGTTTTCAGAGCAAATTAGGGAGTGCCAAAGGTTATTTATTAGGTATGTGGGATGAGTGTGGTTTCAAAAATAATTCTACTTTATGTGAACGATGAAGTCATTCAAAGATAGGAAAGTCAGAAAAAGCATTGACATTGAGGGGGACATATGTGGTACAATTTCTAACATATTGTATTTGAAGTGCTTGGAAAGGACATTTCCTCTGAGGATGTATTTTTCAGAGTTATCAGCACATCAAGGGAAGATGAAGCACAAGATAAGTGAAGTCTTTCACAGAGTGAGTAGAATGACAATGGAAGCTATCCTAGGAGAGAATCAAGAGGAAGACAAACACTGTGTTCCAGTAATATTGGGAGTGAAAGACTTCTTTTGGGTTTCAGGAAGAGAAGTGAGCCAGCTTCTTAGGCAAGAGCTGTCGCTGACAATAGTAAACACTCTGTCCCCCAGCCTGCCAATTTTTCTTCACAGTGTGGAACACCTTACTCCTCCACAATGAAACTATAATCATGCTCCCAGGTTCCTTAAAAGACATAAACAAAGCTTCTTATGGAATAAAAGAAAACTGACTAACCTGTGTGGCCTGGTTCCACTATACCACTGTAGACCCCTGTTCTTCCATGTCTCTCAACATTAACTACCCTCATCTTTGCCCTATGTACACTCCATGTTTATTTTTGTCATTAGCTTCTTCAAATAAATCTTCTGTTTTTAACTAATATTCCTTTTATATTCAGCATTCTTTCTCGATGACATCTCTTCAATTCCTGATAGATCAAATAACACTATTATAGTTGAAAACATTTACTCTCTCCTTGTAACATGCATCTAATATCCATGGTCCCCATTATATGGAGTTCTATGGGAAAAGACATTAACTTTATTCATCATGGAATCTTCACATAATTTACTGTGGGCTCCATTAATATTTTTAAACAAATTACTTTTTTAAATTATTTTTTTTTTGCTAATCCTCACCCAAAGAAATATTTTTCATTACTTTATAGAGAGAGTGCAAGAGAGGGAGGGGGAAGGATTGGGAGAGAGGGAGAGGAAAAAGGAGAGAGAGAGAGAGAGAGAGAGAGAGAGAGAGAGAGAGAGAGATCAATATGAGAGAGAATCATAGCAATTGGTTGCCTCCCTCACTGGCCCTGACCGGAACTAGAAATTCAACCTACAATGCAGATACTTGCACTTGGCCAGGAATCAAACCCTAGACCCTTCAGTGTGCAGGCATATACGCTAACATTGAAAACTTGAAACACCTCTGCTAGGGCATATTTTTAAACAAATTAATGGATGAATTTCAATAGGTACTAAAGAATAAGAAACATGAAAAATTGAAAGTTCCTTTTCAGCCCTTTATTCCAAGAAATAGGGTTGTAATGGGAAATAGAGATAGAGAGGTAGCTGGTAGACATATTTAAGTTAGGCAAGACTCAATGTGGTTTAAATTATAAGTATGAGGTCAGAAAATACACTGTATGGCTCTCTCTCTCTCTCTCCCTCTCTCCCTCCCTCCTTCACACACACACACACACACACACACACAAACACAAAACACTTGTTAGGAAATGTTGCCAAACATCATCTCCAAGCCTCAAGCCTCCCTTTTCTTTCTTGTATTCTTTAAAAATGGCAGATTTATTTTAATCATGTTGAATTAACTATAAATCGCCCCGCATTCTGTGCTGTCTTTCTCAACTTTTCAATACAATGGTTTGTTCCTCTTGAGATAATAGTTTGAAAAATCATACAAGCTGTTGGCATATTTGCATAGTGATTATATGCTGAACAGCAGCTTGGATTTTCTATTTCCATCTGCTTCAACATAGTAAGTGTAAGAGGTGTTATTATTATTATTATTATTATTACCATCATCATTGTCATCATTAAATTATCTGAATTCCAAATTAGGAAAGACACAAACTGCACATAATCTTTTTATAGATAAAAATAACTTTGTTAAAAGGAAATTTTTGTTTTTTGTAACAAAATCTTTTAAATATAATTCCCTTCTCAATTTTAAAAGGGCAAGTTTATTCAAGTGTAAACAATATGCTCATGTCTGTGACTAATGAAACCATTTAAAAATAATAAATTAGTCTGCAAAGCTTGCAGCATGTATTCCTTTCAACATTTGCCCTTCAGTTTCCTTGAAGAATGAAGGTAACCCTGTCTCTGCTTATAATCACCAGTTATTTCTAAGAATAGGAACACTTCACTGGTCTCAAACTCCTCTATTTGTTCCATGGCTGGAAACACAGAAAGGACTAGGGACTTTTGAGAATCTAAAGCAGGCTTAGTAAAATACAAACAATTGGCCTGCTAGAATCACAGTACTTTCTGGTTTTCCATAAGATCTGTATACTCTTTACTAATCTGTTATATGGAACAATTAATGCTTATTATTCATTAGATTTTAGTGGATCTTCACAGAGACTTCAGTTAATTGTGTGTTCATCTATGGCCTAAATTTAGTCCAGGGATGTTTCCTTTATGTATCGTTGCCTCCCATATCAATATCATTATATCTGCATGAGGTCATATTAATCTTTCGCAGGGTAAAGTATATATTAGATTTTTCCCCCAAAATGGGTAGAATTATAAAGTATTTTTAAGTGAGAAAAGCTTCAGCCATCCTAAAATCCTTTGATACTGCTTTGACACTAATACTGATGACTTCAATCTGTGTATGTATGTCAAACTTTTGCTGAGATTTAAGGACAGACCGATGAAGATTAAAATGTGCTTTTCAAAGCATAGAACCTTCTAACTTCTTAAACTCCTGTGCACTACTCCTGTTCTGTCTTCTGTTGCTCACTACACATAAGACATGTTTCTTTCTTTAATTTCCTCAAAAAGAATGTTCCCGGTTGCAAACATTCTTTCCTTTGCCAGAGCTCCAATCTGCTGCTCGTTCACATCTGCTGGAAGGATTCTGTTCACTATTCACTACCTAATGATCCCTCCAGTATCTGCTCAGCTATTAGCTACTCAGAGAGAACTTCCTAGTATTTGTAACCTAAATTAGAGTTCCAGGGATATTGCTTTATCACACATCCTGTAATTTACCTTCAAATCACTTTAAGCATCTTGTATGTTTACTAGAGGCCAGGTCCACAAAATTCATGCACTGGGGTAGGGGAGGGTTTCTCAACCCGGTGTATGCCTTCTCATACATGATCCCTCACTCTTTACCACCTGCCTGCTCACTGCTCCTTACCCCTTGGTTCGCTGCTCCTTAGCGCTGCTGTGGAGGCAGGAGAGGCTCCCACCACTGCCACTGCACTGGCCAGCTGTGAGCCTGCTTCTAGCTGAGCAGTGTTTCCCCTGTGGGAGTGCACTGACCACCAGGGGGCAGCTCCTGTGTTGAGCGTCTGCCCCTTGGTGGTCAGTGCACATCAAAGCGACCGGCTGTTCTGGACATTTCACTGGAATGGTTGCTTAGGCTTTTCCTATAGAGATTAGCACTATTCAGTGCAAATAGTATTCAATGTCTTGTTTTTCATTTCCCCTTAAGCTTGTGCCCTGGTGGGTGCTCAATGCACATTCACTAATAAGTAAATACTCAAATATGAACATGCATGCTTTCTGTGGTGGAGATGTCTGTGCAGGATGGACAAATATAATAACCCCATTCTTTGAAATATTTTCCTTTTCTTACTTTATTTTGGAAAGCATTAAGAAACTTACTTTTTTCTTTTCTTGGAAATCATGAAATGATATGTGAATATCAAGCTTCATGTTGCATTGATTTCTGGCTTCAGTATACCTTATTCTTTTTAGCTACAATTCCTGGCCCACAGGCATTTGCAACAAGTTCCTTAATGAATGCTCAAGGATTTAATTTGTGTCACTAGGAATTTAGTCTCAGAACCTAGCACTTATCTCACTGGTTATGCAGGAAAAAAATAGAAGCTTTATGTTCTGATGGATGAACTGGTCCATCTCTATCCTGGCTGCATAGAGGGGAAAAAAAATACATGATCAATATGTTCTAAAGAAGAGTGGTGGAGGAAAGTACTTGAAATAACTTATCTTGGTGACAATAAAAATATGAGCTGAATGTCGAAAAACTCCACCAATCTAAGAAAGCAAAACAGGACGAATGTAATCTCTAATTCTTAGAAGAACACTTTTAAATTGAGATTTATCATCCATGCTAAATAAATAGCATAAAAATATTTAGTGATTCATCATTCATGTTAATGCCACATAATTATCAAAGGCCATCAGGGATATTCATTATCCTTAGTGAATGTGCCCAGAATGAACTTTGGGTCTTAAATAGTGCCTGGACAAGACAGATAAAGGTCTTTTTTTGTTCCATTATTTGAAATTGTCACTATAAAGGTTAAGGGGACAGGCACTGCAAACCTTTGATAGCAACTCTCTTGTCAAACAAAAAATAATAATTATTTCTTATAAGACAACTGTTCAAAATGTCCTTAAATCAGGAATTTAAATCTTTTAAAATATAGCTGTGTTTTGAAAAAATAAAAATCTGTCTTAATACAAATGAATATGAGTCATTTGGATTATTTGTCTTGAAATAGAAGTTGGATAATTGAATATTTATTATTTGCCAAAAGCTCCTTTAAAGCGAAAGTTCTTCACTGGACCAGACTAAGTGAACCTGTCAGATGAAGTTTCAATTTAACTTTGAAATATGTGGGCTATCCTTCAGATTAAGAAAACACCCCCCCCAAAAAAAAAACACAAAAACCTTTATAACAGTTAAGCATTTACCCTGAAAAATGCTGAAATCTTGTTTCACATTAGATTTTTTTCCTTCCTTAGCATGATATAGAGAGGAATATATAAATATCACAAAATTTTTAGTTTTTACTGAAAGGTTATAAATTGAAGCAATATTAAAAATTCTGGAATCAGTGACTAAACATTTACATGATAAATATAACATCAAGCTATATTTAATTTCTAAAAAATGTTATGTTATATGTTAAAACAAGTTATAAACCACATGTTTATGCTACTGAATATTCTACTTGATAGAAATGTGCCACTTTAAAAAAAATGAACAAACTTTTAAAGTTTTTATTGAGATACATTTTACAAAACAAAATTTTAAATTAAACAATTCAGTGCCATTTTGTGTATTTGCAATATTATTAACCCACTACATTTGTCTAGTTCCAAAAAAAATTTTATTACCCTGAAAAGAAACCAATGCCCATTAAGATTTTACTCCCCACTTGCCCACTACCACCTACCAGTCCCTGGCAACCACCACGCTGCATTCTGTCCCTATGGATTTATCTATTCTGAACGTTTCATGTAAATAGAATCATATCATATGTAATCTTTTGTTTTGGCTTTTTTTTACTTAGTATATTGTCCTACAGTTTTATCCATATTGTAGGAGTTCCTCATTTGTTCTTATGGGTAAATGATGTTCCACTATGTATATGTATGACTATTTGTTTTTACATTCATCAGGTGGTGGGCATTGAGGCTATTGTGAGTAATGCTATCATGAACATGAATACACAGGTATTTGAGTACTTATTTTAAATTCCTTTGGGCATATATCTAGGAGTTGAATTGCTGGGTCAAATTCAGCTTTTTGAGGAACAGCTTCATTATCTTTTACAATGACTGATACATACTACATTCTTAACAGTAATGTACAAGAGTTAAAATTATTCTACACCTTTGGTAATGCTTATTATTTTCCAGTGTAGTTCAGTGGTTGAGCTTCAACCTATAAACCAGGAGGTCATGGTTCTATTCCCAGACAGGGAACATGTCCAGGTTATAGGCTTGATCCCCAGAGACGGGAGTAGTTGCAGGAGACAGCCAATCAATGATTCTCTCTTATCATTGATGTTTTTATCTCACTCTCCCTCTCTTTTCCTCTCTAAAATAAATTACACACACACACACACACACCCTTGTGGATGTGAAATGGCCCCTCATTATAGTTTTCATTTCATCAACAAGTGGCAAGAATGTGGAGAAAAGGAAACCCTAGTACACTGCTGGTGGGAATGCAGAATGGTGCAACCATTATGGAAAACAGTATGGAATTTCCTCAAATAATTAAATATGGAACTGCCACTTTGACCCAGTGATCCTATGTATAGGAATATATCCCAAGGAACCTAAAATATCAATCAGAAAAAATATATGCACAATTTACAATAGCTAAGCTCTGGAAACAGCCTACATGCCCATCAGTAGATGAATGGATAAAAAAAGCTGCAATACATTGATACCATTGAATACTATGTAGCAGCAAGAAAAGAAGTATATTTTACCCTTTTAGACAGCATGGAGGGACATAGAGAATATTATGCTAAGCGAAATAAGCCAGTCAGAAAATGATTGGTATTGCATGATTTCACTCAGATGTGGAATCTAATAAACAACATTAAATGATGCACAAAATAAATCTGGAGACATAGAAGGATGGAACAGACTGTAGCTTCTCAAAGGGAAGGAAGAGGTGGGTGGATGGGTGGGAAGAAATCAACAAAAGAACTTGCACACATACTAGTATATGCGTAACCCATGAGAACAGATAATAGGGTGGTGAAGGCCTGGGGTAGAGGCAGAGGTGGGCTAGAACAGATCTATAGGGGGGAAAGGTGATATATGTAATACTTTCAATAATAAAGATTTAATTTTTAAAAAAGAATATAAGGTAAACAAATAAATAATTTTGCATCTTAATTTCACCTTATTACAGATTCTCTTCCTTTTATTTTTCTGGGAAATTTCAATGTTTCTTATGCACTAATGAGCATAAGGGCAGATGAGATATTTTTCTAACTCTGTGACCAACATGTTAACAGTTCCCTACAATGTTATGTTACTCAAGTAGTAAATTTAAATGTCAAGTGCCATATTAATTTTCAACACTCTCAGGAAAATCCTCTGGTGTTAAACTAAAGTCAGTTGGTACTGAAAAATAAATGTAGGATATGATTGTTTTACTAAAATTGTGAAATTCACTTACTGTTTATGTACACATCTTTAAGATTTTCTAAAAAAAAAGCACAAAATCTAATAATCTAAATTTATGCTCTAGTATCAGTCTCATTATTAAATAATTTATCAGTCCTGACTGAGTACTCAGTGGTTAGGGCATCAGCTCAAGGACCTAGGAGTCTCTGGTTCAATTCCCTGACAATGACACATACCTCAGTTGCAGGATCTATCCCTGGACTCAGGTTGAGGTGCATGCAGGAGAGGCAACCAATCCAGATGTCTCCCTCACCTGGATGTCTCTCTCTCTCCCTCTCCATTGATCTCTTAAAAAAAATTAATGGAAAAAACATCTTTAGGTGAGGATTTAAAAAAAGGATTTATCATCTGTGACAATTCTGAGAGTTGAAGAGAATTTTACGGTTTTTCTCTGACTGAAAAAAGATATTTAAAATGAATAATAAATTAGCTTAACAAAATGAGATAGACACAGGTCATGTGATATAAGTGCAGCAGATATTAAATTAACAAAATTGGGCATTAATAATCAACACATCTCCTTAAAAAAAGATTTTACTAAGTAGCTTAGAAATACTCAGAACAGCATTCTTTGGTGCTTGACTCACCAATCTTATCATAAAGTAAAAGAAGCTTTAACCCCCATGTCTTTCTTATAAAAAAAATCTTTCTCAATGTCATCATTATTTGGTTATTAAACTCCAACCTAACATTTTATTTGAGTCTCCAAATTCTAAACCATTCTTCTTCCATCTATTTTCTGTCTATAGTTTGAGAATTGGCTTCAGCTCAAGTCATGGGGATGCTTCTTCTAATTGTAGTCCATTCTTACTGCTGGCAGTTGGTTTGGGAACAATATGCAGCCCAACTTCTTATAATTTCCTGGGAAATGAGTTTTCTAGAAAGGTTTTTAGAATGTGCAAAGAACTGTGAAAGTTCTGAGATTTTATTCTACTTGCAATTTAAAAGTTAGCTTGCCACAGTGTTGTTGTTTTTTTTTAGTTGCTGCCAGAGATATGAAGACCTACTAGGTCTATTCCTCATGCACCCTAATCCCCATCAGGAGATGAGAAGCACTCTGGTGAATGCCAAACACATAGTGGGTCTAGTGATCAAAATCACAGATGAGAAGTGCCTATTTGAGGAAATACCAAATCTTATGAAGGACCATCCTCAATCCTGCACTATCTTTGCCCTGGGGGAGGGGTGGTACTATATTTGTTACCCGGGTCAGGAAACAAATCACCCCTCTGCTCAAAAAGACAGTCTATATCCACCAAGGTTGTTTGCTATTCAAACAACATTAAAAAATAATCTTCAACAACAACAAAATAACTGTTAATGCATTTTCTAAGAAAATGTATAAAACATGAGAAACTCACAGAAAATTGTCGTTCAACAGATGTTTACTTGTTACTATTCAAGGAAATGGGCAGTTGCATCCTGCCATGGGATTTCATCAAAGGCTCATTCAGCCCTGCAGACTCCCAGAAGTCATCTCATATTAATGAGGCCAACCAAAATGAAGTCCATAGATGCTACTGATCACAGAATAAGAGGATAAAAATAAGTCCTCATTTACACCAGTTGAACCAGTGTATCCACCAATCCTGAAGCCCACCTTCATTTGTACTCTAACAAAGTAAGTAATAAATTACATATTATTTAAAACCATTTGATTGAAGTCATGTCAAAAAGAATCCTTACTGTTAGACTCTGACAAGAATCCTCACTGTTAGACTGACTACAGTGGTACCTCGAGATACGGGTTTAATTCATTCCGTAACCTTGAGACGTGGGAAACTATGCGAGTCGAGTCTCGGTAAACTGGTGGGTCCTGTGCAGCTGGCCGATCCGTTCGATTACTCCTATCTCAACTGTTGCTCATATTTCAATGCAAAAATCACTCGCTCGAAGGCTCGTATCTCAAAAATCTCCTATGTTAGGGCACTCGTATCTCAAGGTACCACTGTATTGTTTCCTCATCATTTCCCAAGGGATATCCTTATATCCACACATAATACCTTAGGAATGGGTTTGAAAAAGGCAGGGATATGGAGAGAATATAATATTAATCATTACTTTTATACCTTCTGCTGTCTTTTTAAGTTTGAAAGAAAATTTAGAGAAAATAGAAAAATAATTTGGGGGTTTTCTAAAGATGGCCTAATTTTTGTTTGATAAATATTTATGGATTGAATAAAGTTAATTTTTAGACTATTCTGATATACATATTTTGGGTGTCACAAAACAAACTAAAACATATCTATTATATATTAAAACACTAGGTTTTATAGCAAATCAGATTGCTATCTATCAATAAGAATCAATAAAATGGGCAAGTCTTTTAGTGTGAACTCTTAGCAAGTCAAATATCAATTTCCCAAAGGCGTAAGCATATTTTCTTTGGATTTTCTATAGTCTTCTTTAATGTACTTACTGAACATATAGTATTGAAAGAATGAAAAAAGGTCTAATGATATGATTAAATTTTAAAAATGATTATTTTTATAAACTAATGATAAATATATTTTTGTGAAAATTTGATATATAAATATGTAGTTTGTCACAATACAATTTTGGAATTAAATATAAAACACTTCAGAAATATATTTATACTAATCAAAGGTATCATAGCTTTGTGACACTTGCCTTTCCTCACTTTTCTCACCATGAAAATAGTTTATCTAAGTCTATTGAGTAGATATTCTCTTAGGGGATAGAATATTCTGTCTATGCAAACATCGCCAGTTATCATTTCCAGTACTTTGCCATTGGGAACCATTTAAATGATCTATTTTGTGAAGAATTATCAGTCCTTTGTGAATGAATTAAAACTGAGTCTTTGGACATAAGAAATTCTGAGTCCCTTTGATACAGTGGTTCCCTGGATACATCTAAAGAACACAAAACTCAAGCAAGCATTTATTTAATGCCCACGATGAATTTGTCAGAACTATTACCGTTAGTCCTTAGAACAATATTGTCAGTTAAGTCCTGATTTTCTCATTAATAGATGAGGAAACCAAGGCTCAGAGCCAAAAGCCACAAAGCTAATAAGTCACAGTGCCAGGTTAAGCCTTTCTGCTCCGAAGCCTATTCATTTCCTATTACACCAACTAATACCTCAATAGAAATCAATTTTTAAAAACTCAGCATCAAGCTCTTTTTAGCACTAATGTAGTAATTTATATAACTTAACGGCATACTCATGATGATTTCAAAGGGTACTCTTAAGGTCTCCCAAGTGAATTATGAGTCATTTGATAAAATAGAAACAATTTCTTCATGATTGGATTATAGCCTACTTTGTGTGTGTGTGTGTGTGTGTGTGTGTGTGTGTGTGTGTGATGAGAGAGAGAGAGAGAGAGAGAGAGAGAGAGGGAGAGAGAGAGTTTTAGTATTCTTCTTGGGTATTATGGAAATATAAACCTATGTCTAGTTCAGGATATAAAATTTTATCTATTTTATTTTTTCTATATCAATGAAACTAATTGAATAGCAAGCAAATATGTCATTTAACCAAAGAAGACAAGTAAACACTATTCATCCATTTTAATAATGTGCTACCTGTGTGCAAGCAGACACAGAACAGTTGTCAATTTGGAGGATTAAAATATTTATGTAAAAAAAACCTACATAAATTTCGATAATGTTCCCTATAAAGGACTTAGAAAATGAACACAAGTCATTTCTTTTATCTAAAGGTAGTATTATCAATCTGTTTTCTAAGGAAAATTCTACTAATGTTCTAACATGAATTTCTGTCACTTATTATTAATCATTTACTTTTTAGCTACTATTAACTACACTTCAACAGCGGTTTTTTGTTTGTTTGTTTTTTAATACATTCTACTGAATTTTTACAGAAAGGAAGGGATAGGGATAGAGAGTCAGAAACATCAATGAAAGAGAAACATGGATCAGATGCCTCCTGCACACCACCTACTGGAGATGTGCCTGCAACTAAGGTACAAGCCCTTGACTTGAATCGAACATGGGACCCTTTAGCCCGCAGGCCGATGCTCTATCCACTGAGCCAAATCGGTCAGGGTACACATGGGTTTTTTACATTTTAACTTCAAAGTAGTATACTGGTTAAATAATTATTAAAGCAATATAAATACATTCATTCCCTATTAGACAAAAGCAAATTTCTCAGCCAACATTTGTATGTTGAGTCTCAGTGTTTGATAATTCTGTATAGCCTGACTACTCTTCTTTCTCTAGGGCTTATTCCCAAAGAATAAAGGCGGGAAATAGAAATTTCATTCCAACTTGGGGAATCTAAACAATATGTGGATTCTAGAAATGGCTAAATGACAGTATTAAAATTTTATCTGGAAATTATCACATCAACAACTCTTTTAGAAGGTGTGAAAAATGCATAAGAAACTTTATGATCAATTAGCTCTATGGAGAGTATTAAGTTAGGTGCAGATAGTAAAATAAAGAAAAGATTCAACTTGGTTTTCAAATAACAAATTGATCACATTATTTTATTTGCTCTTTTTAAAGAATATTTAAGTTCTTATTTTTTCAAATAATTAATCTACCAAGTGAACTGGCTATAAATAATTATTTTTATTTTTATTTGTCCAATAAATATACTGTATAACCTTTCTAGTTTACTGCATGCATGTTAATTCCTTTAAGAATTTCATAGCTGATACTTTAAAACAAAAATCAATCCATCTCTTATTTAATAAAACTTTGATTTCTATATCACCTGTATTAATTATATTGAACTTTATCTCAACCATAATTTTTATGCTAAACTGTATGTCTGAGAGAAACAAACTGAAACAAGAGCAAGAACACTAATGTAAAAAAATATAAGGTTCAGGTTAGAACAATAACAGATTGGGAGACAGAAATGTATGCAAGAGATAGAGCAACAAAAGAATGCCAATTTCCAATCTGTACCACTAGAAAATATTTTGAAAAATGTTTGGAATTGCTCAAAAACCTTCAACTTTTTTTTCCACCACTATTAACAAGTTCATTATTCTAATGTCACTAATACATCTGGGGGTGCCCAGGGGCATTGAACAAGATGTTCTGCCTTCTACTTCTGTCCAAACAGAAATTCTTACCTGTTTGTTCCTTCCTCTTTTCTGGGAGAAAGTCCACTATGGGCCATTTACCCAAATAAACTTTTTAATGTGTTTAGTTATTTTATTTTATTATTTTTACATTTTAATTCCATACTGTATAGGGCCAAAATTCTTAGCATTATGGTTAAGTATTCTGCTCCTGGACACAAATTCATCCCTGAAATCACTCCATGATATAGCCCAAATGAAAGATTTATAACCTAAATAAAATCTTCACTTATAAAAAACTTTTAACTCATCACTCTTGTTCCTTCTACCTTTCTTTTCCTTTATCTCCATCTTATAATCACACTAAAGTGTTATGTTCTTCTTCAAATGCTAGCACCTGTATTTAAGTATCTCATTTGTCTCAGTTTTAATTATTTTTCTATTATGTTGCAAATCAATGACAGTTTGCACTCTCTCAGGGTATGGGAATCTTTTTGCATTGCATGTTCCATGTCTGCTGTTCTGTGGGAAACATGTCTTCTCCAAACATGTTTTCTAAAAAAGCAAAAACTCTCCTGCCTTACAGAGAGCCTTCCTTAGTACAGGCAAGAATATCATGATGGTTAGAAAACTTAGTTGCCTTATTGTTATGAAATATATCTATATGAACTCTTTTAAATAAAATACGAATGTTGTCCAGACAGCGTGCCTCAGAGGTTGAGCATTTACCTCTGAACCAGGAGGTCACAATTAAATTTTTGGTCAGGGCATGTGCCAGGGTTGTGAGCCTGCAGGAGGCAACCAATCAAAGATTGTCTCTCATCATTGATGTTTCACTCTCTCTTCCTCTCCCTTCCTTTCTGAAATAAATATATTGAAATCAATATATCTCTATCTCTATATCTCTATCTCTATCTCTATCTCTATCTCTATCTCTATCTCTATCTCTAATACATCTATATCTATATCTATATATCTAGGTATCTAGATACCTAGATATACAGATATATATATGCATATATACACACACACACACACTAGAAGCCCAATGCATGAAGATTTGTGCCAGAATGAGCCTTACTTCCCTGGCTGCCAGCACTGCCTTAGCTCTGGTGGGAGCTGCCTTTCCACTCAAACCCAGAGCCACCTTTCTGCCCCAGAGCCACCTGTCTGCCTTCTTATGCTTCTCAGAGGCCTGGAGTGGCCAGAGATAGAGCAGAACACCTGCATCATCACCATGGCAATGAGCAGGTGTTTCACCCCGCCCCTGGCTGCACAGTGCCTGCTTATGCAAATGAACCCACCATCTTTGTTGTGTTAATTTGTATACTAATTCCTGATTGGCCACAAAGATATGGGCAATTAGCATGCTACTCTTTTATTTGGTAGATATTGACATTTCTCTCTCTTTCTCTTTCCATATATATATATATATATATATATATATATATATATATATAGTGACCTGCAAAATCCAGTGCAAATGAAGTATAAAATAAAGATGACACAATCAAAAGATCACCATACATAAAAAATATATAAATTATATAAATTTCAACAATACAAACTATTCTGCCCTAAATATCTAGGATATTTGTAACTATATTTAAAACCCCCCCAAAATAATCCAGATTTTCCTAAACTTTCTTGAAACTCCTTATGGCAGCCAGAATAATAGAGTATGCATTAGTGTGTAAGGTGAGCATGTGAATACCAATGTGCTCTCTATAAGGAGTACAGTCCAAAAATGCATGTCTTGCTGAACTATAGATATGTACTAGAGCATATACATATATTTTCATATTTTCTTGGAAGATGTTTTTGAAAGAGCCTAATAATAGTAGCTAATATTTGCATAGTACTTTGCAGTTTACAGAATACTTACACAGTAATTATAAGAAGAATGAAAACTCAATCATTTGGAAATCTATAAATACGCTCAGCAATTTTGCTAAGTATTTGAACAGAGTTTTATTTTGGGGACATGTAAGTGAAAATAGAAATATTTAATTCATCTATTTCATAAGGTCCTCAGGATCAAATAAAAACAGTACTATTATAACAGTAGCTAGATTATAATCTGTATTTATATTTGTTTCTAACTTTTAGTAGTATACTTAAAAAGTAATTAACAAATATATTAAAATTTTTATTTAAATTTGAAATGTCTTAAAAGTTTTTATATTCTGAATAATTAACAGTTTATAAAATCCATTATAATGATGAAATTTTTAATTAATTTCTATTAATTAATTTTAAATATTACTTATTATAACTGATAATTAGCCTTAGAAACATTTTTTATTAAATTGTATGAACAGATAATTTTAGATATAGGTAGATTACTCAATTGACCTCATTTTTTCCCCTTCATTGCATCTCATAGCTCCAAGTGGTCTGTTTTTTGTTTGAGATAGAAATTCAAAAGCAATGAAAGTAAGTGAAAATAGCTTTGCATTTCTAAAGAATAGGCACTTATTCTCATTTGAAAAGTTATTCCTCGGCCATTTGTTTACCATCTTGTTTTATGCCCCAGATTTCCCTGTTTATCCTTCATCATCAATCAATCCTGCCATTGATGTCCATTTCTTGAAGTTCCTTACTCTGAAATGAATAATGTTAAATCCTTGAAGTAATTTCAATGTACAAATTTTCTCTAATAATTTTTACTAATAGACCAAGTATACATATGTGATTTTAGTAATTATGTACATCTACACAATGGAATGCTATAAAAAAATAATTCTTACTATTTGCAATAGCATGGATGGAGCTGGAGAGCATTATGCTAAGAGAAATAAGCCAGACACAGAAAGATGAATATCACATGATCTCACTCATTTGTAGAATATAATGAACAACATCAACTAATGAACAAAATTAGAACCAGAATCACAGAAACATCGAACAGACTGTTCAATCTATGAGGGAAGGTGCAGGGGGTGGGGGGAAGGTAGGAGGTAAGACTTGTGTGCATTCATATGAGCATAACCAATGGACACAGATGGGATGGGGGTGTGAGGGCATGTGCTGGGGTGGGGGTGGGAGCGGCTGGGGAGAGTTCAATGTGGGGAGGGAAAGAGACTTATGTAATATTTTAAACAATAAATAATTAAAAATAGGAAACCATGTGTAAGAATTAAAAGAAAGTTTGTAAATTATACTATTGCCAAATATAAATAACAATAAAGGCATATAAGGTATTTAAAAAAATAACTTCATTCAAACAAATAAAAGTAACACTTCTTAAATTTATTTTTTGTAATAACTACTCTAATTATTGTCATAATATGAACAACTAATTTCAGTTGCATTCACATTAATTCATTTATATGCCTAAAAGTTTTCCTTATGAATTGTAAAAATATTAATAGAAATATACAAAGTTAATTCCTTTGTCTGACTTAGAAACAATTCTGTGTCCCATAGCCTTTCCTAAAGAAAAAACTCCTATTAATAAAACATTCATAAAGTAATTATTTGCACATTTGACATGTTGTGCCATCTATTCAAGTTATCTATTTGGAACAATTTGGACTTCATAAATTATTTTATATAAATGGACTTTGTTTAACTTTGCCACTTGGTCCAGGCATCTGTCTCATAAAATTCTGTTCATGATCATGAGAATAATAGAAAGTGTCTGAATGGATCAATAACTGCAAATTAAAAATGCAACTCATAACACTACCAGATGGGCAGCACCATCATATTCAAATAAAGGGTTGGCAATGCATCATCACTTAATGTAGAACAAAACTATGGCATTGAATGAAAAAGTAAGAGAAAAGTTTGCTAGCTTTTTTAAATGTGAGTGATACCCAAGCATGTTGGAGAAAAAGGTATAATGCAGAAAAGCAGTTGGGCACAAAGAGAAGGATGTTTGATTTTCTTATATGTTTAAAAAATGGTGTTTATTTTGTTAGAATTTTCTTAAAATAAAATAAAAAACTATATATACTAGTATATAAAAATCTAAGTGACTGGCCAACCTATACACCAGCTGACTGACTGGTAGGTATGACATGCACTGACCAGTAGGAGGCAGATGCTCAAAGCAGGAGCTGCTGATGGACAGCAACTTTGCAGGGTGCCCTCTCGCACATCAGGACCCCCTGGGGGATTTCAGACTGCTGGTTTTGACCTAATCCCCACAGGCCAGGCTGAGGGATCCCACCTACCAGAGGGACCCCGCTCACTCAATGATGAGCTCTAGTGCTGTACCAGATGTGGCCTGCTGGGGAGGGACTGCTGGTGGTTGGCTCCAGGGCATGTCTGGCCCATCTCGCTCAGTCCTACCCTGCTGGCCACCTTCTAATTAATTTACTCTCAATGTGCATAAATGGTGCATTGGGCCTCTAGTTTCAAAATAATAATTCATGACCAATAGAATATTCTGGAGGTGTGTAAGGTAACCACATCTTTATGTTCAGGCTCATAATGGATGGGAGTTGCTGCCATATAGAGATATCAAAATATTTGATAGGAATATGTTTTAGCAACAGATTTTTAATTCCCGAGTAAAGTGAGCCCAGAGAAGTCCATCTGCTTGTGATGATTGCTTTCTCAATGGAAGCACAATCCTGAGGTTAATTAAATCTGGTCAACAGCATATTGAGGTCAACTTTCAAGGAATTTCAGTTTTTCCTGGATGAATCTGAAGTTGCCAAGAATGACCAAGATCTTTCCTCCATCTGTTTCTGGTGTTCAGTGTGGTTGGGAGACTATGGACATCACTTACAAAAAAAAAAGATCACTCTGCAAAGGCCATAATATGCTCAATTAATTTAATGTACCCGAGGAAATGTGACAGTGAACATAGCTTTCTATCTGGTAGAATGTTGATACAGCAATCTAATCATAGAAAATGCTTAAAATCTCAGGATGCCTTTTGCAGAGACTGAAATTTTATAATGATGAGCCCAATTTAGAAAACTAAAGAGGACAATGTTTAAAAATGATGAAATATCAGCTCACCACACACACACAAAATAATCTATCCTATATTATAAATATCGTTCATAGTAACAAAAGAAACTTGAAAAATATTTTTAAAATATAATATTTAAATACTATGGGAATTGACATAATATCTCTAAGTTATTAGAGAAATACAAGTATCTTGAGTTAACTGGACTCTTCTAATATTATATTCACAAGTAGGTTAATACCACTATAAAACACTTTTCTTAGTAATGAATACACCATAACATTAACATATGTTAAAACACTTTTGTAGACTGATTCCCAAACTTAAGAAGTAGATTCAGGAAATTTTAAGGAAAATAAAGGATACATGAAAGGGAATACATACGTAAAAAATAAAAAACTGTTAGGGATCTTAGTTCCAAATGAATTCTATCTACAATGTCACCAATAGAAATTCTGAAGTTCCTACTACTGCTGAATCTTAGCTAAGCCATGTTGCATCATCTTTTGATTCAATATAGTCTTCTATCTTCCCTACAGACCAGCAGTAAGGGTAATATTCTGTACTCCTTATACACTTCCAAATTAAAATGTAGTGATAATGTTAAAAAAATACTCCTGGCTTAGATCTCAGACTTCTGCAGCAGGAATCTATGAAGCCACTTGCATTGAAATGTGGCTTTCCGCTGCCTTAGCAGGTTGGCCCTTTAGCTGTTAAATAGATTCATAACTCTTTAAAGAAAAGCATTTAGTGGTTATCTTCTCTAACCTGATATAATTTTAAACACAAAATAAGATTTCCAAAGAGTTTTTTGATTTATTGATCAAAGAGACTTAGATGGGATAAGCAAAATTGTGCAGAAATAGAAAACACAGGGCTTTGAAGTTAATGTTATAGAAAATGTGAGAGCTTATCCAACTGGGTCAAGAATAGGATATTGAAAGCTACCTGGAAGAGCTTCCATACCCTTTCTTCTAAAGTTATGCTTCCTCCACAAGTAATACTTCAATGACTAGCTGAGACAGACATGTTTTCTTCTCCCCTCCATTGTCTGTCTGTCTGCATGTCTCCTCTCCTTCCTCCTTCTCATTCAAAGCGTCTTTTCCTTTTGGTTCAATTGTGATATAAAAGTGTAATGATTCCCTTCACAACTTGATAATATTTCCCTAAAAGATGCAATTATTGCATACCTCTCATGTCCACATCTTTGTACAGTTAGTAACCAATTGAGTAAAGTTATATAGAGAACAAGAAAAGTATAATTATTACCATGTGTATGTAGGTGCATAAATATCTGTTTATGTATAAGTATATGTTTGTTTATCCATATATGTGTATATATGATGTACATATTGGCTATGTATATGTGTACATATATGTTTATGTATATATAATTATATGTTTATATGTTTCTATATGTGAATGTGTATATACGCATTTAGATATCTCTATGTGTGTGTTTATGCATATATCTGAATATATAATGTATATGCTATTTAAAGTCAACTTAAAAATATCTCTGTGTAGGAGATCATGGTGCTTAATCTAACTATTCTATAGTTTTCTAGAGCAAACTCAGTACAAAGTCAAATCAGAATTAAAAAGAAAATGTTTAAGTACATAAAAAATTAAATGATATTTTTTCCAGATATTTTAAAGGTAAAACAATATTTTAAAATCTCTAAGTATTAGCTTTCTAAAAATACATGCTTACTTGTCTATTTGGGGTTTGCTATTATAATTTTGAAAATATATTAGGTAAGAACAAAGGAAAAATGAAAAGGAAAAGAAGTTAAAATTGAAAGGTGTGGTAGGATTCTATTTACATTTTAGAGTTAGAAAATTCAACAAAAATAAGTTAATAATAAAATGCCTTAATAATCTTGATTACTGAGACATACTAATTTCCTGGTCTAGCAGAATGTCATAGCAAATAAAAAGAGTTATTGAATACTGTTTACAGATAAAAATACACTTAAATACATTCTGCAAATAGTACTAATATTGGCCAACATTTAATTTAATGCAGTTAGTTTTGTATTTTTAAGTAGTAGTCATTAAAATCTGGTAGATAAATATATGGAAATATAAATGATCATGTGTTTAGAATCATATCAAACATTTACTGACTTACAGAGAAAATGAATTTAAAAATTAGTCCTCAAATGTTTCAGCTTTGGACTAGTCATGATATACGATACTTTTTGGTAGATATACCTGGTGAATGGTACTTATAGATCTCTGTCCTTTCTTTTTAAGTAAAATCGTATTTGTCTATTGTCATCATAGAACACTAGAGGCCTGGTGTATGAAATTCATGCATGTGAAAGGGGTGTCCTTCAGCCCAGTCTGCTCCCTGTCCAATCTGGGATCCCTCAAGGGATGTCTAACTGCCCGTTTAGGTCCCATCCAAGTAGGATCACACTTAAACGGGCAGTCAGATATCCCTCTCACAATACAGGACTGCAGGTTCCCAACTGCTCACCTGCCTGCCTTCCTGGTGGCCCCTAACTATTCTGCCTGCCAGCCTGATTGATACCCAACTGCTCCCCTGCCAGCCTGTTTGTTCCTAACTGCCCTTCCCTGCAGGCCTGGTCACCCCCAACTTCCCTCCTCTGCAGGTTTGATCACCCACAACTGCCCTCCCTTACAGACCTGGTTCCTGCCAATTGCCCTCCCCTGCTGGCCATTTTGTGGTGGCCATCTTGTCTCCACATGGGGGAAGAATCTTTTGATTACATGGGGGCATTCATCTTCTGTCTACATATTACTTTTTTATTAGGTAGGATAGAGCCTGGTGCACGGGTGGGGGCTAGTTGGTTTGCCCTGAAAGATGTCCTGGATCAGGGTGGGTGTTCCCTTGGGGTATGGGGTGGCCTGGGCAAGGGGCTTGTGGTGGTTTGCAGGCCAGCCACACCTCCTGGTGACCCAAGTGGAGGCCCTGGTATCTGGGATTTATTTATCTTGTACAATTGAAATTTTGTAGCCTGGAGTGGAACCAAACCTTCTGCTGGCTGCATGGCAGCAGCCATTGAAACTTTGTTGCCTTAAGTGGAGTCCTGGGCCAGCCAGGGTTTGTGGAATGCTTGGCTTCCTCCATCACCAGGGGCATCTCAAACCTCCCTCCTGCTCTCTCTGTGGCCATAGCCATCTTGGTTGGGTTAATTTGCATACTCACTCTGATTGGCTGGTGGGCATGGCTGGTGGGTACAGTGGAGGTACAGTCAATTTGCATATTACTCTTTTATTAGATAAGATTATAGGCCTGGGGCAAAAAATTCGTGCCTGGCGGTGGGGGTTCCTCAGTGAGGATTGTACCCTCTCGCAATCCAGGACTCCTCGGGGGATGTCTGACTGCCAGTTTAGGCTCAATCCCGTAAACCAGCAGTTGGACATCCATCCTGCAATCTGGGACCACTGGCTCCTAACCACTCACCTGCCTGCCTGCCTGATAACCCCTAAGTACTCCCCTGCCTGCCTCATCACCCTTAACTTCTCTGCCTGCCTGCCTCATTGCCCCTAATCACTTTGCATGCCTGGCTAATGCCCCTAAACACTTACCTGCCTGGCTGATTGCCCCTAACTGGCTCTGCTTCGGCCTCTGACTGCCACAAGTTTATCTGGAAGGTCGTCCAGAAGGATGTCCACAATGACATCCAGAAGGTTGTTCAGCTGTCTGGTCTAATTAGTGTGTTATGCTTTTATTATTATAGATATGAGTGGAAGCATATTTACTTCTTGGACCATGGCCTTAAGGAATGGTGGAAAGATAACTTCTCTTTAGAGAAACAGAACACCCAATAAACAAGCAAGTTATCATTCAAAAGAGAGTATTAAATTGCAAGAAGGTTTAATTCTCTTTCTAGGGTTCATTTTTACTATGGTAAGTGTATACATCTTTTAATCTCAGTAATTTTTCATGTAAAATGATTATGACTACTTAACACACAAGAAGCAATGAACAGCAATTTCTTAATGGTAATGACATACTCTAACAATTTTTTAAGAAGCTACTTAATTGCTCAGTGCCAGATAATAAAAAAATAATCTCATAACAAGGTTAATTTTTCCATAGAATGTCTATTTAAATGTTAGTTGGCAACCTCAGCCTCCTTTTGGCAATGCCTTCATGAAGGGTCAAGAGGCCTAGTGGTGGAGTGTTGTATGTCGATGAGTCTGCAAACATTTTTGATGATTATGTTTAATTCCTAGGTCATGCAATATTCTCAGGAGCTTTTTTGGTCAGCATTTGCTACATCAGAATTCAATTACTGTGAATGTGGAACCATATGTTTTATATTAACATATATTAATAATCTTTAGGATTATTAAATATAGGATGTCTCAAAAATATATGGATACACTTTGAATAATTATAAAGGCAGTGTTTATTAAAATATGTTTCATTTTCAAAATTGAACTATCAGGTATTAAAGTATGTATAGATTTGTTTGGACACCATATATATCAACCTCTGTTGTCTATAAGAACAATGTGCAACAGACATACAATTACAGCACCTTAAGCATTCATGTGAAATTAACAGTAAACATGTCATTACCAACAAAATTTTTAATAACTTTCTATGGATTTCTGAGAGAGGAAGTGAGAGGGGGAGAGAGAAACATCAATGATGAGAGAGAGACATCTATCAGGTTGCCTCCTGTATGCCCCTTCCTGGGGATTGAGCCCATAACATAGGCACATGCTCTGACAGGGACTCAAACTTGATCTCCTTCCTGGTTCAGGAGTCAATGCTCAACCACTGAGCCAAACTGTTTAAATAACAGTTGGTATCCAAAATTGTTTTATTTTTTTTCTTCCTCTTTTTTTAAAATTTAGTAAGTAGTTATTGTTCAGATTATTACAATTGTTCCTCTTCCCTCCCGCCCAATCTCTACTCTTTGTCCTTACCTCCCCATCACTGTCCTCATCCATAGGTGTATGTTTTTGTCCAGTCTCTTTGTGCACCCTCCACATCCCTTTCCCCCCAAGAATTTTCAGTCCACTCCCTTTCTATGCTCCCAATTCTATTATATTCACCAGTTTATTCTGTTCACCATTTTTTTATTCACTTGATTTTTAGATTCATTTGTTGATAGATATGTATTTGTTTTTCATAATTTTTATCTTTACCTTTTTCTTCTTCCTCCTCTTCTTAAAGAATACCTTTCAGCAGTTCATATAATAGTGGTTTGGTGGTGATAAATTCCTTTAGCTTTTTCTTATCTGTGAAGCTCTCTTTATCTGACCTTCAATTCTGAATGATAACTTTGCTGGATAAAGTGGAGGTACAATCAATTTGCATAGTACTCTTTTATTAGATAAGATTATAGGCCTGGTGCACAAAATCCGTGCATGGAGGTTGGGGTGTGGGGGTCCTCCACGAGGATTGTAGGTTCTTGCTATTCATCATTTTGAATATTTCTCGCCACTCCCATCTGGCCTGCATAATTTCTGTAGAGAAATCAGCTGACAATCATGTGGGGGTTCCCTTGTAGTTAATTAAGTGTTTTTCTCTTGCTGCTTTTAATATTCTCTCTTTGTCTTTTGCTCTTGGCATTTCAATTATGGTGTGTCTTGGTGTGGTCCTCTTTGAATTCCTTTTGTTCAGGGTTCTGTGTACTTCCTGGACTTGTAAGTCTACTTCTTTCACCAGGTTGGGGAAGTTTTTGGTCATTATTTTTTCAATATGTTTCCAATATCTTGCTCTTTCTATCTCCTTCTGGCACCCCCATAATTCTGATGTTGGTATGCTTGAAGTTATCTCAGAGATTCCTTACACTATCTTCAAATTTGTGGAATTTTTTTCTTTTTGCTTTTCCAGTTTAGTGTCTTTTACTTCTTTGTATTTCAAATCTTTGACTTGCTTCTTGTGGTCCTCTAGTCTGCTGTTATGTCTCTTTATAACATTTTTTATTTCAGTCAGTGTATGTTTAATTTCTAGTTGGTCTTTTTTCATATCCTTGAGGGGTTCACTCATATCCTCTAGGGTCTCACTAAATTTATTGGCCTTTATTAGGAAATTCTTGAAAAACCTTATAACTGTGGTTTTGAATTCTATATCCAGTCATTTGCTTTCCTTCATTTCTTTCATTTGTGATCTGTTTCTTTTTCTCTGCATTCTTGCTGCTTCCCTGAGTTGTTAGAGTAGCTCTGTGTGCAAGGAGTCCTGTAGGGCCCAGTTGCTCAGCCTTCCCAAGTTACCTGAGGTGGACAATCTTGGGGTACCCCTTTGTGGACTGTGTGTACAGCCTTGTTGTAGTTAAGTCTTGATTGTTGTTGGTATCAGTGGGAGGAATTGACATCCAGGCCAATTGGCTGTGAGGATCAGCTGTGTCTATGCAAGAAGAACTTCTGTGCTGGTGACAGCCTTATGAGACAAGACTTGCAAAATTGCAAAAGCCTCTGTACTCGTCATGGATGGGATGGAATATCAGGGCAGAGAAGACAGCCTTGGCTTCCCATCAGCTCTTCCCTTTGAGGCCCCTTGGTCTCAGTGTCCATCAGTAACAGCTGAAAGCACTTCTGAGGGAAAGCCACCCTCTAGTTTTGCCCACTGCCAGACAGTCCAGATTCCCCCCAAATGAGACTGGTTCCCAGAGTCTCACCCAGAACTGGAGTTCAGTGCAGTCAGGAGCTTTCATCTCTCTCTTGCTTGAGAAAGCCAGCCATGCACTCAGCAATCAGTCCCCTCTGTGCTCGTGCACCTCTGGACCTTGGCTTTCCACAGCTCTCCTGAGTCTCATTGTGATTTTCTTTTTTCTTGACAGTCCATATTCCCCTGAATGAGTCTGTGTCCGCAGGATCTCACCCAGAACTGGAGTCCATCGCAGTTGGGAGCTTCCTTTTTAATCCCACTTGAGAAAGCCAGCCAGCTACTCAGCCGCCAGTCCTCTCTACCCACGTCTCCATACCTCAGCCTTTGGAGCTCCTTTGAGTCTCAATGTGCTTTTCTCTTTCCTTCTAGTTGTAGAATTTTCACTAAGCCAGCTTTCCTGTGTTTCTGGATGGTGTCTATTTTATATTTTAATTGTAGTTTTAAAATTTTTGTGTGAGGCAGCAGTTTAGGTGTTTACCTATGCTGCCATCTTGGTTTCTCCACCATAAATTGTTTTAAAATAGCATTTTTAGTAATGGTTGCTCCAGTGAAAGAATATTAACTTCATTTTTCTTTCCTAACTAATTTAAAAATGTATACATATTGACTGAAGGATATCTTAAAAACTTTAGGAAAGATACCTGTGATATAAATTCAAATTACAATTGTTAGAACTTAGGTTATTAGGTTCAGCAATATATTTGATTCTAATTATTCATTTGTGGATAAACTTTTCATTCATTTCCAATCATGTTCTTAAAGTACAGAGATGCAATTTTATAGTTTATGTAAATACTTCTGAGATGAGGTAAAATAGTAAAGTCTTTTACTATTGGTTCCCCTTTTCTTTCTAAAACCTCCACAAATGTCAGTATTCTTCAAAGTTTTAAATAAAGCCTCTGTACAATGATGGAGATTGTCAGCACATTCTGTGTGGTTTGGGGTTGACAGGAGGACATGAACTAATGTTATCAATTATAAACATTAATTTTCATACATAACTTGTACAGTCCATTTTTTATGGTCAAGTGATCTTGTTTTAAACCATTTCACTTAACTATAATGTCTGCATTCTTCAACCCCACTCCTGGTAATCCGTATTTGACAGGCTCTCCATTACATTAAAAACTTGCACTTTCTGCAATATCTTCCCTGAATTATTTTTCCTTCGTTACTGATACCCATATAAATGAAAGTGATCTCAGTGTATTTAACACAAATGTGGCAAATGTCACCTCATTCATGAATACAGATGTCCCCAAAGTTATAGCTTACGAATGCCTGAGGGCACAATAGCCATGGAATCACTAAAGAGGACACCTTTATGGCCACAATTTTACTGTTTTGACACTAGCCTTTCATTCATATTCCCTGCCCAACAAAAAGAACACATTAATTACTCTTCAATTAGGAAATAAAATAGCTTGTTAAGTGTAAGAGGTAGTTTTACAGTCCTCCCCTTTAAATGTTCTGTAGACCTTGCTACTGAAGTTAGTGAGAAACAGCACCTCAGCACCCCCTGGGAGCTTGTTAGAGACACAGGATCTCAGGCTCCACCTAGACTTATTGAATCAGAATCTGCCTTTAACAAGATCTCCAGGTGATTCACAAAAATGTAAAAGTTTGAAAACAGTGCCATGGTAGTACAAGCCACACTCTATGATTTATTGAAAGGGCTCTTTCAAAGACTCCTTAATCACTATTTCATTTTCTTTTCTTCTGAAAATATTTAAAAAACTTCTGAAACATTCTTCATGATGTTGATAAATAACTCTAGAGGGTCTACAATGATGCCCATCTTTATGTGTAAATCTATGCACATATTTTATTATCTTGGATAGATGATTTGAAAAATGTTTTATGTCTCATCACATAAATTATAAATCTGCTTCCTAAAAGTGGTGTCAAATACAATTCAAAGGATGAGAAAATGTTTCTTTTATCCTGGCAGCATTCAGAATTATCTTTTAAAGCTTAAAAAATATGGTTTTAATTTGCTTTTCTATACTATGTAATTTAAGCTTCTAGAAAACTTTATGTTAGTTATTTATACTATCTTTTGTAATTACCTCTTTAGTTATCTTAACCCTTTCCTACTGTGCTCTTAAATTTTTTTATTATCTTGTATTTTTTATCTAAAGCCTCTCTCTATATGGGCCTGGTCCCCCCCAACTGCTCTTCCATTCTGGCTCAATCACCCACAAATGCCTTCCCTTGCAGGCCTGGTCCCTTCCAATTGTCCTCCCTTGCTGGCCATCTTGAGGTGGCCATCTTGTGTCCACATGGGGGCAGGATCTTTGACCACATGCGGCAGTCATCTTGTGTGCTGGAGTGATGGTCAATCTGCATATTACTCTTTTATTAGATAGGATAGAAGTCTGGTGCACGGGTGGGGGCCAGCTGATTTTAACTGAAGGGGGTTCGGATCAGGATCGGGGTTCCTTTGGGGTGTGGGCTGGCCTGTGCGAGGGGCCTGTGGTGGTTTGCAGGCCAGCCATGCCTGGTGACCCAAGTGGAGGCCCTGGTATCTGAGATTTATTTATCTTCTACAATTGAAACTTTGTAGCCTTGAATGGAGGCCAAGGCAGGCCATGGCTGTGGGAGCTTGGCTTCCTCTATTGCCAGGGAAACCCAACCCTTCTGCTCACTCCGTGGCCACAGCCATCTTTGTTGGGTTAATTTGCATACTCATTCCTATTTGGCTGGTGGGTGTGGCTTGTGGTGTAGTGGAATGATGGTTAATTTGCATATTACCCTTTTATTAGATAGGACTAGAAGCTTAGTGCACAAATTCATGCATGGTTGGGATCTGACCAGATGGGCTGGGGGAAGGGGCTGCAGGTGGTTGGCTGGCCAGCCCCTTCTCCAATGGGGTGAAGGCCGATCAGGGGTGGGGCCAGCCAGGAAGAGGGGCTTCAGGCACTTGACTTGCCAGCCTTCCCCTGATCAAATTACCAATTGAACTCCCAGTCAAACTCCTGGTTGAGTGGGCAATTTGCATATTAACCTTTTATTATATATGACTAGAGGCTCAGAGCACAAAAATAATGCATGAGTAGGGTCCCTAGACTTGGCCGGAGATCAGGGCAAATCTGTGGGATGATTGGCAGCATGATTGGGGAGCTCCTCTGGAAACTGCCTTGGCTGGCATGACACTCACTCAATGGTCCCGGCTTCCCACCACCACTCCCCTCCCTCTGCAGGGCAAGCAGCAGGGTGATTGGGGGACACCACTGGCATCCATCTTGGCTGGCCTGTGGCCAGCTCCTGTGTTGAGCGTCTGGCCCTTGGTGGTCAGAGTGCATCATAGTGACCAGTCATTCTACTGACCAATCTGCTGTTCGTTCTATTTGCATATTAATTTTTTATTATATAAAATTTTATGATAAGGAAGCAAAAGAAATAGAACAGCCAATATAATATTGAAGCAAAGGACAGAATTGGAGAAGTTATACTACCTGACTTTAAGACCTACTATAAAGCTACAGTAATCAAAACAGTATTGTATTGTTGAAAGAACAGACAAATTAATTAATGGAACAGAATAGAGAACTTAGACATAGACTCACATAACTACAGTCAACTGATCTTTGACAAAGAAGCCAAGGCAATTTATTAGACCAGAGAGAGTTGTTTTAACCAATGATGCTAGCAAAACTGAACATTGACATGTAAAAATACCTATATAAATCTGTGGCAAACCTTATACCTTTCACACACACACACACACACACACACACACACACACTACACAAAATAGATCACAGATGCAAATATAAAACCCCTAAATGATATCATAGAAGAAAAAGCTATATAGCCTTGGGTAAAACAATGGCTTGTTAGATATAATATCAAAGGGGCATTTCAATTGATAAGAAATTGATAAACTGGCTTTCATTAAAATAAAAACCTTCTGGTTTGAGAAAGACAGTGTCAAGAGAACCAGAGGACATGCCACAAATTGTAAAAAAAAAAAGTATTTGCCAAGAACACATCTGATTAAGGACTGTTAGCCAAAATATATAAAGAACTCTTAAAACTCAACAGCAAAACAAACAAACCAAATTAGAAATGGGCCAAACACCTTAAGAGACATCTCACCAAAGAAAATGGTTTCACTCCATATGCCATCAAATCAAGGCTATGTAAACTAAAACAGAAATGAGGTACCAGGACTTGGCAGTGGCAGTAACTTTAAAAGAATATCACACAGGAGTCCAAAGATAAGTTATATCAGTGCAAAAAGCAGGTCTGAAAAAAGCACACTAGAATAGTTTGTAAACACAGTGATATACCACTAAAAAAAGCTCCATGAAACCAGAAGAGAGAAGGGACTTCTGGAGAAGGAAAAGATTCATCCCAAAAATCATACCTAGAATATTTTGACTATGGATATTATAGCATAATCAGTGTATTATAACTATTGCATTTATTTCTAACCACCCACAGGTTAAGTCATCTAGGGGTTAGTGGACCTAAATTAGAAGGTGATATTTAAGAAGAAAATATTTACTCTGGTAGGTGGGAGATACTGAAAAACAGATATCATATATATATATATATATGGGGGTATTAATTTTGTTAATGATTTATTTTAGCCTGACCAGCATAACTTAGTGGTTGAGCATTGACCTATAAACCAGAAGGTCTTGGTTCAATCCCCAGTTAGGCCAAATGCCCAAATTGAGGATTCAATTCCCAGGGTGAAACGTGCAGGAGGCAGCTGATCAATGATTCTTTCTCAACATGGATGTTTCTATCTCTCTCTCCTTCTCACTTCCTCTCTGAAATCAATACAAATATATTAAAAATAATTTATTTTAAAATATGTAATACTCACTGATAGATATGTTTGGATCCAATGCTATTTAAAAATATACGATAGTATGGGTTGATGATTTTCACTATTTTATCAACCAGTTCTATTACATATGTATGAGGTAAGGAGTAAAACAGATATATGGGAATGATGATGCTGACTATCAATAGATAATACTTGACTGTAGAGACACCATGTAATAATTAACAATCCCATTATGACTACATAAACAGAAATAAAATATTTCAAAATCTGTTGCAACAACTTCTAACATGGCCTTCTAGATAATTACTATAAAGTGGTGATAAACAATTATCCTATCTAATAAAAGAGTAATATGCAAATTAACTGCATCTCTGCTACAGCCACCAGCCACACTCACCAGCCACGTCCACCAGCCAATCAGAGTGAATATGCAAATTAACCCAACCAAGTTGGCTATGGCCACAGAAAGAGCAGAAGGAGGCTTGGGTTACCACTGGTGATGGAAGAAGCCAAGCTTTCCTCACACCCTGGCCAGGAGGCCTCTGCTTAAGGCAATAAAGTTTCAATGGCTGTGGTAGCAGAAGGCTTGGCTCCGCTCCAGACTACGAAGTTTCAATTGTAGAAGATAAATAAATCTCAGATACCAGGGCCTCCACTTGGGTCACCAGGAGGCGTGGCTGGCCTGCAAACCATCACAGGCCACTCATCTAGGCCACCCCGTGCCCTAAGGGAACCCCCACCTTGATCCAGGACAACCTTCAGGGCAAACCAGCTGGCTCCCACCATGCACCAGACCTCTATCCTACCTAATAAAAGAGTAATATGCAGATTAACCATCACTCCAGCACACAAGATGACTGCCCCCATGAGGTCAAAAGATCCTGCCCCCATGTGGACACAAGATGGTCACCACAAGTTGGCCAGCAGAGGAGGGCAATTGGGAGGGACCAGACCTGCAAAGCAGGGCAGTTGGGGGTGACCAGGTCCCCAGGGGAGGGCAGTTAGGGCAAACAGGCTGTCAGGGGAGCAGTTAGGCATCAATCAGGCTGGTAGGAGAGTGGTTAGGGGGTGATCTGGCTGGGGGGCAGAAGCAGTTAGGCACAATCAGGAAGGCAGGCAGGTGAGCAGTTGGGAGTCAGCAGTCCTGGGATTGGGCCTCAATGGGCAGTCAGACATCACTCAAGGGGTCCCAGATTCGAGAGGGAGCAGGTTGGGCTGAAGGACACTCCCACCCCTGTGCATGAATTTCGTTCACTGGGCCTCTAGTAATAAATAATCAGTAAATCACCTTCAGGGGATGGAAGAATCAAAGGAAATCACAAGAGTCAGCATGGCCATATTACTGTGACAGCATAGTTCTACAAAATGTGGGAGTTATTTTTCTTGGCAATGATTGTCAGATGATGACAATCTAGTTTTAGATGCTTATGATCAGTGAGAAGAAGAAGGATATATCATTGGGACAAGGGAGATATAACATGTATAGGAAATTTGTACTTAAGTAGTTGACAGACTGTAATAAGGTTTGTAAGATTTGCTGTGAGGAATGTCTTCCTTATACTCTCATGTATTCAACATCATTTTCAGATTGCCAAACCACTTTCCTTACTAAATTATTGTTGCAAAATTGTGGTTAACATTACATTTTGGGGATCTATTAATTCCTAATCTGATTTCTAGGTCATAGTATAAGATAATCTAGGTAATATCATCTGCTAATTTGACTATTATTTTAAAAACAGATGGAACAAAAAGGCATGATGGTTCACTAAAGTTTAATATCGAAATGCCTGTAAAATGAACAAGTAGAGAATACCTACCTACATGCCAGTAAATCAAGAAATTCCTCAATAGCCAAATCAGATATAATATTTTTTAAGAAATAGTACCTTTAATCGTGATAATAATAAAATTAACAATTTTTATAACAATGTAAGTTGTCAGCTTGATTTACACTTGAATGTAAGAATGTTGCTTTCAAGATGTAGCTTGCATTCCTTCAATTCATACTGTATTATAATTTAAAGAGTAAATTACGCATTTAGTAAATAATGTGTTCATTGTGGGGAACATATGGACATACACATAAATAAATTCAGAATTTTTATAAGTAATAAAGATTAAGATTTGACCTTCAGCCAGTAGAGGGAAAAGTTGATCTTACAGCAGACTTATAGCGCTATTAAAAGTCTCTTTGGAAGTTTCAGGAACATAGACTAAAATTGCTGCTGATTCAGGGTTTGGAGGATTGTTTTCATGGTTATTTCCTGGCTGCTTTGCAAAAACAGCTCTTCCAGCCACTCTCTGGCATCACCCAGGGGGTGGTTATTGTTTCTTGAAGACCATCCTGCACACTCCTTATGTGTTCTGTTTACAGGTGCATTTTTTTTTATTGCCGTTCTATTTTCAAACAAGCGGGAAATCTTTCTTTTCTTCATAAATTACTGCTGGAAGTTTGTATAGTACATCTTTTTAGGAGCCACAAAATGTTTATGAGTAAAGGCACTGAGTGTTGAAATCAGCATCTTTCAGGCAGGATGAAAATGTAAATGCCTAAGAAGGTAAACTGGCTGTTTGAAAAGCACAACACACTTATGTTCTTTAGCATGCTTTTAGAAATTATGTGTCAGGAATGTGCTCCTAAAAGAAGTCAATGAACAAATTACCTGGAATAAATTCTAAGATCAAACCCATAGTCATTTGCTTAGCACATTGAAAGTTTTTCTAGATGTATCTTAAATAATACTAAGAATCCTGAAAAATCAGTTTGACTAGGTATTGGGTGCTTTCCCTTTATGCTGAAATTTTGCTTGTAAAAATTTTCATGTTTAGTCAGCCAAATATGCAGAATGAAGTAGTAATGAAAAAGCAAGTAAACTACATAAGATTGTAGCTAAGGTCTACAATCAGAAGGGTGGGCTAATATTTTAACAAAATTGATAATAACAAGAAAATTCTAAGATAATGATCAAATTGGAAATATAGGACATAGGTACCATAATGAAATTATTTTCTGCAAGCCAAAAGACAATTTGAGAATCCACATCCTCTATTAGAAATGACAAAGTAACTAATACCTGTAACTTAGTTTTGACAGCTCATTTAAACAATTCCTGCTGTCTAAAAATATATGCTTAACTCTTGCTATGTTTAAATGTGTTAAAATTCCATTTAAGTAAAATTAGAATCATTTTTGTGGAGGTGGGTTGTGGTTGATATATGATCATCTATTAAAAATATAATTCTGGCCAAAGCTGTTTTGGCTCAGTGGATGGAGTGTCTGCCTGTGGACTGAGGGGTCCTGGGTTCGATTCCTGTCAGGGTCATGTATCTTGGTTGTGGGCGCAGCCCCAGTGGGAGGCGTGCAAGAGATGGCTGATCAGTGTCTCTCTCTCATCGATGTTTCTAACTCTTTATCCCTCTCCCTTCCTCTCTGTAAAAAATCAATAATATATATAATTCTATCTTAGCCAGTGTGGCTCCATGCTTGAGTGTCCACCAAGGAACCAAGAAAGGCCATTTGACTTTGTGTGAGGGCACATGCCTGGGTTGTGGGGGTTTGGTCCCCAGAAGGGGGTAGGCAGGAGGCAGCCAATTGATGATGTTTCTCTCTCATTGATGTTTTTATCTCTCTATCCCTCTCCTTCCCTCTCTCTCTAAAAATTAATAAAAGCATATTTAAATATACATATATATACATATATACATATATATTTATTTTATTTATACAATCTAAGTGAACTCAAATTATTTTAATATATCAATTTGTTATTCAATTTAAACATATATTTATTGAAAGCCTACAATATGACAGCAGTGATAAGAAAAACTCACTAGCGCTCTCTCTCCTGGAGCAAGTCCATGCCTTTCCCTTTCTCTTTTAGCTCCTCACTCCCAAGCTCCAAAGGCCCTTTGCTTACCTCTATAATTTGTTTTCTAAGCCCGTTTCCTTTAGGAATTACTTTTGCTACTAGATCTATGATTTAACAAATAAATGTTCTCCTGCAAAACAAAATAAAAAGGACTCACTAAGTCCTTGCTCTCCAAGAATTTACATTGTTGTGGATAAGATGGACAAGAGGACAAAAATATATAGAGATCGTTAAAGACTGAAATAGAAGATAAAATGATGAAGCAAAGATGGAAAAGACTTGGGTATTGTTAAAACAACCAACCAACCAACCAACCAAACAAACAAAACTTCTGCTTTACCTCATTGCTCAGTGGTTGAGCATTGACCTGGGAACCAGGAGATAATGGTTCAATTCCTGGTCAGAGCACATGCACAGATTGAAGGCTCCATCCCCAGTGCTGGGTGAGCTGGAGATGGCCAGTTAATGATTATCTCTGATCATTGATGTTTCTGTCTCTCCCTTCCTTTCTGAAATCAATAAAACATATTTTTAAAAATATTATCAAGAGCAGTAAATAATATCAACTTGCGGTTATTTCCTTGATGTGTTCTTTAATGCCTTGAGTTAAAATTCCAGAAATGTGAGCAGAACAAGGTTTTTTAACAGTATTACTTATTTGCATGAATAATGCAAAGGATATTTGGGAAATCATGTCCTGAAAACAGTTCCCCAAACACGTTATCTTCAAAGCAGTTTTAATTCTGGTATAGTTTAGCATCAACTGTGCAATTCAGATTCAAATTAAACATTAAAAATTTAAAATTTATGTTCAATGGGCCAGTGACCACAGATGCAGCACAGAGCTCTGCTAGAAAAGCTGATGAAACATCTGATGTTTTATAATTAGACTGAGGCTGTAACATGCTGATTGCAATCAAGTGCAATATGGTGGAGGAAGCAATGACTTTTATGTTTATTAAATCCTTTATCATATACTTTGACATATATGTGGACCTTCCCAAGATCAGCAAGTCTGCCTGTTTAAGGATTGCAGAGAGCTTCACATTGTGAAGAATGCTATATTCCACGTGGCGACATGCTTAAGTTGTTCCCAGTCATAAAAAACATTTTGCATCTGTATATTTAATATACACAATCATGACCTTTTAAAAGGCAGATAAAACTATTTATTATTCCAATATTCATTTTCATTACTTTGTATGAGAACAGTAAAAAACAATGATATACTTAGAACTAGCAAAATACACCTCTTTCTAGATTTTCAGAGGAATAAATTTGGGAGGTGTGTCATTAGAAATCATAAAATAAATGTGTGTGTGTTTTGTTTGTTTTTTTCATTTGTACTGATTTTTTCAGTTTGTTGATCAAGTTTTATTTCTAACAGCTTGGCTTATTTTGTCCTTATTTCAGGTGTGTGTGTGTGTGTGTGTGTGTGTGTGTGTGTGTGTCTCACATGCGCGCTTTTATGTCCTTAGTCCTGACAATCATTGTTTATTCTCAGTTATTGGAATTGTTAAATAGCAAGTTATTACTTTCTTATTATCAACTTCCTGTTCACATGTCTCAACTCACATTTTATCTTCACTTGGCTTCATTTTAAATCATTTTTTTCATTCTTCATTTATTTCTTCTAATTCAATGAATTCTAATTAGCTCTAGGATTCAATTCTGCCAGCCTCTTTTGTTATTTCTTTATATAGGAATACATATTTTCTGATGTTAGCAATATTTTTAACTGACAATTAGCTTAAAATATCAATGTATAGGAGAAGATTTTTATAATAACCTTTATCAATTTGGGCTATTTGGGGGAATAAAGAAGACCATATTCCACATTGGGCTATATCACATAATATACAGTCCACTACTATTCTGTGGCCTATGTGTGTAAAAATATACATATCGATGTTACAATTATCCTCACTGAATTACATAGGTATTTGTTTTACTTATATTTATTTGTTTTATACTATTATATGTTGAGCTTAAATAATCAATGCTGTTAAAAGAAAGTATGAATCAAGGCAAGCTTTTCACTGAAGTTGAATAATATCATCTGACAAGTGATGGATTGGGCACCCAAAACATATATCATGTTGTTCTGTAATGGTTATTTTTGTATTTTGACTACCTTCCTTACTGAATTGAGAGATATTTGAAAGAAACAGGTTGTGTATATGTCATTTCTATTTCTTAGCAGATAATACAGTGCTGGCTTAAAATTAATGGGGAAATCTGAGAGCCTGAATATGCTTTTGCTGACACTTGAAGAATTACTACCCAGACAGGTTGAAAATCCATTTGTACTCTCTCTGGAATTTCTGTCCATTCCCTGCCTCAGCAGGCAGCCATCAAATGAACACTCTCTAGGACCATTGTCCTTTGGTTCCCTAAAGCTAATTTACTTACACAAAGGGCAAAGATGAACCAAACTAAAGTTACGAATAAGTTGGTAATAAATGGTACATAATTGATATGGGAGCCAGAAGCACTTTAATTCTGCACCTTTATCTTTTCACAGCTATAAAAGGAGGCAATTAGACTTCTTTCATACTTTTGTAAAGATACCGAGTAGTTAAGTTACTTTTCCATGTAGTCCTTTCTAGTAATGCCTTATATGACATTAATACCCTGGAATCCAAAGTTAAAATTTGAGGGAAATTACAAATAATAAAAATATTGTTTAAGCAATTTTAACAAAGACTTGCTGAACACCTAATTTGTATTTATAAAATATGCACGATTACATAAAATTCAATGGAAAAAGCCAGTATTAGTATAATAAAGAAATGCAATGCTTCTGAGAAATTGACCGAGTGATCCCACTTCTAGGAATATATCCCAAGAAACTAGAAACACCAATCAGAAAGGATATATGCACCCCTATGTTCATAGCAGCACAATTTATAATAGCTAAGGTTTGGCAACAGTCTAAGTGCCCATCCAGCAGATGAGTGGATTAAAAACTGTACATCTACACAATAGAATACTATGTGTAGTATTCTAAGATTTGGAAACAATCTAAATGCCCAACCAGCAGATGAGTGGATTAAAAACTGGTACATCTACACAATAGAATACTATGCTGTGGTCAAAAAAAAAAAAAAGGAATTCTTACCATTTGCAACAGCATGAATAGAACTGGAGAGCATTATGCTAAGCAAAATAAGCCAGTTGGAGAAAGATAAATATCACATGATCTCACTCATTTGTGGAATATAATGAACAACATAAAATGATGCACAAAAACAGATCCAGAGACAGAAAAGCATTGATCAGACCTTCAAACCTCAGAGGGAAGGTAGGGGAGGATGGGGCAAGGGGGAAAGATCAATCAAAGGACTTGTATGCATGCATATAAGCCTAACCAATGGACACAGGCAACAGGGGGGTGAGGGCATAAGTGGGAGATTGGGGGAGTAATGGTGGAATAAAGACACATATGTAATACATTAATCAATAAAAAAAAGAAAAAGAATAAACAAAATGACTTTAAAAACTGAGTCTTGGAAATGTCTTTTGAAAAATTGGATATAAATATATTTGTGGAGAGAACAGGGTATTGCCTCTCGTGAAATAAAAATAATAATAATAATAATAATAATAATAATAATTCTAAAGGAACAGACCTGTACCCTATGAAGGAATATATTTAATGAAAATTTCTAATTTGCCAGTAAGGTCTGACATGCCCTTCCCGAGCGTATATGAAGAGAGCAGTATCACAGATTGCTCAAATTTCAGTCTATGCCCTTGTCAATTTCACATGTGAACAATTACATAGTAGAAAAGAGAGCATTTGATCCCTAGAGTGTGATTATCTAAATTATACAAAGATAACACTCTGCTAGGTTGCAGTATTTCCACCATCCCTCCCCCACTTTGCCCCCCAACCCTTCCCCGCCCTTAGCCATTAGATAAAATTCCATCTCTCCTCTGACTGGCTTAAGCTTCAGTTTTTCAACAATTCTGTTAGAATTCTGGAATTCTAAATACACCGTGTGGTTTAAATTATTTTAAGAGATTTACATTTTATTGATAAAAGCACTTGTTTGAGGTTTTAATTTTTCTATCAAAATGTTAACTATTTCAAACACCCTTTTCCTTCAAAGGCTAAACAATTTAAAGTCTTCCAGGGCACCAGCAGTGAGCAATCATGAAACTTCAATTACCGCAGCCTGAAGATACACAATGATGGAGCCCCAGGGTGACTTTCCCAATTCATTATGTGCCCTTCTCTCCCTGCCCACGAAGTTATGGTCACACAGGCCCTTTTCAGCTTCCAGGACACAACAGTCTAGTTCTGTCTAGTTCTCTCTAAATGATATTTAATTTTTCTGTTTCTTCTATCTATAATCTTTTCTTTCTAATTTATTGTTGATACTATTTATTATTCATAGGATCACCTTAGAAGTTGAAAGCCTAATTTCTAAGATGATCTTATAAAAAAATGAAGGCAATGTAGAAATTGAGTTTAAAACAACACAGCAACTAGGAAGAAAGCTATTAGATAATTTAAAATACGCTAAATTAAAAGTTAATTAATATAGTTTGAATACCAAATTTGACACACACAAAAAAGGAAAATTATGAAAAGCATTATATTAACAAATGTTAATAAAGTAAAAAGTAAACTAATACATAATGTACAAAATGTCAAATATGATAAAGGCATTTAGAGACTGATCTGAACATTCCTGTGGGCCTATGTAATTCACAATAATCTGCAGAGTAGACCATTAGTCTTCATTTTATGAATCCAATATAAAGAGAACTGAATTGAGAAGCTGTAACTTTTTCAACCAATCATAATTCAGTTCATTTGGGAGGATCCAGAATGGCCTGTGCTGCTAAAGCAGATATTTTCAAATGTTTTTGAAACCTATTTCATCAACATAATATTGCAAAACATGTAATCATCGTTATCAGGACTATGCAGCGGCTCACACCCTCATGGCAACACCCCCACCTCACTGCAGGTTGGTTTTTCCCAGTTGCCAAGGCTCTTGGTAATCACTGCTCTGTATAGACTGCAACTGGCTCACTATTTGGTAGTAGCCTAAAAAAAAAACAGTTTAAGGCTGCACAGTCATGGGCTTCCTGTTCTATGGACCAGTGATTTAAAAACACACAAACACACACACACAAAAAAAACAGATCCTTTCATAACTTGCACCTGTTCCTTGCTCTTGCAGAGACATAAACTTATAATCAATCTGAACAAAGAATAGATTCTAATCCAACTCTAGGGGAAAAAATCAGAGAGCTCAAATATCTAACCACACTGATATTCCTTTGTGCTTTCCTACCTATCCTTCATGTTTGTTGGTGTATGTTTGTTTTTTAATTTTACAAATGTTTTGCCAACTTGGTAATTGAATTCCTTGCATTGAGTAGATCTTTTCTCATTGGATGGATTAAATTTTATACTTTTGATTTCTTCCCTAAATACAGGCCACAGTATGGCTCAGACAAAATCTCTGCAGAGGAACTTTCAAGCACTTTTTCAGTTGGCTGATGAGAGTGAGAAACTGTTACTATATTTCAGCCATATACACTTTTGTGAGATTAAGTTTATAGTTGATATCACTGGTTATATAATTAAATAAAATTTCCTCTGAATTTATCTAGAGTGTAAAGTATACTATATAAGTTCAAAAGAAATTTTAAATTATCAATTTTCTTCTCTAAAAGTAAAAATAATTTTTATAAAATCATGAAGAAAATATAATTGTAATCAAATGTCATTTAAGGTGATATAAGAGTTATTACTGATATATATCAACAATAAAAATAGTAACATTCAGTACTATCATAAAATTGATACTTCCATGTTCAATTCTCTGGATTGCTAGACCTTTATTTCCAAGTTCTCTGTTAATAAGAGATCTAATGAAGCAAATAAAGACTTCTGTTAACATAGTAAAGTTACATGTCCATTAAGTAGATTGGAGTGTGATTTAGACAACCCTAGAAAGACAACAAGTCCATGGTTAATGAAAAAGGTTGGAATAAAACAGACTTTTTCAAAAACTGATTATTTACATTTGGGGTTTTGTTGCTTCATATACTGAATATGTGGTTTGACCCTACTTCTTTTCATAATTGTTATTGTAGTATTTAATTCAGTGAAAATAACTAAAGCTATTATGAAAATTATTTTAATCATTCCACAATCATTAACCTTATACCATCTATGTATAAAGAACATACATAAAGAACTCCAAAATCATAATATAACAATATGCAAAACAAAATTAAATTAGCTTTTTCAATATTCAAACAGATGTATTACTAAAAATGATGTAATGATGCTAGAAACATGACATTTTAAACAAATACATTTTCATATTTCTCTGATCTTCAGACCCTTTTTAAGGTCATGGAGAAAAACAAATTGAATTATGAATTTGTGGATGGAGAGATCACTAAGACTATAAAGATTGGATTAGATTTTGCATATATGAGAAAACTAATGCCCAGAAAAATTTGAAAAAAATATACAGTCACATAACCAAATAAAGCAAGAATAAAGAGGAAACACACACACACACACACACACACACACACACACACACGTATACACATTTATTTTTTAATGGAAGGGATATTTAATGTGATCTAGATTTAATCCAATTATACAAAGCTCTATATCCAGTCTCAATAGTCAAATCTTTTCAAATTAACCAATTAAAATTATATTGACTCTATTGCTTGCTTCAGCAATAGATGTGAGATTTGTTTGAATTACAAAAGAAACAAGCTAAGCTACGAAAATGTACCCCTCTCACAGTGCTCAATGAAATGTCCCTTAATGAAATTTCTGCATGGGTCTGGGTATGTGTATTAGAAATTTAAATTATTTCCCAGAAAATAATAACCTGTGAACCCCTCAATCCATCTGAGGTTGCTTCATCATTTTAAAAATAGAAATTAGTATGTCTTTTAAAATTTTTGAAGACATAAAATCTCATCACTTAAAGTTAATGTAATTAAAGCTAGTATTCAGTATCTCTCACACAAAAGCACACCCAAAGTCAAATCATCACACTCTTCCCACACTTGCAGAACATGTTTAGATGTGCGTTAGAGACAATACAATATGAAGTATTTTTTTTAACTCACAGGTTTTATGCACAATAATTTTAATGTTTTCTTTTAAAAACAAAATTTTCACAATTTTAAAAGTATATTTTTATTTTAGATTCTATGAATTTATCACCTAAGAATTAAAATATTAAATTGCCTTTGCCATTTTCATTTGTCAATTTTCTATATATGTAGTTATTCCATTAACTTCATTTATACTGACTTTTATGTCAATTACTGCAAATTGAGAGACACTCCTGCCTACTATAGAGTTGGTTTCCTTACCTACAATTATAATTATTACCTCCTCATTTCTTATTATCCACATACTTTTAACATCTTTGTGCTTCTGCAAAAGCTGTGAGGAGATAGAGTTCTGAAGACTGATATTCCGGGCTGTTTAAGTCACATCCCAATTTATCATTTGAATCTTATTAACAATGACTAAAACTATTTTTGTATGCAATAAATATATTTACATGTGCCATTTATATAGTCTTCTTAATGATCCAATAAGGAAAGTATTATTAATATTCTTATTTCACATATAAGAAGAGTAATGCCTACAAAGGTTAATTTCATCTAACAAGATCAAAAGGAAAACGCAAGATTTAGAAATCAGGTTGACTCAAGTGACAATTCTGTTTTATTATTAAATTACCTACTTGGGCAGGCTAATAGAGTCACTCTCCTAAAAAATACATTTTTATCCTCTCTTCATACTTTCTCCTACACAATTCCTAAAATGCCATCTCTTATTCACTAATTGTATAAATCCTTCGTAATTCTTTCCCAATGAGGTTTGCTCTCCTTTTTCTAAACCTCTTTGGTAGGTACTGTGCTCATCAGGCTGAGCTGTGAACCACTGAGAAGGGTGAAAAAGATGATTCATTGGAAAAAGAGAATTCAATATTTAGAAGTCTAATTATATTCAATTATCTTTTATCCTCTTAACGTGTTTTTAAGAAAAGCACAATTAGTCCAATACTATATGGATGTGCTATGTAAAAATAAATCTGTATTGGAGAGATATGATTCAATGTGTAAGTATTCAGTGCACTTGATCAAACAGTTTGCAAATCACTGACCAAGATCACTAAAGAATTTTCTTACATATTGATTTTTACTTCATTTTTACTGTTTTGTGATATATTACTTATCCACACAAATGATTTATTTTTTGAAGACAGAAACCATGTTTTAAATTTTGTTTTAAATTAGCTATATCCTTGGAATGACCCACTGTCAGAGTAAGCATTTACATACATAAAGCAGAGCAATAATTACCAGTCACATGAAACACATAAAGGTGCTAGCTATAAGTTAGTGGTGATTTTCTGACTTCAATTAGTAGAGGAGGATTGATTATTGATTTGATTTCAGGTTAAGAACAAAGGTTGTGTGGCAGCAGGTCCTTTTATACCTTCTGGATGTGCTGTCAGTGTCTTGAAGATGAATCTAGTCCCACACCCTGGGATGGAGACTGTGGATTTTAAGAAACCTCTTTGTTTTGCACAGTTAATGTATTTGATTATAAGAATACTGATAGCCTGAAAAAATATTAATTAATCATAAGATTGTGTAGCTGAAATTATAAGTGCTTGTCCTAATCCTACACAAATCAGGCTTTAGAAGGTGTGATGTTTTTATACTAGTATTCACTGACCATCCGGTGTATTTTAAACAAAAACTTAATAGAGTGTATCAGATATTTGTATATCTGATTTTTTTTTTTATTTTCCACTAGGCAATAGAATATTAGGCATCTGGCTATGCTTTAAAGCCATATTCTTCACTCAATGTAGCTCTTTAATAAGCATGTTGAAATGAATGGACAATGAATAATCTATTACTCCAAATCTCAACAATCTAATTTTCTATATAAATAAAACAACTTGATATATCAATTAGTTTTATACTAATATAATATAACCATTTCTGAATACTCTCATTATAAATAATCTCATTATCTTACACCAATTATCAAGTTAGCCACATATTTACAGGAGAAAAATTGGAATTCAGACTGATTTATATATTGGTATATTAGTGTACTAAACTTATAATTTAGTGTATTGCCCAGAATTGCTAAAGATTTCAGCAAGTATGCACATTAAAGTTTTTCCTGCTATTTTTTGCTTAGTTCATTAATTATTGAAAATACATTTCTCAAGTAAGTTATTCATTTGTAAGTTTTAGTGGGAAATCATCTAAGTAACATCAATTCTGCATATATAAAATTAAATGAATTACAGCAAACACTAAGCTCATACAGATATATATTCATAAGTATATATATTCATAAAAGGCCATATTTTCTATATTTCTATGCTGCTGAATGGTTTTTAAAACAAAATTAAGAAGAGGATATTTGAAGGATCAGAAGACAATATCATTTGAGTGGTAGATTTATAAGAGTGAGCATTTTTTATTTTTACATGTCAAGTAGGGACAACTCTTGTAGAATTTCTGCTGTTTTAACAGCTGCATCATAACAACACTGAAAGTTTTAAATCACCTGAAGAACATGACTTATATCTAGTAAACCAACATATCCTTTTGGCATTGTTATAAGACAATTCAACAGTAAATAATCATATATATTTCAGCAAATGATATGGGAGAAAGGAAAAACATGTCTGCAAGTACACACACACACACACACACACACACACACACACACACCACAAACTGGATATCTCTAAAATTACCAAAAACAAAAGCCTATTGGGGAGAAATGAGAAAGAGTTTAAATAAATAATAATAAAGTTTAAAGTAGTTTAGATTTCAAAGTTTAACTGCTGTTGTAAGAGATGGTTGTTTGGTGGCAGAAAAAAATGCTTTGGAAATTAAATACCAATATGTTAAAAATATTTGAAAAGTAGATATTGAATTGGTTATTTTTAAAACTATATCACATCACTGATATAAGAAAAATTTAGGAATTTAGGGAAAATGGCGGCGGAATAGACGGACGCATCTGGAGCTTTTCACTGGGCAGAGGGAGAGAGAGCAGCTGAGAGTTGCATGGGGAGTGTTTGTTGGCAAGTTAAGAGTCAGTTATCCTCCAGAAGGCGGGGAACTGCTGGACAGGGCTCTTCTGACCAGGCAGCCTCACTGCCGCAGGGTTTTAGTCAGCCGGAGCCACCAGTGTGAACGCGGAGACCACACCATCTTGCAGAGGGAGGTGGATGTCTGCGGCCGTCTGAAACCTGTGGCTGGCTTAAACACCCACAGAACAGCCGGAGATCCAGAACACCGCTCTCCAATCGGCACAGACACGCGGTGGATTCAGAGATCCACACGGCACCCGGAAAGGTCAGATTTCGCCTGGGATAAGGTGAGGTCTCCTGCCCCTCAGAACAGAGACGCGTACACTGTGGGAGCCGGGCCGCGGGAAAGCTGCCTCTGGAGAGGTCCGTGGAGGTGGGTAGGGCGTGATCCCTGAGTGTGGAGGCAAACTCTCTGAGCTGTTGACAGAGGGGAGCACTCCTGTTCCACATAGTACTGGAAGTATTAGCCATTGCAATTAGACAAGAAGAAGAAATAAAAGACATCCAAATTGGAAAAGAAGAAGTAAAGCTGTCCTTATTTGCAGATGACATGATATTGCACATAAAAAACCCAAAGGACTCCATTCCAAAACTAATTGACTTAATTAATGAATTTGGCAATGTAGCAGGATACAAAATTAATGCTAAGAAGTCTGTGGCATTTCTATACACTAATACTGAAATTATAGAAAGAGAGACTAAAAAAGCAATCCCATTTATCATCGCACCAAAAAAATTAAGATACCTAGGAATAAACCTAACTAAGGAGGTAAAAGACCTATATGTAGAAAACTACGGGACACTGAAAAAACAGATAGAGGAAGATGTTAACAGGTGGAAGAGCATACCATGCTCATGGATTGGGAGAATCAACATCATTAAAATGTCCATACTACCCAAAGCAATCTACAGATTCAATTCACTACCCATTAAAATACCAATGACATATTTCACAGACCTAGAAAGAATTCTTCATAGATTCATCTGGAACAAAAAAAAAAAACCACGAATAGCTACAGCAATTCTGAGAAAGAAGAATAAAGTAGGTGGGATCTCAATACCAGATTTCAAGCTATACTACTAAGCAACTGTTCTCAAAACAGCCTGGTACTGGCACAAGAACAAACATATAGACCAATGGAATAGAATAGAGAACCCAGATTTCCATCCAAACCACTATGCTCAACTAATATTTGACAACGGAGGCATGAACATTCAATTGAGCCAAGATAGCCTCTTCAATAAATGGTGTTGGGAAAATTGGACAGCTACGTGCAAAAAAAAAATGAAACTGGACCACCAAGTTACACCAAATACAAAAATAAACTCAAAATGGATACAGGACTTAAACATTAGAAGGGAAACCATAAAAATACTAGAGGAATCCACAGGCAGCACAATCTCAGATATATGCTGAAAGAACTTCTTCAATGATAATGCTCCAAAGGCAATGGAAGCTAAAGAAAAAATAAACAAATGGGAATACATTAAAATAAAAAGCTTTTGCACAGCAAAAGAAACCAGCAACAAAACAACAAGAAAGATCACTGTATGGGAAAACATATTTGCAAATGTTATCACTGATAAAGGTTTAATCTCCAACATCTACAGCCAACTTATACAACTTAATAAAAGGAAGATAAACGATCCAATAACAAAATGGGCAATGGACCTAAATAGGACCTTTTTGAAAGACGACAGAAGGAAGGCTAAGAGACACATGAAAACATGTTCAAAGTCACTAATCATCCGAGAGATGCAAATCAAAATGACAATGCGATACCATCTTACACCGATCAGAATGGCAATCATCAACAAATCAACAAATGACAAGTGTTGGCGAGGATGTGGAGAAAAACGTACCCTTGTGCACTGTTGGTGGGAATGCAGACTGGTGCAGCCACTGTGGAGAACAGTATGGAGTTTCCTCAAAAAACTAAAAATAGATCTCCCATTTGACCCTGTAATCCCACTCTTAGGAATTTACCCTAAGAAATCACAAACACCAATCAGAAAGGATTTATGCACCCCTATGTTCATAGCAGCACAATTTACAATAGCTACAATTTGGAAACAGCCTAGATGTCTGTCAGAAGATGTGGATCAGAAAATCATGGTACATCTACACAATGGAATTCTATGCTGCCATTAAAAAGAAGGAATTCTTACCATTTGCAGCAACCTGGTTGGAAATGGAGAGCCTTATGCTTACTGAAATAAGCCAGTCAATGAAGGAGAAGCATCACATGATCTCACTCATTTGTGGATAATAAATAACATTATAAACTGATGAACAAAAGGATAGATACAGAGACAGTAAAGCTTCAAACAGACTGTGAAATTACAGCAGGAAGATTAAAATTAGGTGAGGTAGATAAGAGATCAATCAAAGGACTTGTATGCATGCATATACGCATAACCAATGAACTTAGACACTGGGGGGTTGGGTTATGCCTGGGAGGGAGCGGGGGCAATGGGGAGATATGTATAAAAATTAATAAAAAATAAAAGAAAAATTTAATCATGGTCAAGGAAATGAGGAAACATTTAGCAATGCACAAATCAACAAGGATAAAGCAAGTTCTGGATATTTCAAATTTTCTCACTTAATAAAGAAACTGCTTGTATTTTTCTGTAACCGGATGGACAAGTTAATCTTAAATGCATTAGAATCAAAATAAAATATCTGTTCCAAGCATCTTTTGCTTTCCCTTTTCTACCCATTTCTAAGAAATTTTTAAGTGTTTGATTAATACTGTCAAACAGTAAAGTATAGCCCTAGCCAGTTTAGCTCAATGATCTGAAGGGTTTCAGGTTCCATTCTTGGTTGCAGGCTAGTTCCTCACCCCTGGTCAGAGAGTGCTAGAGGGAGCCAATTGATGTATTTCTCTCACATTAATGTTTCTCTCTTTCTGTCTCTTCCTTTCCCTTCCACTCTCTAGATTCATCCTCAATGGAAACATATCCTCGGGTGAGAATTAAAATAATAATAATAATAATAGTAAAAAATCAATCAATAAATAAAATATATTATTTCACAAGAGGCTTGCTTTGCAAAACAAAACTATCTCCCTGATTCTTTGCCATGAGATAAACGGTACCTAACTATCAATCACAATACCTGCTATCGACATTACATGGTTGCTCTGGATTAAAATAAACATAAATGCAAGCTTCTGGTGTGCACAATGAACGATAGCAGCCATTGCTCATCAGGTGCATAAAAAATGTTTTGTGTAATTAAAGTGGATACAAAGAGCTCTTTTATTCCAGCTTTATTGAGATTTAATTAACATATGTTATATATGTTTAAGATATAAATGATTGATTTCACACATTTATATATTGGCTTTTTAGATTCCACATATAAGTAGTACCATAAATTATCTGCCTTTCTCGATCTTATTTCACTTAGCATAATCCCCTGAAGTCCAACCATGTTTTTGCAAATAGTAGTATTTCATTATTTTTATGGCTGAATAGTATTCAGTTGTAGTTATAAACCATCTCCTTTATCCATTCACCCATTGATAAAAACTTAAGTTGTTTCCATATCATGACTATCATGAATAATGTTGCAGTGAACATGGCACAGAGATATTTTTGAGATCCTATTTTATTTTGCTTTGAATATATATAACCAAAAGTAGGATGGCTGGGTAATACGGTAATTCCATTTTTAATTTTTTGAGGAACCTGAATATTGTTTTCCTTACTGGGTGCACCAATTTACATTCCCACCCAGTGTAAAGGGTTTCCTTTACTCCTCCACATTCTTGGTATCTCTTGTGTGTTTTTTTTTTAATGATACCATTATGAGAAGTGTTAGCTCATTGGGGTTTTTAATTACATTTCCCTGATGCTTAGTGAGTATCTTTCCATGTATACAGTGGTCTTAACATATAAATGTGGCTCCAATACCCAGATGAGCAGCTTATTAATACAATTTGTTGGAAGATTATTAGATTGAATGTGTCAAATGATGAGGTAACAGAAGGTATGGGATTCTGATAAAAGACTGTGCAATTAGAGTATTAAAGATATTAGGAGGTAAGACATTGATACCTGTAGGATATCTGGAATGAAGGAATATTCCCACTTACTGAGTGCTTACTATGTGCCAGACACCAGTTAGGCCTGATTCTAAGCATTACAAGGAAAGAGCTAGCAGAATTGGAAGCTGTGAAGAATAAACAGATAAAAGTGAAAGTGGATCGACTGCAACTCCGGTTCCAGAGGACTGGTGAGAAGTGAAGTCAGATATAAAAAGACAAAAAAATATAATAGTTGAAACCCTAAACCTGGAGGTAATATCTCAGATAGACAGTAAGATGTAGAGGAAATGCAGTATCAGGTTCCTGTAATATTTTGGATCTATTTATCTCAAATTTCATATCATATTCATCTTCTCTTAGATTGAAATTCAGAATAATAAACTAAAAACACACTGCAATATTCTAAAAAGACAAAAATACAGTTATGTTATAATACATAAATATATTTATTATGAATGACATTGCAAAATGAGGAGGTAACTATTTAAACAAAATGCATCATAAGTAAGTAGCAATTCTTTTATTTTAAATATGGTCCACATCTTTCCTGTCAATCAGTTGAATCTTTTACTATGTTAGAATTCTTCATACAAAATAAATAATTAGTTTTTGTTTTAATATGATGCCATAGTATTTAGGCATATTTTTTAAGTGTTAAATCTTTTTTGACAAAGACCATAAGACTATTTTTTTGAAAATTTGTTTCTATAGTGAAGCAACAAATAAAAGTTATCTACTTATCTCCAAGATCTCAAGACAAAATAAGCGGTGTAGTTTTAACTTCATGGATTACAATTTATTCAGCAGTTTTCTAAATTTAATTATATCATCTTTCATTTTGGGAATGATTTGTTTTAGATAAAGAGAACTAAATGCATTTATTTCATATTTTAATTACCTATCCTATAAAACTATAGTCATTTTTATGTTAATAATGGTATGTGATTAAGTACAATTTAAAACCAACAGTTTAAAATACAAATTTTAGCACAACTTATATTTACATTGCCAATTCTTGGGCTCAAATAACCGCTTGTTAATTTTGTGTGTTAACTTTTAAAATATTTTCTGTTGTTACTTTTGATTATTTTAGAACTTACCTATAAAGAGGAAATGGCTTAGGAACCAATGCTCATAAATCTGGATTGCATACCATTTCTTTTTGTTTAATGCTCACCCTAGTAGTGAGGATGTTTTTTCCATTGATTTCCAGATAAAATGGAAGGGAACAGAAGAGAGGGAGAGAAACATTAATGTAAGGGAGAAACATCAATGTGAGATACACATCCTTTGGTTGCCTCCCGCATGTGCCCCAAGTAGGTTGGGTCAGGCATCAAACCTGCAACCATCCTGGGTGCAGGGAGGAGCTCCACCACTTAGCCATGCTGGCCAGGGCTATGCCATTTCTTTTTATGTGTTTGATGTTACTTTTTATTATTTGAAATCATAAAATTTTTGATGAAAATATTATAAAAATAATCATTATCTTCCTAAATATTTACTAAAAAAACAAAGAAATGAATATTGGCTTAAATAAAAATATGTTATTAAATGACAGATCTAAGAATTCCAAATGTCATATTTTAAATATTAAATTATTTGAACAGCTTGCACTCTGTTTTTTATTTGATACTTTTCACTTTGGGGTTTTCTCTGCTATAAAATGTACTAAATGTGGATATTAGGATTATTTATCAAAATCAAGAAAACTTTCAGAAGTTGAAAATGAATATAATTTATTATGAGCCTTATAATTTCAAATATGGCTTTTTTCCAATTCTCCCTATTTTGCCTTTATGAAAATTATTAAATGTATATTGGATTATATAATGTTTAATCGTACTTTCATATTTTCCATTTTTTTAATCTTACCAAACTTCAATCTAAGTAATGTCCTCAGGTTTATTTTCTGATTTACTAATTCTCTTTTCAGCAAGTTCTTAATTGCTGTTCAACAACCTGGTGGTTTTAATTTTTAATGACATTATTTTATGTTTTATCTTTTAATTAATTCATCCTCAGATCTAACTGATGATATATGATTTCACTTATTAATAAGTCTATGTTTTACATATTTATTTTATCCTATATAATAAAAGCCTAATATGCCACTTGTTTGTTCGGATGGTCCTTCGACTTGGAGACCAGGAGTTTGACCTTTGCTATGACATGTGCTGACCACAGGGGACAGTGTAGAACATGGAAGGCATTAGTGGTGTGGTGCAGGCAGTGGGCAGCAGTGGAGGTGCTGCTGGGCCCAAGGGGCCCAGGTGAGAGTGATCCCATGGAGGGATGGTGGAGCAGGTGAGTGGGTGGTGCAAGGCCAAGGTGAGTGTGAGTAGGGGCCTGATAGCCCTGCAGATTGCCCTGCAGACAGCAATCAGCAGTGATGGAAGGAGGTGGGGCTGCTGCACATCTCCCAGGCAGTGAGGGAGCCTGGGTGGAGGGCCCGGTACCCATTGATGGCCCCACCTGTGGGATGGTGGAGCAGGTGAGGGGGTGATGCCACATGAGGTGCCAGATGGGGCTGCAGGGTTGCGAGGCTTGGGGGCATGAGGTGGAGCTGTAAGGCTGATGTGGTGCTGTGAGGCTGGTGTGGTAGCACAAAGTTGGGGCCTGATCTCTGTAGGCCACCCCGAGGGACCCCACCTGTGCATGAATTCATGCAGCGGGCCGATAATAGTCTATAGAAGATAATTATATTACTTAAAACGAGATTCCTTTATTTTACATAGTTTCTGTTGATTTTATTTATGCTGAACAATTTTCTCATGTGATACTATTCTATTGAATTCATCATTGAAATGACTTCACCTATAAGAATACATTCAATGCTACTGAGGACATTTCTCTCCTATTGTTTTTGTTTATTTGTTTTCTGTTACTCTCTCTAAAAACTAACTTTTACTTAATGTTTCAGGATAGTAAGTTGGTTGGATCATTTTTTTAGTTGAGATAGTTTGATCTTTTTCTGGTTTAAGGTCCTATGTGGAGTGCAGACCTTTGGTTACATACACTCAATGACAATGACATTTTTTTCTGTTTCTCCCATAATAGGTTGGTTTAAAAAGCAAGGAAAAGCCTTTTGTGTTCGTTTCACTTTACTAACAAAGTATTTTGTTTTCCTAGTCCACTTTTTCACTGAAAATGTAGCCTATCAAGGATGTCAAATAAATGTTGATGCTGCATTTCAAGCTTCACTTAAATTAAGAAACTCCAAGGTTTGTAATGCCATGACTGGAACTCTACAAGTCAGCTGACTTTTTTATAGGCTTAGGAGGGGAAGCTAGAGGGATACTGAAGTTTAGAAGAGAAAGTGTCTGTTCTCTCCTACTCTTCTTGCTTTTCCATCTTGTTCTTTTTCCTGTATCTTGTTCCTTGTAACAAATGCCTCTCTGCTCTATAAGAAGCAATTTACAATTTTTTCAGCTTTGTCATGTCTGCTAATGAACACATGCATGAGGAAGTAAGCTTTCTCTTTCAAGAGGTGAGTCCCAATGCCCAGGCTTTCCCTCTGAGAGCGGAGGCACTAGCACCAGCTTTTACAGAGCTCAGCATCCTCGCTTACCATAGCCCTCTGTCAAGCTTCTGAGTTATAATCATTTCAACCTCTTCCCTCTGTTCTGCCACCACTGGGGATTATAGCTGCTCTCTGCAGTTTCTACCTTCATGATATCTTAATATTCCCTTTCATTTTTTTCAATTATTTCATGTCTAGTTAACATTTAAAAAATATTAATATTTTTGTTGAAATAACTGTGTCTCTTGACTAAACTTTAGCTGCTAAACTCTCTAAAGAGAAGGAACCATCAATATAGATGGGTCAAGGAGAAAGACATTTTTTGGAACAAATGTTATGATAATTTTATTTCAGTCACCATTTAATTTCTTTGAAATCTTTGATGCTATTTTTTTCTTCCCAAGAGCTGACACAGTAAGACAAGCCTGAGGCAATTCCACACAGGCAAACCATTTTCCAGGAACACTCTGATTGAACTGAAGGTCAGAACTGAAGGCTTAGAGAGAACCCTAGAATTTATCCCATATACCTTGGCTTTCTTTGTCTAAAATCTTTCCTTGTAAGCAGAGTATTAAAATACAGAGAGCTAAAGTGCAATATAAGCTGATGAGAAAAAGAGCTGAAATGTTCATTGCCCATATTGGAACAGATAATTTAGGCCTACCTATAGCTGAAGGAAAGGAGCCTTCCACTTTAGCCAGGCTTATTTTACCAGATTGCTATTTGCTCTTGTTTGGGCAAAGACTCCCAGCAAGAAAGAAAACCCAATCCCCTTTGTCTAGGGATCCTAAAAAGATCTGCCAAGGAAAGTTTCAGGATTCTGTGCCCTATTTATCAATCTCTCTCTCCTAAAAACTCAATTCACATTTTGTTATCTTGTTAACGCCTCTATGTTTTAGGCGGCATGTACTGGTCTCCAGAATATGTTACTTTCCATGGTAAAAAAAAAAAAAAGACTTAAGAGTTATGATCAAGTTGAAAACCCTGTGATGGGGGAATTATCCTGCATTATCCAGGTGGACCCAAAGTATTTACTAGTACAAAGGATCCTTGTAAAAGAAAGGCAGATAGAAACAGAAGGATAAATTGATATGATGTGGGACTGTAAATCTAGGAAAGAGCAGAGCCTCTTGAACTGGCAAAAAGCAAGGAACAGATTCTCTCATAGAACTCCCAGAAGGAACTAGTACTGCTAACACCTTGCTTTTCAGATGTCTAACCTCCAGAACTGCAGGACAGCAACTGTGTGTTGTTCAAAGCTACTAAATATCGTAAATTCAGCTATAGTAAGATAATAAATTAAAATGCTATATGGCTCTATTGTAATTTACATAATTAAGATTCTAATATACAAAATTGGGAAATATTTGAATATTTAGATACAAAATGTTTCATTCACATAGCTAAATTCAGATAATGAACCAATTAAAAACTTAAATTATTGGGGTCCACCTCAGATCTACTGAATCATAATCTCCACAGCAAATTTCTGTGCACACTGAAGTTTGAGAAGCTCTAGTCTAGAGTAGTCGTTGACAAACTATAGCCACGTTGATTTTGTAAATAAAGTTATTAGAACATGGCCTTATCCCTTTTTTCACCTATGTCTATGAGTGCTTTCGTTACAATGACAGTTGAGTTGATGCATCAGAGCATTTATTCTGCAAAGCCTAAAATATTTATTATTTGATCCTTGTAGTAATCATTTGCTGATCTCTAGCTAAAATACAACATAATCTAAAATGAGGAGCTAAATAGAGGATTCTGTGGTTTTTCAGAATGTTGTGACAGGTAGCCAAGCAAATGGATATAACACAACCAACACATTAATCACCTCCTCATTTCTATCTCAAGGCCCTTAACTTGATCATATTTGTTAAGTCTTTTTTACAAGGTAAGGTAATATATTCACAGATTCTGGAGAAGAGTAGCTGCCCATCATTGAGGGCCATTATTTAGCCTGAAACGTAAGGACATTAACAAGGTAACAAAATGTGAATTGAGATTCCAGTGGAGAGAGATTATTAAGTAGACAGGGCACAGGGGGAAAAATGGGACAGAAAGAAACTTTGCTTGGGATGATGGGAGTATAATGCAGATGATGTTTTATTAGATTGTACATTTGAAATTCGTATGGTTTTGCAAACCAGTGTCACCCCAATGAAAACAATGCCAGAGAAGAAAATATATATCTTTAAAAAATAAATGAAAATCCATTGAAATTCAGAACTAGGATTCGATGTTAACCAAATAATGAGTCCATTTAGTTGTCTAAAATGTGTTAGAATAAAATCACATTTTTGTTACTATGATTAGTGTACCTAAATGAATCTGAAATGCAATGTTAGAATGAGATAAACCTTTCTAATGGAAAAAAAATAGTTTTTATAGCTGTAAACTAATATGAGCCAAAATATCCAATTAAAAATGACCCCACACATTTTAGCCCTTTTTTATGAATACATTGCAAATTACATTTTCTCAAGCATCATCAAAATGCAATAGTTTAATACTGAAATGAGTATTCACATACTATTGACACAACACACACTGAACTTTCATAACACAATTCTTATTAAGGCAATGTACCTAGCATGGAAATGTCTTTATTGTGAATAGAAGATTTGATGAGATAATTACTAAACAGACTTTTATTGATGTATGTCACACACAAGGAAATTGTACCTCAAGTAAGATTCAAAAAGTTTAGAATAAAGCTATAAACATTTTCTGTTTCTCATTTCCAAAGTAGGTTCCATTACAGGAGGGAAAAAAAATCACTGCTTATTGGAAATTTGCAATCAAGGAAAACAATTTACCTCCACCACCACTCTCACCTCTTTTAAAATATTTCCTGAAGCTACTTTTATCTTAGAGTTTATTTTCTTCCCAGATTTTCTCCAATAATCTAAGATTTCATATGTGTGATTATTATGAAGCTTTATTTCCATTTTATCCAAGTTTTGATACCAATGTCCTGACACCTTGGGGAAAGTATCAGTAATTTTTAAAAGATTTATACTATGAAATTTTTCAAATATATACAAATAAGTTGGAAGAGTAAAATGAACTTCTATATTCATCACTGAACTTCAACTATTATCAACAATATCCATTCATGTATCATCTATACTTCCTTCCCCAATACTATTACAATTATTTTCTTTACTGTTCTTTTTTTTTAAGTAAAATAACCTACATTAATTTTTTTTTAAATTATTTTTAGAGAGAGAGAAAAACATTGATGTGAGAGTGGAACTTTCATTGTGTGTCCCTACATGCTCCCTACTTTGGATGGAGTCCTCAACCCCAGAATGTACCCTGACCAAAAATGGAACAGGCAACCATCAATCTTTTGGTGCACAGGACAAAGCCCAACCAGCTGAGCTATAGTGGTTAGGGCAATAACGTACATTTTAATGTATAAAACCTAGCCTTACAATTCTGACAAATGGATTATACCCCAAATAACTTATACCTCTATCATAACATAGAGCAGTGCCTTCTCACCATAATGTTCCCATATTCCCATTCCAGTCCACTTCCATCACTCTTCACCACTCCCCAATCCTCCAGAGGCAAACCACTGTTCTGGTTTTTAATTTTATTTATTTATTTTATTTCAATCAAAATGAGTTTATTTGCCGAAGAAAACAGCTCAAAAGAAGATAACACTTTCTTCCTATATTCTTTTTTTATTGTTTAAAGTATTATGAATAGTGATACATATGTTTCCTTTTTTTCCCCCATTGACCTCCTACCAGCCTCCCCTACCGCTGGTACATGCCCTCACCTGCTCCCCAACCAGTGTCTTGCATCCATTGGTGTTTAGTCTGTTTAGAAGTTTCTGAATGAATGAAAGCATACAGTATGGTTTTCCTATGTCTGCATTCTTTAGCCCTGCGTAAGAAGTGAGATTCATCCATGTAATGTATTTAACTAATGCATTTAATCTGTGTCTTTTTAAGTGCCAAGTAGTATTCCAATGCATGAATATGCTGCAATTTCTTCTGAAACTAAAAAATTGACATTGATTATATTCAGGAATTATTCTGTGAAATTGGCAAAATAAATACCAATATTGACAATAAAATAAATATATGGTGGTCTGAAATGAAGTACATTACAAAATTAATTTATATATGCTGATGTTCCTCACCTTATTAGATCCCTCTCTAGTAGAGAAAGAGTAATAGTTCTACTTCATAAGCTACTTATGAGGATTAAGTGAGTTAATAAACATAAAGCTCTATGACAGGTCTCAGTGGATGCTGATTTTCAATTACCTTTATTGTTAGTAATTGAAACAAGAGAAAATGATTCCATCACAATAAAGCTTTAAGCAATGTGCTATTATTACCTTACATCGTAATATTGTTAATTTTCTATAGGTTTTTGGTTAGAAGACAAAATGATTCTGAGAAATGGAGATTATAGGCCAGATACCTGTGCACATATGAACAGTGGGTTTAGGGAAGTTTGTAACTACATTGCTGTGATACGTTGTTATGGGGCCTTTTGCTCTACAAAGTTAGCATTAAAATGAAAAGTTTTACTATTCTATCATACTAATGATTCAATTGCAGCACATTAATAGAAACAATTTATCTAGGACAAACAAATTATGTAAGTTATATTCACATACGTGTATGGTACCTTAAGTTATAATACATAGTGAGGAAATAATTCCCTGTTAAAAATAATCAGATTAACCTAATTCTCTTTAAAATAATTTGATAGTTGGGTTGATGTAAAACCAAACACTAAAGCACTATTTTAAATTTATGTTAAAATTTATTAATCTCGCCGAAACCGGTTTGGCTCAGTGGACAGAGCGTTGGCCTGCGGACTGAAGGGTCCCAGGTTCAATTCCCGTCAAGGGCATGTACATTGGTTGCAGGCACATCCCCAGTAGGGGGCGTGCATGAGGTGGCTGATCGATGTCTCTCTCTCATCGATGTTTCTGGCTTTCTATCCCTTTCCCTTCCTCTCTATGAAAAATCAATAAAATATATTTTAAAAAATTTATTAATCTCAGTTTAAGAAAAGTTTTAGAAATAAAACATTTGATTAGTAATAAATAAAATTTGAAGTATGAAACTTCCATTATATTTTCTAAATATCTCCTATTTTGACATCATTTAGAATTAAAAGCTCTGATATAAAAATAATAAACTAGTGCTTTTAAATGTAATTGTAACATAAAAACACCTGCAAAATAAATATGTTTATATGTTGATCTAAGATGTTGCTTTTAACTTTTCCACTGCCCTCACTGTTTTCAAGATCTCATAGGAATAAGACAAGGAACAGAAATTTAATTTAAAATCCCTCTTAATATTAGATGCCAGGAATATTCAATAAAGTCTAATATAATATTTAAGTAGAGAACAAGTTGAAGCAATGAACAACCATCTCAAAAATTATCATGTTATCTGGGAAAAGCTGCCTAGGCTCCAGGTAAAATAAAGCTCCAGAAGATCGACATACTGGCAATTCATATGTTTACACTAAAGACACCTCAACTCCAAATAATGGATAAATATAGATTCCCCTGTGTGACTATAAGAAAAAAAAACAGGTAAAATTTAATGAGAAATACTGAAACAGGCAGTTCGGACATTAAAGCATTCATAAGCAGAAAAATGAGATAATCTTCCTCTACCATAGCACAGGCTTATTGCAAGAAACCTCCCCACTCAATGCTCTGCCAAATATGCAAGTCTGTAGCTGGGAAATCTCTAATTTGTATCCTCCAGAAAATCAATTAAATATTTCATTTCTGGGAAAGGAAACAATCTGAAAGCAGAAAAGAAATGTTTTGTCCATCAGAAATATAATGTGAGCGACATATGCAATTTAAAACTTCCAAGTTGTCACAGAAAAAAAGCTTAAAAGTGAGAAGTTAAATTAATTTTAATTGTCTATGTATCCTGATATGCACTCTATATTATCATTACAAAATCTAATTTATGTTAATAATTACTACTTTACCATATGATTTGAACTGTCTTCAAAATCCAATTTATATTTTATAGTTACAGCACATCTCAACTTGGACTAACTAGGTGTCAAGTGCTTAATAGCCACATGTGGTCAGTGGTTGCAATATTGGACAATGAATTTTAGATTTAAAAACTGTTGATTTAATACTAAAAATAATAAAGGATTATTTGTCATTTCTGTATTTACTGTCATGCTCAAAAATTTTTTCCCCATCTTAAGACTATTCATTTTTTCTTAGTGCTTCTGTTTAGTATTTTGTATTATTTCATTTTATACTATTTATAAAACATTTATGTTTTATATATTTTGTTTACTCTTATATTATATTGTTTTAAATTACTGCATTTTATATTACTGTTCTATGTTGTATTTTATACATATTTACTAATATATTTGTTTATAGCCCTATTTAATCTTTTTATACCTGTAGTATCTTTTTTTTTATAATTCAAAATATATTAATTTGAAATGATGGTAACATTTAAATTTGTTAGCCTCTGTGTGTGTTCTGATGTCTTTATTTAATTTTTTTTATTGCGTTACATGTATACATATCTCCCCATTGCCCCCACACTCCCCCAGGTATACCCCAACCCCCCATTGTCTATGTTCCTTGGTTATGCTTATATGCAAGCATACAAGTCCTTTGGTTGATCTCTTATATACCCCACCTCTCCTTAATCTTCCTATTATAATTTGACAGTCTGTTTGATGCTTTACTGCCTCTGTATCTATCCTTTTGTTCATCAGTTTACAATGTTCTTTATTATCCACAAATGAGTGAGATCATGTGGTGCTTCTCCTTCATTGACTGGCTTATTTCACTAAGCATAAGGCTCTCCAGTTCCATCCAGGTTGCTGCAAATGTAGTATCTTTTAAGTAAGGTATTAGGCAGAAGTAATTAGGTTTGCAAGCACTTGTCCCTAGACCTTTTATTAATTAAATTATTTCTCTACTAATTGAAAATTACTGAAACATTTTATATATATTAGTCTTCTTTCTAGTGATTGTATTTTATTTCATTGGCATACCTTTCTACTTTTTGTGTCACAGTTAAACTATTCTAATTTTTGCATTTTTATAAATCAATAACTCTTTTAGGGTGCTCTCATCACTTGGCACACACGCCAATTGTATGTTGACTGAAAGGGAGAATGCTGGTGATGCTACCTTTCAGATTCTAGATATATATTTCAATATCATGTTTGACTTAGTGTTGACTCTGGATGATAATAGTCAATTACAAACCCCAGCCTTTTTTTCAGACATGAACTGTAGTTTTTCCAAGTCTCCTTAAATTGTGAGTTTAAAAAGATATATAGCAGGACAATATGCTCTCTTATACTAAATTATATATTTTAAAATATTATTTGATCCTTTGAAAACCTAATATTGATTTAGGTGTCTGATGCTTTAGGTATTTGTCTAAACCATGTCTCACCAACAATTTAAGTGAATATACTTTAACATGATAATCCAATTATGAGATAACCATAGAATAGAGCACACAAGATCCAAGCTGGCCAGTTAGGAAGCATTATAGTTTAGTGTTTATATTGACTCTGTGGATATTGACTCATTCAAAAGATGCTTTTTTCAATCAACCAAAGAATTTGCATGCATATATGCATAAACAATGGATACAGGCAATAGGTTGGTTAAGGCCTGGAGTCGGGGGCTGGGGGGAGGCTGAGGGAGCAGGCTAGAAGAGATCATTGGGAGAAAAAGTGGACATATATAATACTTTCAACAGTAAAGATTTTTTAAAATAAACTCTTTCAATTGTTTTTCAATAAAGTAATGCTTACTGTCATATGATTCATATATTTTACTCAGTTATATCTGTAAGAGCTAAAAAGTTAGAATTTTAGCTGAAATCCTGTTTTTTGTTTATTTGTTTTTTGTTTTATTTTTGGTCATTGCTTTGATCTACTAGTCAACAAAATTTTCCACACAAAGAAAATGAAATTAATTGGGCATTAACATTCTTCATGAGACTTTCTTATTCTTCAGTATCATTTCTTATGAGTCTTCAAACTAATTTTATTTAATAGCATATCTTTAAATTTTTTAAGACATTTATTTCAAACTTACTGTTTTCTGTTTGTCTTTTCCACAATTTTGAAAGTGTCACATAAATTCCATGTTATCTCCCTTAGTACTCAAAGCTTGATAATAGTGGTTCTGCTTTTACATTTTATAAAATGTTTAGGAGTAATGAAATAGAAATAATACACACCTAGAAACTCCTTTTTATAGAATAATTAGTTTCTTTCTCTCTGCTCATCCAACCAATATGTAGGACTCTTAAAGCATATTTGCACTAATATTTTCAATTTAAGAAAATAGAAAACACATTTTGTTTTCAATTTTGTGCTATCTCCATTGAATGCTGCTCTATGTTAGTTAGTTAGTTAGTTAGTTTGTTTGTTTATTTATTTATTTATTTATTTATTTATTTATTTATTTATTTAGAAAGGAAGTGAGAGAGAGAGAAGAGATTGATAGAAACATCAATGAGAGAGAAACATCAACTGGCTGTTTCCTGCACACCCCCTACTGAGAATCAAGCCTGCAATCCTGGACATGTTTCCTGGACAGGAATTAAACAGGTGACTTTTTAATTCATGGGTCAATGCTTAACCATTGAGCAATACCAGCTGGGTTTTATGTACTTTTAAGTAAAAGCAATTCCTTAAAGTTCTTTTGATTACTTCTGGAGTTTTTCAGTCTTATCAGTTTTACATCTTCTTAATGCTATCCTAAAAGGTTTTTATCAGAATGTTCAATCACCCTCTTTAGTACTATTATATTAACTATAATCAGGAAACTCCGATTAGAGAAGTATAGTAATTTCTTTGGGGAGATGGGGGTTGGGGAGGGGCTCTCTGATAAGGGAATGGGTATTGGAAATGAGACACCAATTATCCTGACCTTGAACAAAATTTTTCTATATAATATAAGGTGATAACTTTGTGTTAATTCTCAAAAAGGAAAAAAAAAACAACTAAGAGATAATAGGAATAAAAGTTATGGAATAACAATAATAGTTTACAATGTATCATATATTGTCCTATCTGATTAGCTATCTAGACTCCCTTGTAATACATAAATCTGCAAAACATCAGTAAATTTATTAAATTAACAAATAAGCTGGAGGGATGATTTTTTTCTTGGGGGTGGGGGATGAGGGGAGAAACTGGTGAGAATGAGTCATATTGGTAAGAGAAGTATGTTCTCAGTAAACTAGAAAACACAGAAATTTTGAGACAATCCCTCAATTCTAATATGTCATAAAATGGTGTGATCCAAATAAGTTCATCCAAATCTCCAGCAGGCAAGTACTGTCTAACATGTAAGTTACATACTGGTTATATATTAAAAGAACCTTTCTTCCTTTCTTTCTTTCTTTCTTTCTTTCTTTCTTTCTTTCTTTCTTTCTTTCTTTCTTTCTTTCATTCTTTAATAAATCTTCATTATTCAGATTATTACATTTGTTCCTCTTTTTTGCACCCATAGCTCTCCTCCACCTGGTTCTTACCCCACCCTCTCTCCTAACCTCCCCCCACATTGTCCTCATTCATAGGTGTATGATTTTTTCCAGTCTCTCCCTGCACCCCCCTCACCCCTTTCCCCCTGAGAATTGTCAGTCCACTCCCTTTCTATGCCCCTGATTCTATTATATTCACCAGTTTATTCTGTTCATCAGATTTTTTATTCACTTGATTTTTAGATTCACTTGTTGTTAGATATGTATTTGTTGTTCATAATTTTTATCTTTACCTTTTTCTTCTTCTTCCTCTTCTTAAAGAGTGCCTTTTAGCATTTCATATAATCCTGGTTTGGTGCCTATGAACTCTTTTAGCTTTTTCTTATCTGTGAAGCTCTTTATCTGACCTTCAATTCTGAATGATAGCTTTGCTGGGCCAAGTAATCTTGGTTGTAGGTTCTTGCTATTCATCACTTTGAATATTTCTTGCCACTCCCATCTGGCCTGCATAGTTTCTGTTGAGAAATCAGTTGACAGTCCTATGAGTGCTCCCTTGTAGGTAACTTACTATTTTTCTCTTGTTGCTTTTAATATTCTCTCTTTGTCTTTTGCTTTTGGTATTTTAATTATGATGTGTCTTGGTGTGGTCCTCTTTAGATTCCTTTTATTTGAGGTTCTGTGTGCTTCCTGGACTTGTAAGTCTATTTCTTTCACCAGGTGTGGGAAGTTTTCAGTCATTATTTCTTCAAATAGGCTTTCAGTATCTTGCTCTCTTTCTTCTTCTGTCACTCCCATAATTCTTATGTTGGTACGCTTGAAGTTGTCCTAGAAGTTCCTTACACTATCTTCATTTTTTTGGATTTTTTTTTCTTTTTTCTTTTCCAGTTGAGTGTTTTCTGCTTCTTTGTATTTCAAATCTTTGACTTGATTCTTGCGTTCCTCTAGTCTGCTGTTAGGTCTCTGTATAATATTTTTTATTTCAGTCAGTGTATGTTTAATTTCTAGTTGGTCCTTTTTCATCTCCTTTTGGCTCTCGCTAAATTTATCCATCTTTTCTAGGAAATTCTTGAAAAACCTTGTAACCATGGTTTTGAACTCTTTATCTAGTAATTTGTTTTCCTCCATTTCTTTCGTTTGTGATCTGCTCTTGCCCATGCCTCCAGATTTCTGCTTTGTTGCAGCTCCCCTAAGTTTCCATGCACTCCTCCCTTTTCATGACAGTCCAGACTCCTCCCATAGGAGTCGTTCCCAGAACTGGGGTTCAGTGCAGTTGGGATTTTCTGTCTCCCTCCCACTAGAGGCAGCTAGTCAGGTACTCCACCACCCATTCTCTCCACATGAGTTTCTCGTACCTCAGCTTTTTGCAGCTCTTCTGAATCTCTGTGAGCCCCTCTCTTTCTTTCTAGTTGTAGAATTTCCACTAAGCCAGTTTTCCTGTGGTTCTGCATGATGTCTGTTCTGTCTTTTACTTGTACTTTTGAAATTGTTGTGCAAGACAGCAGTTTAGTGTTCACCTATGCCGCCATCTTGGTTTCTCCTCCAAGAATCATATATTTAGACATGGAAGTAGTTATTCTCATTATGTCTTTAAAAATCGCAGAGAATTATCTTATCATTAAGTATTTATCTTTTTTGTAAAAACAAATGCTACCAATCTACCTCTGGGTTTTCACAGTGATGAAATGTAACTTTTTGACATTTTCTGATACCCAAAGGCCCTGTTGATTCCAATAACTGACACAATAATTAGGTGATAGAGTAGTTGTCATTTTATAGTTCATATAAATAAAGTTAGCCACTTGACAAAGAAAAATACAATCACTTAACTTAAATGTCAGCACACAGGGATTTGTTTACCATGAGAAGCTTTGTGCTGGAGCATTTCACATAGAAAGGGCCCTAAAACAACCCTGTCAGTTTGGGCCATCTTTGCCTCTGATGTGAGCTTCAGATATCAGTCTGCTCCATGAATAGTTTAGGCATAAATATGTAGACCATTATGTCTTTGCAAGTGGTTTCATATGGCAAACTGTTACAGCTTAACCTACATAAATATCTCTTCAATTTCCATTGAAATATCTGCTTCAAACCAGCATTCACAGTGCTGGGTAAAATGTGAAATGTTTAACTAAAATAACAGATATTTCTGAATTCAGCTTCCCAAGTCCATTTTAATATTTTATATAGTTACTAGAAGTCTTCTCTTACCAATTCATGCACCAATAGGGTCCTTTGGTCTGGCCTGCAGGATTGGGCCCAAACCAGCTCTCCAATATCCCCCAAAAGGTCCTGGACTGTGAGAGGGCACAGGCCTGGCTGAAGGACCACACCAGTGCATGATCAGGGCCAGGGAGGGATACAGGAGGTTTGCTAGTTGGGGAGGGCTCCAGATCATGTCCAGCCCACCTCACTCAGTCTCAATAGGCTGAACCCCAGTAGCAAGCTAATCTACTAGTTGGAGCATCTGCCCCCTGGTGGTCAGTGCATTTCATAGCAAGTGGCTGAGTGGCCTTAGCATATTCTTAGCATATTATGCTTTGTTTGGTTGAATGGATGATTGGATACTTAGCATATTAGGTTTTTATTATATAGGATTGTATTGTCTGTATAAAAGAGGTTGAAGTAAAATGTCTGATACTTAAGAGCTTATTTTCTCTAGGAATATAATTTTTCCCTCATACAACATGTCTATACTTTACAAATTGCTCAGATGTTCCTTATTTTATACTAGAGGCCCATTGCACAAAATTCATGCACTCGGGGGATAGGGGCGTCCCTCAGCCAAGAATGTACCATCTCGCAGTCTGGGAGCCCTTAGGGGAATGGGTCTAAATCATCAGTTAGACATCCTTAGCACTGCTGAGGAGGTGGCAGAGATTCCCATCACCACTGTTGTGCTAGCTAGCCATGAGCTTGGCTTCTGGCTGAGCAGCACCCCTCCGTGGGAGCACATTGACTACCAAGGGACAGCTCCTGCATTGAGCATCTGCCCCCTGGTGGTCAGTGTGTGTCATAACAACTGGTCATTCTGGTCATTCTGCTGTTTAGTTGATTTGCATATTAGCCTTTTATTATATAGGATGTGAATTTCTCGAGTGTACATGCTTTGTGCTACTAAGGAACACAAGTAAATAAGATAAATGCCACTCACAGATAGCTTTACAAAGACAAAAATGCCTTTTGAATGTTTGGAAACCATGCAGTTTAAGAGAGGACATTATCCAAAAATAAATGTCACATTGAGAAACAGAAGTAAGTTTCAAAGAAATTTTAGGTAACATTGAATACGATTAAATAAAATACTTCATATATAATGCTTCATCATACATTTATTAAGTGAGAAAAATCAGACCAGAATGTAAAACTGGTGGAAAAAAAACATGCTTGCTAAATCTAAAATATTGCTTGGATGCACTGTGTAGCAGATCCACTCATACTCAAGTAAAACAAAATCTTAAAAATATGAAGACCTTTACAAATAACATATATATACACATACACACATACACATATACATGTTTGTGTGTGTGTGTGTGTATGTATGTGTGTGTGTGTGTGTATATATATATATATATATATATATATATATATCCCAGGTGAAACATGAATCAAAATAAAGAATTCCAGACTAAGTAACAGAATAACAGAATCAAAGATAGATAGTGAGCAGAAAACCTAAGATGGAAAATCATCCCCCAGATTATCTTACTATAGTTATAAAAATTCCATTTCAAAATGATCACTATTAAAATAAAAATCTCAAAATTTATAGTAAAAATTTAAGTAATATAAACCTAAAATCTCAAGTTATAAGGTATAGTGAAAGTTATAGCAAGGTAAGGGGTAAGTTTTATATTCTTCACTATTAGACTGAAAAATAATAAAAAGTTTTCATTGAAATAAATTCATACCTTTGTCTTTCAAAGCTAAAATAATCTGTCATAAATTTTAAGAACACTGTTTTCATTTAAAATATATGTATTCACTTAATTAAGAAGTTTTAACATGAAAATAGAAACTGCTTGCATCATTTCTACCTTTGGTATTATAAAATTTTTAGACTAAGCTAGTTGGCCTGCTTTGTTCTTTTGCCAAAACAAGAATGAAAGCTCTTGCATTTACATTTTTAGAAAGAGGGGCCTCAACACAATTTACTTTACTCAGGAATTCTCAAAGTAAGTTTCCTTTGAAATATCTTTGGCCACTGAATCCAAGATCCTTTGAGTGAGCTGACTTCTTCAAACTTCCAAATGGGATTTCCAACCATAATGAAGAAAACATAGTCCATGGACATATCCTGCCCTTAGTTTAATGATGTTATTACTCCTAATAACATTTTAAATTTTTGCAAGCTATGAAATGTCAAGACTAGAAAATAATTGATTGTTAGCCCCATTTCCTTTTCTCATAGAGTGGGTTTGGCCCAGAAGGTTATTAGTTCCATCATAATGAACAGTGGTCCTGATGTTTTTATTTAGGAATTATAGATGTCAATATATTCAGAGATTCAAAGGAATAAGCCAAATTTTGCAAACTTTTATTTTTTTTAATATTTTATTTATTTATTTTTTTACAGAGAGGAAGGCAGAGGGATAGAGACTTAGAAACATTGATCAGCTGCCCCCTGCACGCCCCCTACTGGGGATGTGCCCGCAACCAAGGTACATGCCCTTGACCAGAATCAAACCTGAGACCTTTCAGTTTGCAGGGGGACACTCTATCCACTGAGCCAAACCGGTTTCAGCTGCAAACTTTTATAGAAGGCATTAATTTCTGTAGGTCTGCAACAATCATCAAAAACAAGCATAACCCCTTTTTATCAAGTTTGGTTTCAGGCAAAAACATTTGGTAATCTGGATCCAATTCTGAACAATAAAAGGTTAAATTCAAATTACTGTTTTGTAAATAACTGGCAGCTCTGGTAGGGTTGGATTGCTCCTACAGCTCTCTAGGAAGATTTTTTGGCAGAAAATACTTATGACTCATGTAGCACATCCTGAAATAGATGTACTTTTTTCTTCAATTAAAAAAAAAATTCTGGTGACTAACTAAATATTGTGAAAGTACTCGCATTGCTTTCTCCAAACAATTTTTCTTCACAGTTCATCCCATCTTCTTTGATGAATTTTGACACATCAGTTATAATGAGAGCTCTATTAATGACCTGTAATATTTTTCCAACTTTGTTTTATTCCTTTTCCTCAATATGATCTACTGTAGAGGACAACAGATTTCTTCAGTAGATGATTCAAAACAGAGGGGAAAAAAATCTAACATTTTATTCTTAGCCTAGTATTGTCCACAACTGAATGAATCATACAACATAACTTTTAAAAGGCTTATGTTATCAAAAGCCTGGCATTCTGGAAATAACCAAAAAAGGGGAAAACTGCCTGGGAGTCCTACATTTCAAAACAAGCTATGCAACATTTTACCTTTTCAAAGACAAGATCATCTAACAAAGTCACGATCACATTTTAACTATAAGTGTGTCCTTTCCCTCCTCTTTATTTGTGCTATTGATTTTGGCTTTGGTTTGCTAATTGCTCCCAAACCCAGTAGCGAAGTGATGCCCCCCGCTCAGTTTTGTCTCCAACTCAGGCTCCTGACATTTCCCTGATGCTGAATGCTTGGTCTTGTTATCAGGTTTCAGAGTAACTCTCAACTGCTTCTGTTAGCTCCTGTTCTTAGTAAAACACCTGCCAACATCCCTACTTAACCCGAAATGTTATTATCAGATATTTTTTTCAGAATCAAGATGGACAGTCAGAATAATTTCAAGATTAACACTCTTGGCCTAAGAAAACAGCTAAACATTTCTCCTTTTGTTTGAACTATTCCCATGGGGAGAGACTGACCAAATAATTTATATACATACATGCATAACCCATGGACACAGACAATAGTGTAGTGAAGGCCTTGGTGGTGGGGTGGATTGAGGTGTTCAATGGGGGGGAAAAAAGGACATCTTCAATATTTCAACAATAAAGATAAAAGAAGAAATACTGAAAGTTACTTATTTTACACATGAGATTTACCTTCTCAACCTGTTTTCTTATTTATAAAATGGAGATACTGATGCCAATCTTGAAGATTATTGAGAGCGTTTAAATTATTTAAAAAATATATTTCATTGATTTTTTACAGAGAGGAAGGGAGAGGGATAGAAAGTCAGAAACATCGATGAGAGAGAGACATTGATCAGCTGCCTCCTGCACGCCCCACAGTGGAGATGTGCCCGCAAGCAAGGTACATGCCCCCGACCAGAATCGAACCTGGGACCCTTCAGTCGGCAAGCCGACGCTCTAACCACTGAGCCAAACCAGTCTCGGCTATTTAAATCCCATTATATTGTGGATAGAAAACAACAGGCATTCAATTAACTATAGGTAATAATTACTCTTTTGCTTAATAGAATAGAACCTTGCAAATGGCTTTATCATTTTATTTTGGCATAGTGATTATGTTTTCAATTTTCAAATAACTTATTTTTAAAATAGTTATCAAAACTATAATATATCTGTATGGTCTATATCTTTTGTCCACAATTTTCTCTGCACTATTATCTTTCTGCCTATTTCTTTCATTGTGGAAAATATTAAATTCAGAGATTGAGGGACTCAACTTCTAAAAATGAGAGACAAATGAATTTATGTTCTCATTAAAAATTAAACTAAGCAAAGTAAAATTGCTTTAAAAATCTGATTTAGTCCACTAGGGAATTCCTGATTATATCAAGCAAAATATATACAGACTAGAGGCACAGTGCACAAAATTGGTGCACAGGGATGGAGGTGTCCTTCAGCACAGCCTGTTCCCTTTCCAATCTGGGACCCCTTGAAGGATGTCTGTCCATTTAGGATTGGGTCTAAACGGAGAGTTGGGCATCCCTCTCATAATCCAGGACTGCTGGCTCCCAACTGCTTACCTGCTTGCCTTCCTGACTACCCCTAACCACTTCTGCCTGCCAGCCTGTTCACCCACTAACCACTCCCCTGCCAGCCTGATTGATGCTTAACTGCTCCCCTTCCAGCCTATTTTCCCCTAACTGCCCTACCCTGTGGGCCTGGTCACCCCCAACTTCCCTCCTCTGCTGGCCTGGTCACCCCTAACTGCCCTCCCTTGCAGGTCTGATCCCTTCCAACTTCCCTCCCCTGCTGGCCACCTTGTGGTGGCCATCTTGTGTCCACCTGGGGGCAGTCATCTTGTGTATTGGAGTGATGGTCAATCTGCATATTACTCATTCATTAGATAGGATAGAGGCCTGGTGCACAGGTGGGGCCAGTAGGTTTGCCCTGAAGGGTGGCCAGGACAAGCAGTTTGTGGTGGTTTGCAGGCTGGCCATGCCTCCCACCAGGAACCCCATGGGAGGCCCTGGTATCTGGGATTTATTTATCCTCTACAATTGAAACTTTGTAGCCTGGAGCAAAGCCAAGCCTTCTGCTTGCATAGCTATTGAAACTTTGTTGTCTTAAGCGGAGGCCTGGGCCAGCCAGGGTTTGTGGAAAGCTTGGCTTCCTTCATTGCCAGGGGCAACCCAAGCCTCCCTCCTGCTCTCTCTGTGGCCGTAGCCATTTTGGTTGGGTTAATTTGCATACTCACTCTGATTGGCTGGTTGGTGTGACTTGTGGGTGTGGCTTGTGGGTATAGTGGAGGTATGGTCAATTTGCATATCGCTTTCTTATTAGATAGGATAACTTACTTCCATTCTGAATATACATTTCAAAAATTTAAATAAATAAATATATACACAAACATATGTATTGCAGGCTATTTTTGACATTATCCAAGTAATTACAAATATAATAAACACTATAGTGCTATTTAAACATTTAAAAGTTGAAAATATTGATAAAAATTAAAAGCAATATAAGGCCAAAATAGTTATTTTTCTAGAAAATTTAGCTTACTCATACAAAAAGTCCTATAATTGAGAATATCTTTTTTAAAAAACTGTCTCAAATGAGTCATTGTAATTATTTAATAATGCCTTTGCAGCAAATATACAAAATTAAATGTATATATTTTAAATAACAGCAACAACTTATTGAGGCAACAAAATAAGAAATGGGTCCTGATGCCAAACTATGAGAATTTTTGTTTCTACTATGCCATTTGCCAGGTTTGTGTATTAAATAAAGGTTACTTCTCCTGCTTTTGTCCCAGTTTCTATATTTCTAAGTGGCAATAATAGCGCCTAAATTAGGTATTTTATGAGAGAAGTTCTTGACACACAGTAAATGAATCAATATATATTGGTTATCATTGTCCATCTGTTTATTCATTCAGTCAATGAGCAACAATCAATTATTGAAAACCTTCTATGTGACAGAACTGAGTTAGGGAATAAAAGCAAGAGATATCCCTGATTTTGGAGCTTATATTGATGTGAGAACTTAAAATCAATAATAACATCCCCATAATTAAGGATCAACTATTTATGCATCAGGCACCACATTAGACACCTTGCATGTAATTTCATATGAAATGAATGTAAATATTTGTGATAAAGTAAATTATAATCATTCCAAAAATAATAGTCAAGTTAGCAAATTTAATTCCTTTAAATATATAATAAGTAATAATATGATAATGAAAAAACCGAGGTTGAGTGTGTTAAGGTGGTATGACATATATATATGTATATGTATGTGTGTGTGTGTGACATATATATATGCGTGTGTGTGTATATATATATATATATATATACATACATACACACACACACACACACACACATATATATATATATGCATATATATATATATATATATATATATACACACACACACACACATATGCTATATAATAAAAGCCTAATATGCTAAGAGTTCAGTAGTCTGGTCATCTATTCTACCAATCAAAGCATAATATGCTAATGATATGCTAAGACAGCACTGACCACCAGGGGGCAGATGCTCCAACTGGTAGGATAGCTTGCTGCTAGGGTCTAGCTGATCAGAACTGAGCAATACAGGTCAGATATGCCCTGGAGCCTTCCCATGGTTCCTCCCTGAATGACCAATCCTCAAGTGTCTCCCCATCCCTGATCATGCACTGGTGGGGTCCCTCAGCCTGGCCTGCACCCTCTCGCAATCTGGGACCTCTAAGGGGATGTCGAAGAACTGGTTTTGGCCTGATCCCGAAGGCCAGAGGGACCCCACTGATGACAGAGAATCATTGATTGGCTGCCTCCTGCAGGCCTCCCACTGGGGATGGTGCCCACAATCTGGGCATGTGCTCTGACTGGGAATTTAATCATGACTTTCTGGTCCTTAAGTCCACACTCAACCACTGAGCCATACTGGTCAGGTTGCAGTATGACTTTTATATGGCTGCAATGTTATTGAGTGAATACAATAATGACTTATAATATGAATTGTATCTTCCAAAAGTGGTAGTAATATATGCACCAAGGCAATACTCATGTGATCCCCTGTTAAAATCACTAGGTTATATTATGAGGATGGAATCAATGGTGCAGAGAGAAACCAGGAAATCACTGCTAGTTCATATATGAACCAAACTTGAAATTTGGAATACTTAACCAACTTTGCTATAAATAAGTTAGAGAACCTAATTATTAAGTACATTTAGCATGCAATGAGCATTCATTTTTCTCTAATTTTGAACTACTATCAACTAGGTAAGAGCAGTGCTAGGTGAAAAATCAGAAGAAAATGGAATGAGCGGTAAGAATACAAAATATTTTTTTACTTTAGGACTTTTGCTCTTGTTGTTTCCTCTTCCTAGAATGAAAGAAAGTCACACAGCATCTTTCTTATCTTTGTTTAAATACCAAATTATCAATAACTTCTTCCCTAACCATACTATATAGTCTGCACCCAACAAGCACTATTCTCCTTTATTCTTAGATGTGACTGCTACCTTATATTTCTTCATAGCACTTATCAACAACAACTATATTATATATTTATTTATTTTGTCTCTCTATCCTTCTCTTAATATAAGCTGTATTTTTAAACCAAAAATGTATTGCTATTTGGTGTTCTACCTCAATATCTAGGAATTATCTTTCTTGTCTTTCTGAGAAATAAAAGGTACTCAACAAGTATGTATGAAATGAATAAAATGATGAATGAGAGCATTAAACATAGATCTTTGCAATTTTCCTCAATGTCTGCATCCTGTCAAGCCAGATCATTCATGAGGCAGACAGTTGACTAAGTTAACACATCCAAGAAATGACACTTTGTGAGTTTCCAAAGTATACACAGCTGGCTACCCTGGGCCACCTGGAAGCATTTCCTCTCTCCATAATGCCAGTAGGCAACTGAGAGCATTTACAACCACTTTCTATACATTCACCAATTATTACTTATAGCTTCTAATTTTTTTAGTGTAGTCGGCATACATTTATTTTCCTGAAGTTCAGTATATGTTCAGGATGTTCTCTACTTCAAAATTTTAAAAACACTTATTTTTAAAGATGTATGTACCCCTATGTTCAATGCTGCTTTATTCAAAATAGACAAGACATAGAAACAACTAACTGTCCCTCAATGTATTATTAGATAAAAATATGTGGTACATATATACAATGGAATCCTACCCAGTCATAAAAAAGATGAAATATTGTCACTTGCAACATTTTGGGTGGATCTTGAAGAATCAGGCTACGTGAAATAAATCAGTTTTTGGTACAAATCCTGACCAACATTTGTTGCCATTATCATGATACAGTTCTGACTGTATTTTATGAGATCATCATTTCCGACAAAGCACCTGTGAAGAACCAGTGCATGCAACATTCATGAACTTAAAAACAACCTTCTTTGAAGCTGAAAGGCACCATTGTAAGAGTTCTGCTCTTGCTATTTCTGGGTTCTCCCATTACAAAATTTGTATTCAGAAGCCCAGCATGGATCTTCAGTATCCCAACCCAGTTGGGAATGGGGGTATGAGCAAGGGAGAAGGGGCCAGATAGTAACTGTTAAAAGTTTTTACCTTTCTTACCAACCCCAAAACCAAAATCAGAAGTCTCATTTCTGGTGGGTCAGACTCAAATTTCACTTTAAACAGCTTTTCTTTAATCTTGGTCTGGATCACTACTCCGAGAAGAAACAGAATTTAATGTTTTATTTGCATAAATTAGTGACTGATCCAGTTTTGCATCCACAATGAATGCTTTGATGGAGGAGGGCTTTAGGGATATTAGCTGACCCAATAAAAGTGCAAACAATAGGAAGGCAATGCAAGAATGTTCTCAAAGAAATTAAGATATTTGGAATAAGAAGCATGTTTATTTGAACCAGGATAGTCACGGTTTTTCTTTCTGTTTGTTTATCCCTCTCTTCCTTAAACAATGGACTTTGTGAAGAGAATGGCTTTGCGGGTGATCACTTTACAAGTTCTAGAAATATCTAATCATTGCATTGTACACCTGAAACTAATATGATATTGCACATCAATTGTAATTAAATATCTCTAAAATAGTGTAACTGTTATATGGTTCCCTCAGCTAATAAAAATATATATGCTTCAAGGCAAAACAGGAAGAAAATACCCTAAAATGGAAATAGTTTAAAAAAGAAAGGAAGAAAGAGAAAAAGAGAGAGAGAGAGAGCAAAAGAAAGAGAGAAAGAGAGAAAGAGAGAAAGAAAGAAAGAAAGAAAGAAAGAAAGAAAGAAAGAAAGAAAGAAAGAAAGA
>JAAGEH010000014.1:11555611-11596414 GCA_011751065.1 Lasiurus cinereus | reverse complement strand
AACATATGATCTATCTTTGAAAATGACCCATGTGCACTGGAGAAGAATGTATATTCTGTGGCTTTGGGGTGAAATGTTCTGAAGATGTCAATTAATTCCATCTGGTCTAGTGAGTCATTTAGGATTGATGTTTCTTCGCTGATTTTTTGTTTACAGGATTTGTCCAATGGTGACAGTGGGGTATTAAAGTCTCCTACTATGATTGTATTGCTGTCAATCTCTCCCTTAATATCCTCCAAGAGTTTTTTTATGTATTTAGGTGCTCCTATATTAGGTGCATATATGTTTACCAGAGTTATTTCTTCTTGTTGGATTGTTCCCTTTAGTATTATGAAGTGGCCTTCTTTATCTCTTGTTATGTCCTTCACTTTGAGATCTAATTTGTCAGATATAAGTATTGCAACCCCAGCTTTTTTTTTCATTTCCATTTGCCTGAAGTACCATGTTCCATCCCTTCACCCTCAATCTGTGTGTGTCTCTTTTCCTAAGGTGGGTTTCTTGCAGAGAGCAGATATATGGATCATGTTTTCTTATCCAATCGGTTACCCTATGTCTTTTGATTGGAGCATTTAATCCGTTTACATTTAAAGTTATTATTGATAAGTACTTATCTGTTGCCATTTTTAGTCCTTACCCCCGAGTTCCTTCTTCACTTCCTCTTTCTTTTTATTACAGCAGACCTTTTAACATTTCTTGCATTGCTGGTTTGGTGGTAATATATTCCCTTAGTCCTTTTTTGTCTGTGAAGCTTTTGATTTCACCTTCAATTTTGATTGAGAGTCTTGCAGGGTACAGTATTCTTGGATTCAGACCCTTCCTTTGCATGACTTTGTATATTTCATTCCATTCTCTTCTGGCCTGACGAGTTTCTGTTGAGAAGTCAGTAGCTAGTCTTATGGGGGTTCCTTTGTAGGTAACTTTCTGTTTCTCTCTGAGGTTTTCTTTTTTAAGTAGTGTTATCTGGCATTTGAGCAAACACTAGAAAAAATAAGGGATTGGGCCATGCAAATATCTAGGGGAAGTCTGTTTCTGACAGAAATATAGAAAGCACAAAGGCCCTGAGGATAGAATGTTCTTGGAGTGAGATTTTGTGTTTGGAAAACAAAAACAAAAACAATAATTCTGGAGCCAGTGATCCTTTAGGACTTGAAATGTTATCATAAAGACTTTGGCTTTTATTCTAAACTAGAACAGCAGAGAGGGTTTAGTGCATATAAGTTACAGGATCTAACACAGATATTAACAGGATCAATCAATCTTCTTTGATGCTATAACTGTATTGGAATAGAGCAAGAGCAGAGCAGCAAGATAACTTAGGAAGATCTTCCAATTATTCATATAAAACATGAGAATGTTTGGGGCCAGAGAGTTTTCTGTGGGGGTGATGAAAACATTCACATTCTGAATACATTTTGACGACAAATCCAACAGAATTCGCTCACAAATTCTTTGTGAGGCATAAGAGGTGAAAAGAGTTTATCATCTTAATAATCAGATTGTGTGTAATATGAATTTTGGGGGTTATAATACAGAAATACAAATGAAAACAATAAAGAATTACCATTGTAATTATTAGAGGTACAAAATTATCCTCATAATATAACCTGTATTATGAAAAAGTGGTAAGGATGTGAGACAACATTTCTAGAGACAATTTAATAATATCTATAAATATTTTAAATGTTCAGACTTTATAAGTAAATAACAAATCAGAATTAGAGGAAGAGAACTAAGAAAATAATATCAAGTCATCAAAGATGCACAGAAAGGCATTATTTGTAATAGTAAATTTTCTTAAATAATCTACATAATCAATAATGCCATTCCACAGGATATTATATCATTGGCAAAAATATATATAAATAAACAGATAAACCAAAACTATTTATTCATAAAATATTCTATACACAAAGAGATAAATATACATTTTTTGGGTTTAATGACTAAAAAATACTTGACAAGTTGTTCTGTAAAAAAGTTAGGATTTTAGCAGAATCTCATTTTTGATATATAATTTGATCACGATACTGATATAGATAGTGATATAAATATGGATTTGGATATACTAGTAGATAAATACATAGTTACAGGTATAAATTCAAGTATATATTTTTAGTTATACATTTGTGTGAGCATGTGCATCCACATACCAGAACAGTTTTAGATGAGAACTCTAGAATTAATAATAATGCTATTGAGAAAGCAATATACACATGCTTGTCTGGTGATCAATGTGTTCATAACAATTTTTTTAATGAATGTATAATTAAACAAACCCTCTATTTTGTAAGGTTTATTAAATTTAGATTTTTTTCTATAAAAAATTTTAAAGTTTCAATCTAAAGTACACACAAAATTGGAAAAGTTTAAATCAGTTCTCTATAAAAACATATAAATAACTATATTTTCTGCAAAGGCAACAAAGTGACCATCATCCACATGGACTCTAACTAGTTTATTAGACCAAGACAGTACTGAATCTACATAAAACACTAGTTCCATTCCTATGGCTCGTCACCTTCACTGGGAGCCACTTGAAGAAGCTGAATCATTTTGGTTTTACTTTGACTACTTACGATAGTTCCATATGTATTATTACTATTTAATTAAGGCTGGTTGGATTTAATTAAATAGTCACCAATGTACACAGCCTATTAGTAAATTAAATGCTGGCCCTCCATTTAAATTTTCATGCAACTCTTCAATATTATAATATGTAAAACTTGACATTATCATAGATACTGAGGTATCACTTGAAACATTTTAGGAATATACCTTAAAAACATTTTATAAACTTCAGTGGAATGGAACATAAATGACTAATAAGAAAATATGAATAGAATATGCATAGCTAAACTTTTAATAGTTGGTACGCTGGTTTATAGGCATCATGCTTTTTTGTCTCCTTTGTTGTGCAATTACTCTTGATGACAGTTGATTTCCTTCAGAACTGAATTTCCCCCACATTTTAGTTGACATCTAAGCTAAATGTGATTTTTGCTTTTCTTCATGAAGTCCTATCTTCCATTTGTTTCATTTAGACTTTGGGCAAGACAATTCACTACAGATATTAGCAGTATTAAATTGAAAGAATGTTACCACATCAGTGTTACAAAGGCTGGCATATGAAATGAAAACAGGAGTACAACATCTTTACCCTCCTGATGGGTTAGATGCAGAAGTCATGCTATTTTCTAATTATGCAGATTGTGTTCTGTGAAAAGAGATGCTGAATAGGACCAGCAGCAACAAAGTGGCGTTAGCTATCAATGTTTAATATGCAGCAGAGACTAATTTAGCAAATAAAAGCCACCAGAGAAACATAAATTCTCAGTAATGAAGACTTTCTTGGGCATCTAGGTCAATTCCCAAATTGGTGCATGTTGCTTACAACGGTTCATGTCTACCCAAAGGATTTTTCCCCTCTGCCAAACAAGCCCCTCTGCAAAGAGCCCAGACAATTAAGCCAGTCAATGATCTGTGTAAACAGACCAAATAGTTTCATGTAACATACTACAATTCAAATAATATTAAAATTTAAGAAATGTAATGTTTCTAAAGTATAGATTGCTCACCAAGATAAATATATATATATATATATATATATATATATATATATATATATTTATGGAACAATTAATTTACTCAGTCCTATGATTTCAATTTTGTTTTATGTTATTTCTCAGTTCTTAATTCTTAAACATAAAGTGTGTGTGTGTGTGTGTGTGTGTGTGTGTGTGTGTGTGTTTCCAACACTTGTACACATTTACACATTTCTCACAATGTATTGGAACAAAAGGGAGATGTGAGGGTTAATTTGACTGCTGTGAAAGCTATATGTAAACTTTACCAGAGGGGTGTGTGTGTGTGTGTGTGTGTGTGTGTGTGTGTGTGTGTTTCATAAGTAAGATACAAGCTAGGCTTAGAAAATATTTGCAAAGAAAGGAAATAGAAATAATTTCAATTGACAAAGCATATTTCATAGCATTCCACTAAAGAGGAAAAAATCCCCATTTATGGACAAGCAACAATTAAATTATTTGAAATACTTATTTAAAGGTCCTAATAAGGTAAGATTTTCTAAATATAAATGTGAAAGATATCATTTTTTTTGTTTAAATAACAATACCATCACATAATACTCCTAAAATGCAAAATCTAATTAAAGTAGTTATCTTAAATGATAGTAAAAAAATAAGAAAATATTCAGGGTTATCTATTATAATGTAAATAGCATTAATCCATAATACCTGCAGAATGTTTTAAGAGTAGCACATGATTAGATAATAACTATTGAAAATGGAAAAGGGCCCTGGCCAGTATGGCTCAGTTAACTGAGCATGGTTCTATGCACTGAAAGATCCCTGGTTCAATTCCAGGTTGGGGCAAATGTCCGGGTTGCAGGCTCAATCAGTATAGGGACACGCAGAAGACAACCAATCCATGTGTCTCTCTTGCTTTCCCTCTCCCTTCTTCTCTCTCTAAAATCAATAAAAATGTATAAATAAATACATAAGTACATAAATAAATAAACACTGCCACATGATATTCATAATAAACCATGAGCTTGATGCTACTATCCCAGTTCTGTAGGTGAGGCAGTAGAGACTAGGAGAAGTAGAAACATTGCACACCTAAGAAGTGAAAACTTGAGATTCTGAGTCTGATCTTTTGATGTCAAGATCATTGCTCTTTTAATTATACCCAAACTGCATCCTTAAACCTAAGTCCTGGTTCTCCAATTTGCCCAGGCTCTACCTATCCTCAGTTGTTACTGGTCTAATCAAAGAGCTCGTCCCTCAGCTGAATTTTACAACTTCTAAAAAACCCCTTGTAGTTTTAGAGGTATGGTGCTTTTCACCATTCTCTAGCCCTGCTTCTGTGCTCTAGCCCAGACAATAGATTATCTGTACTTAAATTTTAGTTCCTTAATTAATTACTGCTGCTTCAGAACCTCTGATCAATGGCAGAATCAATCAAAATTCCTTGACCTTTATTTATTTCCCCAGGTGAAACTCTACAGGGCAATAAGTATCTGCAGTTATCTCTTTTTCCCTGATGATCCATGAATGTTTTATAGGCAATCAAAATTATAGTGCTAGCTGTTATCTCCAGAAGGCACCCTATCTTTCCATGTTCCAAAGAAAGTTCAATACTGCTCTTCTTTCACCAATTTCAAACTTAGCTCTAGTCCAGCTAGAGTTTCTTCTAATAAATCAGCAGATGTTTATTCAGTATCTGTTAAGAATATGGTAACTCTTCTCAATACTGTGACTATGTTAATGAAACAGAAAAATGGATTCATTGTCTCAGGAAGTTTACATCTAGTGGAAAAATGTTTCAAGGGCTTCTGAACACATAATAGGATAATATGGTAGAAAATGTCCATGAATCTCATAAGCTAGGAAAGTGCTTTTGAAAAGACAGTATTTGAATGTATATCCCCAGATGAAAAGTAGCTTTGCGAAAACCTGGGGAAAGAGAGCTTCAAAGAGAAAACAATAACAAGCATCATGGTGGTGGGCGAGAAATAATTAGTTATGTTAGAGAATTGCATTTAGTGCAAACAGGAGAGAGGAGGGCCTATGATATGAGTTAGGCAAGAATAAGATCATGCAGGGTCACAGGCCATAGAAATGATCATGTTTTATCATGTGGAATGGGAAGTAGAGTATTTTATACTTTAAGGAAGAACATGAAATATTTGAAGCTGTGTAAGATGGATCATACAGGGGAACTAATGAGGAAACCATACCAACTAGGAGGCTATTGTCAGTCAAGACACCATACAGGTTTAGACTATATTTTAGTTAGAGAAATAAATATTCATATTTGTTTTCATATGGAATATATTTTAGACATAAAGCTAACAGTACTTACTGGGAGACTAATATATGGGATGCAAACAAAGCGTGAAGGATCCTAGGTATTGGCCTGAGCAATTGAATGAATAAAAGTGTCTTTCATTGGGATGTTGGTATGGACTGAACTGTGTACCTCCCTGTCCCAAATCATATGTTGAAGCCCTATCCCCCATTGTGATGTTATCTGGATACAGGGTAATCATACATATGAATTTGAAGCTCCAATGGGGGCTTAAGGAGGTAATTGGGTTAGATGAGGTTGGAGTCCTCATGATGGAATTAGTACCCTAAAAAGAAGAGGAAGAGAGAGAAATCAAGACAGTGCCCCCTTATCTCTCACTTCTGGCCTCCAGAACTGGGAGAAGATACATTTCTGTTGTTTAAGCCATCCAGGCAAAGGCACATTGTTATGGCAGCCAAGCAGACTAAGATAGATGTATAAGGATTGCGCTATGCAATGCATTGTGATAAGGATCTGGATAGTTCTATGGTGTCAGAAGTTTGTGTTGCTTTCTAGATATCAAAGTGGAGATGTCAAGTAATCAGGTATATTTTACAAATATGTAGTTCAAGGGAGGAATCATTTGAGTATATAATTTTGAGAGTCATCTGTATATAGAATGCATGTGAAATTGTGAAACAAGGTAAATTGATAGAGAAAGAATTTAGAGAAAAGTGAAAACAAGGGATGGGGAGGTGAGAGGAGAATAGGAGAGCAGAGAAGAGGAGAAGAATATCTGAGGACAAATCCTGAGTCATTATGAAATTTAGAGATTCATTAGAAGATGGACAAGAAAAGAGAACTGAGAAATAGTATCCAGTTGGATATCTATGAAACCAGCCAAGTGTGTCATTATCAATGAAAAAATCCAGGATAAAAATCACTTTTTAAGAATGAGGGATTATGATTCAAATTCCCTGAGCAAATCATCTGCAGTAAGAATAAAAAAGGCTTAATTAAAATGGGGGAAAACCCCACAAATAAACCAATAAGCAGATGGGAAACTGTATATACAAATGGTAATAGCCAGAATATATCTAAAAATAGAAATCTGGCCTCAAACCTTTAGAAACCTGGCCAGGAATCCCTTCTCTACAATAATTAGTCCACAAAGCCAACTGGCCTTGGAAGTCAGATTTTGTTAAACCTGCCACCTCTAGTAACAATCTAGGAAAACAAACAAATTCTGTAACAATCAGATCAAAATGCTCAGGACTTGATTAATAGATGACAGATTCTCTAATTTTTGTCCCTGCTTCCAAGTTAGAATTGACCAGAGAAAGCTCTAGACACAGTAAGCCCTCACTTAATCCTGTTGATAGGTTCTGTGACTTTAAGCTAACAGCATATAATGAAACCAATTTTACCATAGGCTAATTGATATAAATAAGAGTTAAGTTCTTACAGCATATAATTAACATTATAATGAAACAAATTAAATGAAACGATGTTATTTGAGGACATGCTATATGCACCTCTAACCAATATGTAGGATGGTTATCCTGTTTCCAGTTGGCTTGCCTCCAGTTTTCTTGTTCCAACAATGTCCAATCAGGACGCACCTCAAGCCTTCCCTTTTTACACTATAAAACTATTCCATTCCTCTGCCTGCCTTTGAGTCTATGCCAAAATGCAAGTGATAGTGGCTGACCCCCTTTCAAACTCTGAATGAACAGCTTTTGCTCATTCACATTTAGCTGGTCTACACTTATTTCCATATAAACAAACACCATCTTAAATACCTTGATAGGCTGGTCAGAAATAAAGGGAAAAAACAAACAATGTTATGGAATGGAGTGAGGTAAATAGACCATCAAATGGGCTATGTACCTATAGAAATTGCCATAATTGACGACCTTGAGATTTATTTATTTTGACAGCATGAGGTAGAGTAAATAGGAGACAAGCTACAGTTCAGATGGCATAGGCACCTTAATAAAATGATGTTTTAGTAAAGATGGTATTCTTCATCATGAATGTATAATTGAACTATAATTAAAATTATATTCTAGGACACAGTAAAGAAAAATGCCTGTCTTTGATTAGGCCCAGTTGAAAGTGATTGAAAGCCAGAGAGTAGTCCTGCAAAGCAAAGATGACAGAACTGACCACTCTCCACACCCAACCATCCAAATCCCCCACATTATGCTTGGGATCCAGATAGCTTCATGTTAGCAAGTTCACTGATGTATCTTTGAGCTATTGCTTTTTGGAGCCCCTTTTCTGTGGTCTTCACCCTCATTAGGCAGTATTTACCTTGCTATAAAAGATCCAGTTCTCTCATATCTAATACAATTATTTTAAAAAGGTTTTATATGAACAAAAGTATCTGTGATTAAATAAGTTTCTATGATTCTGCAATCAACACAACTGTCTTCTATCACAGATCTTCTCATATACTTGGATATAACATGAAATAATAATATTCTACAGTTTCTAAGACAAAGTATCCATTGAACTTATTTTACCATCAAATATTTTGAAAGGACATTATCACAGGACTGGTGTATGGTGTAATACACTTTTTGAAGTACATTTGGTGCTTTCTAGAACACAGTTCATTTACAAAAATCTTATTTACTATGGAATTATATTCCACTATTTAGTTCTTTACTGAACCTAATTTCTTTCATCTTTCATATTGTTTTTATCCTCTTCCTCACTTTCCCGAAAAAATAGCTCAACCATTTCCAAATCTAAAATGTCAGTTAACCACTATGAACAATAGTACAATCTGAAAACAAAATTGCTATCTCATCTACTTTTTACAGGCACAAAGCTTTCTGTTTTTATAATACAGCACTCCTAGAATAGTAAAACTTTGCACCTGTGATTCCCCATTCAAGAGCACTCTTCCTTGGATGACCTCATATCCTGTGTCTTTAAACTTTTGTTCCCATGCCTTCTTATCTGAGACAGGAGAAGCAGCCCATTAAGAACATGATTCTCAGCCTGGTCAGTGTGTCTCAGTGGTTGAGCTTTGACCTATGAAGCAGGAAGTCACAGTTCGAATCCAGTTAGGGCCTATGCCCGGGTTACAGGCTCGATCCCCAGTGTGGGGTGTGCAAGAGGCAACTGATCAATTATTCTCTTTCATCACCAATATCTCTCTCTCTCCCTCTCTGAAATTAATAAAAATCTATTTAAAAAATAATATAACTCTCTTCTTATCCACCACCTATTATCTCCCAGCTAATTTTTTTTTCACAAGGCTTTACCTACTTAATGAATCCTATATAATAACAGCATAATATGCTAAGTATCCATTCAGTCCACTACTTCACTAGTTGCTATGATGTGCACTGACCACCAGGGGGCAGACACTCCCATCGGTAGGTTAGCTTGCTGCTGGAGCTGGCCAATCAGGACTGGGTGAGAGGGGTGGACATGCCCTGGAGCCCTCCTGCAGCCCCTCCCCAGTTGGCCGGCCCACATTGGCCCTGATGGGGACTGAGCGAGACGGCTCTGATAGGCCCTGATCACCAGCCAGGCCAAGGGATCCCACTTGTGTGTGAATTTGTGCACCAGGCCTCTAGTATGTATGTGTATGTGTGTGTGTGTGTGTGTGTGTGTGTGTGTGTGTGTGTGTATTTCTTTTTTTTCCCCCGTACACATAAGAATGCATGCTCAAGTACACAGAAGTGTTTTCTGTTCTGTTTATGTTATATTACAGCACCCAGAACTGGAGCTGGTACTGAGTCAGGTTTCAACTAATATTTGTAGAATTACTAAATCAGTCAAGGCAAATATTAAATCCCTATGTGGGGTTTTGTAGATAAGATATCCTAGATATAGCACCATTTATGGCTTACTTGTTCCTGCTGAAGGTACACATTTATTGTCAGATGCTATATCTGGGGAAATTTAAGAGCAATATATATGTATACACTGTATATATTTATGATTAATGTGTTAATTCTGAGGAATCTCTTTTATGCTGAACAGTGGCTGAATAATTTTAGTGCCACTAATAACTGTGATTTTTAAGAATTATTCTTGAACGCAGATGGGATGTAGCTGACATTAATCATCTCTACTGACATAGATTATAAACTACATAGAAAAATTTGCATATTTCAGTTATAAGTCCAAGTATATTGTAATAATATTAGGGGAGATTTCTCCTTTCATGAAAGCATCTTCTTCAGTCTTCTGCTGGAAAGTGAATTTTCTGCAGCATCTCTTTAGGAGGCCCATTAGCCCATCTGTATGTGCTGGCATAAATAAAAATCCATGGATGGAAACCAAACCAAACCTGACATTTGTGCACGAGGAGGCTATGGAGCTCTCACTTCTCGTTTGCACTGCCAAGTAGGATGAATGAACAAAGTCAGAACAAGAATGCAAGTGCCAAAATGCTTACAAAGCTCACTAGAAGAAGCTCCTTATAAAATATCCATGATAGAGAATGAACTAGGAAACTTAAATGAGACACACAAATTCCACAGTAAAGCATTCTCATTCATTCTTTCACAGGAGGATCTTTACTAACTGCTGTGCTACATGGAGAGCAAGACTGAAAAGCTACTGCTCCCATTGAGATGATATTCTCAACAAACATATTCACATTGGAACTAATGATAAGTGAAGGAGAGTAAAACACACACACACACACACACACACACACACACACAGAGGGATGGGATAATGAATGACTGTGGCGAAGAATGATTGAAAATTAGGTGGGGAAAGTCCTTTCTCTGAAGGTAATGGACTTGAAAGACAAAGAAAAACAGTCTAATCTAGACAGAGGGAGAACTAGTTCGAAATATGATAGGCAGGGGTCAGTTTATTCTGTTCTATATAACAGTTTAGTCTGCTATACAAGAAGACAATTAGAACATTCAACATGAGATAACAGAGAGTAGGGAGGCAGCAGAACATAGAGCAAAATGTGGTATTTAGATTTCATTCTGAGAGTGGTAAAATATGTTTGGAGTATATAAAACACAGAAGAAAATATCAATAGTTAAGAAGTGATTAGAGAAAACTGAGCAATAGAAGTATATTGAGCTAGGATGGTAATAATAGAAAGTGACCAGCGGACACTTTCAGAATGTGTCTGAGATGGTGTAAGATATTTAGGTCAGAGATAAATGAGGAGATCCAAGACATCGGCCAACAGGACAGCAGTGAGGGAGAGAATGTGAATGAGTGAGTGAAAGAGTGAAAGGGCAGTGTGTGGATGTGTGGGGTGTGCATGTATTTGTGAGTGAGGGAGAGTTATATTCCACAGGACTTTTAGGGGCTGGTGGACCAGACTCCACTAGCTGGGCAGCTTCTGTTACTGCTGAAATCTCTCCCAGGGTGGCCTGCTCTGCCACAGAGATGGCACCATCTTTAAGGGGAGAGAGGCTGTGACTAGGAGTACAGCCTCATCTCCACTAGGGGAGACTTCAGACAGCACCAGGGACCTTAAAGTTACACCAGCCAGGGACCAGCTGCCTTGACTGTGAACCCATGAACACCAAGACTCCAGCTTCCCTGGCCATGGGAACTTAAAAAGTTTGTACAGGGGGAGACAAAATGGTGGCCGAATAGGTGGATGGGTCCTGCACCTTCTCAACGAGCAGATACTAGTAAAAGAAATAGCTGAATCAAATAACATACACCCAGAATTGGCGAACTAAACACAGCTGATGAGACAATTCATGGATGGAAAAGTCAGAGATTACCTGGAGAGAGGTAGGATCAGGGGTTGGGCTGGAGGGAGAAATGCACACAGCCAGGACTAGAGGCTCAGAGAAAGACTGCGCTACATCAAATCCATGTCCCTTGGTGACAGTGTATCACTCGACTCTGGAAGGGGAAGGGGGTCCACAGAGCTGCTGGCAGCAGGGGACTCTATATCTAAGCCACAGCCATGGGAAGCTGTGCCCAGAAAGGCAGGCTGAAGTTCTGCACTGGCCATGCAGTGCCAGGGGGGAGAGAGATGCACAGTGGTGCAGGTGCTCTGTCTATATAACTTCTTTGCTTTAATTCACTGAACCTAGTGCATCAAATCTTTTAATTACAAATACTCTCTAAGGCTGTGGTGTAGGGGAATTTGGTTTTGTGGAAGTTGGGAGCAAAATTTGGAGAAATGATCAGGAAGCCAGTTCTGGGACAGTCCTATCCCAACCCTAAACAGACGTTTTTCTCTTGACCTCTACTAGCTGCACAGCAACATCCAGCCTTGAACTCAACAAGGAAACAACGTTTCCTCGGAGAATGGGTTGAGGGGCCATTTGGACCTCGAAACCAATATAGAAATACCACCACCTAGAGGCCATGTCAGAACTAGATGCTTATGCAAATACCATTGAAAGCAGGCAGAAAACCAGTGGGCAGATTGGCAAAGAAATTTATAGGTTCAATGCAATCCCCATTAAAATACCAAAGGCATATTTCACAGACCTAGAACAAACTCTCCAAAAATTCATCTGGAATTAAAAAGGACACAGCAAACCTGAGAAAGGAGAAAAAATTGGGAGATATCAAGCTATATTACAAAGCCATGGTTCTCAAAATTGCCTGGTACTGACACAAGAAAAGACATATAGACAAATGGAACAGAACAGAGAACTCAGAAATAGACCCAAGCCATTGTGCTCAATTAATATTTGACAAAGGAGGCAAGAGAATACTGTCTCTTCAATAAATGGTGCTGGGAAATTTAGTCAGATACAGGTGAAAAAATGAATAGATCACCAACCTACACCATACAAAATAAAAAAAAAATTCAAAATCATTAAAGGACTTAAATGTAAGATGGAAAACTATAAAAATCTTAGAAGACTCCATAGGCAGCAAAATATCAGACATATTTGTTCCAATATCTTTACCGATACAGCTTTTTGGGCAATGGAAACTAAGGAGAAAATAAGTAAATGGGGCTACTTCAAAATGGGACTACATACAAACTAAAAAGAAAATAAGTAAATGGGACTACATCAACAAAATAAGAAAGCCCACTGCACGGGAGAACATATTTGCCAATGCTATTTCAGGTAAGGGTTTAATCTCCAAAATTTACAGAGAACTCATATAACTTAACAAAAGGAAGATAAACAATCCAATCAAAAAAATGGACAAAGGACCTAAGTGGACACTTTACAAAAGAGGATATACAGAAGGCTGAGAGACGTATGGAAATATGCTCAAAGTCACTAATCATCTGAGAAATGCAAATCAAAACAACAATGAGGTACCATCTCACACCTGTCAGAATGGCTATCATCAACAAACGACAATTGCTGGAGAGGATGTGAAGAAAAAGGAACTCACTGGTACTGCAGGTGGGAATGCAGACTGGTGCAGCCATTGTGGAAAACAGTATGGAGTTTCCTCAAGAAGTTAAAAATGGAACTTTGACCCAGTAATCCCACTTCTAGGACTATATCCCAAGAAACCAGAAACATCAATCAGAAAAAAAGATATGCACCCCTATGTTCATAGCAGCACAATTTACAATAGCTAAGATTTAGAAACAACCTAAGTTCTCATCAGCAGATGAGTGGATTAAAAAAACTATGGTATAGCTACACAATGGAATACTATGCTATAGTAAAAAGAAGAAGGAACTTTTACCATTTGAAACAAAATGGATAGAGCTGGAAAGCATTATGCTAATCAAAATAAGCCAGTCAGAGATTGATAAATATGACATGATCTCACTCATATGTAGGATATAATGATCAACATAATTTGATGAACAAAGAATAGATCAGGAGACAAATGACGCGGGATGGCGGGTGGTTAGGGAACAACCAAAGGACTTGTATACATGCTTATTAGCATCACCAATGGACACAGACACTGGGATGGTAGGGGCCTGCACTCGGGGGTGGCAGTCAGGGGTGGAGCCAATCAGGAGAAAAAGCAGGCATCACTAATGACACCTACATTTAATACTTAAAACAAACAAAAAAAATGAAAGACAAATGAAAGATAAAAACAGTAAAATAAGATTCCTATATTTTTGGCCTGTATAACTTTGATAGGGAAAGAGCAGGGGTAGGGTGGATATCAGGACATCTGCTTTAAATATGCTAATTTATAAATCTCAAATAGACTTCCCAGTGCAGATGTCAAGTAGATTGGCTAGACATAGCAGGAGTTCTACTGAGAAATCTGAGCTATAAATGCAAATCAGAGAGTCATTCTGTATAGATGGGATTTGAGAAAAAGAATTTGGAGTGTGCAGAGAGAGGAAATATTCACGAATAGGAAAGTAATGGACAGAAGTGGTCTGTGAATAGAATCTTGGGCATTTCAACAGAGGCCTAATGAAGAAGATGGACCAACAAAAAAGATAAAATGGCAGTATTTGTGTACACTAACATTAATTCCTTGTTTTATATTTCTGCCTTTTAAAGTAGGGGGTACTGGTGAAGGGAATAGTCTAGGATCTAGGCTGTATGATGAAGTGTGAGAAAAATAAAATAATTCTAAGAGCAAAATCCTTAAGAACCATGACACAAGTGTAGAGATTAACCACTGATAAATTCAGAGATACTTCATTCTTTGTAACGAGAAGGAAGACAAATATAAATTTGCAAGGGTAGATCTCCTACAGAGAAAACCAGCGACTTTTTATTCAATTGCTTCTCTTTTCTCTGTGAAGAATGAGCCAGGTCAAGAGCTGAGAATGTAAGTAAAGGTTAGGGTGAAGGAAATAGTTTGCATTTGTGAGGGTGTGCAATGAATGGAAGAAAGTGGAAGTAATGAAATGGTTATTTGAAAAGACACCTAGCACTGTATAGTAGGGTCATTAGACATGAGAAAGGCCCAGATGACATGTTCTGTCAAAATTATCAGTGTGGTTTTTACAGGCAACGGGACACTAACTACAACAGATTCTAGAAAACTAAGGCCTTGCCACTCTGTAAAGAGAATATAGGGGATCAGTATACTTATTACTAAAATTCTGTAAAACACTTGACCAATCCTGGGACTAAACTAAAGCTCCTCTATAGTAGAATAAATTCTGAGAAACATATAATCTTCAAACATGAGACCAGGATGAAATAGACAATCTCAACAGATTACCAGAAAAAATTAAAACAGTAACCAAAAAACATCCAACACACAAAAGTCTAAGAATAATTAATAACAAATTTTCTCAAACTCTTTTAAAAAGTTAGAGAGGAGGGAGAGCCTCCAAATTTATTTTATGAGGCCAATATTACTCCAAAAGCAAACCAAAAGAAGGCACTACAAAAAAAAAGGAAGAAAAGAAAATTACAGGTCAACATCCTTGATAGATTAAATATATTAAAGGAGATATTTATATTGAGAATGAGATATTTTTCCCATGGTCAGCTATTGATGTTGATGGTATCCCTGGGTGGTGAGGTGAATGGTACATACTGTTTGGTTTATCCTAAAATGTTAAAGTAATCACTTTGCCAAGAAGTGATTAATTTAAACCTTATTTGGTTTCCAACCATGTCCAAAGCTGGAGAAGGAGGTGGCATTAATCCAAGCCAGACTGCATAGTTGTGAGCAAATAGCTATATATCTACATGCCATAAGTTCTCATTTGAGTTTAAGTCATAACAATTCTATTTTACCTACCTCTCACTCAACTCTGAACATCTTGCCCATTCTAGGTCATAAAATTGCTTGTGGAATTTAAAAACATACTCAATGGCACCACTAATGACACCTACAAATGCCCCCAAAGTATAAAACAAGGAAGGTTAATGTACAGACTATCAAAATCATTTCCACTGACAATGACCTAGAATACACTTTAGAAAACCAATTTGTCTCAAAGTTCTAAAGTGAACCATTAACTATAAGGTTTAGGTCAGAGTTGTTTGGATATGAAGGCTGAAGTCACCAGAAGCCAAATAATCACAATTTTTACATGGTTGTCACTGATTTTATTTAAAAAAAAAGGAAGAAAAATATCTGATTGAGGCCAAGTGCAATTATTATAAGATGTTCTTGAATGATTTGACTGCAATGTCCAAACAATTTAATACTGCTAATATTTGGATGGAGAATTAGTGTTTAGCATTTGCTATTACCAAGGATGCAGGAATAGATTCGAATCAAGAATATGTGTATCAAAGAGGAGTGAGTTCATTTAGAGAGAACAAATCCTGATCCAATGGAGGAAATGAAATAACATGACAGGGAAAGGATTTGGTTAGTGGACCACTTATTCAACATAAATATGTAATGTAATATATTTCAGGCAATAGAAAAATGGGGGTTCATATCTGGGTGTACTACCTATAGCATGGAGGAGATTGATTTTTCATAAGAGCCTTATAGTGTGCAATCCTCAGCTACATATTTAAATTTTTGTTTTGTTATATTGAAGGGAGTACAAATAAAGAATATAAAAACAATATCAAGGTTAGAAAACTGACCTTTATGTTAAAAAACCTGCACTGGGATGGATTCTGAGCAGCTATAGGAACTGTCTGTAGTAGTCTAAGAAACACACTCCACTGGGGCAAGGGTCCTGCTCTAAGGTGCCGTTTGGGGTCAGTAAACAATTGTCTATAAGGAGCAGGGAGAGTTTCTTGTTTAATTGGAACCCAGGGGTTTGAAAATTGTTTTATTCAGTCATATCCATTTAGAAAACAAAAGAAAATGTGTAGTTATAAGGAAAACCTAGAAATAACTCTGTTTAAGGGGAAACATTGGTGATATTTCATAAACATTTAAATATATGAGTAGACATCTTTAAATTAGAAAGAAAAAAAGAAACCAGCCCTACCTTGGTTAACCACGGTTCCCTTTAATTTTATAAGCGTGATGAAACATGCATATTGAAACAGTAAGAAACCGATTATACTGAGGCACCCCTTTCCCTCAGACGCTTTGGAGAGCTTATTCAGGAACATGAAGGGAAGTGCTGTGCTTGTCCTCTACTCCACAGACATTCAGCTACATCTCCCTTCCCCTAGTGAGCACCCCAGGGGGAAGGTGCTAAGATGCATAGAAGAACCTCACAGCAGTGTGAAGCTGAATGAAATGCTGGCTGCTGAAGAACTTCTTAAACTTATTCTGGTGCCAGCAACTATTAGGCAGGGGTTTGGTATTACACAGCTCCTGGTAATCGAAAGCACTTTACAGGGCACCCTGCCAAGATCCATACAGACACAGGGAAAAATAACTTTTATTCAACTTATTAAATTTCACATTGCTTCTCCCCAGGAGCAAAGAAAGTGGAAAGAAGATAGAGTAATGGGTTATGATCCCAGGCAGGGAGGGGTTGGTCCTGGTCTCTGTGATAGCCACCGTAGCCAGGAGAGGCAGAAGCCCAGAACACTCTCTGTATACATTTTCACTGCCTCATGAAAAACAAGGCAAAAGGCCAAGTGATTTCAGTCATATGAAAAATGGGGCCATCTCCTGGAAATGCACTTTTAAAATGTGTGGCATGCTTTGTTGAAATGTATTTTGGAATACTGATTTTGGAGATAGCCATAATAGGTTATTTGTTGCTTTGAAAATTTACTGATTGCCTTTAATTCATAGCCAGTCTTCTTTCATGACATTTCTTTGCTTTTTAGAGATAGGACTTTCTACTGAGGAAGAACATATATGTGTGTGCTGGGGACATGTTGGTATGCAGGTAAGACAGTAAGAAACAGTGTCACATAAAAATATGAATGTGGCCCTGACAATATAAATCAGTGGTTGAGCATAGACCTATGAACCAGGAGGTCATGGTTCGATAGCTAGTCTGTTGGGGCACATGCCCGCCCGGGTGCAGGCTTGATCCCCAATGAGGGTGGGATGCAGGAAGCAATCAATCAATAATTCTCTCTCATCATTGGTGTTTCTATATATCTCTCTCTCCCTTTCCTTTTCTCTCTGAAATCAATAAAAATATATTTAAAATAAATAAAAATATGAATGTGATCATAACCTATTTTGTAATAAAAGGATCCTAGTTGGTGAGTCAGTTTTTGTTTTATTTTAGTTTGTTTTGTAGTTTAGGGGATAGCTTTAGAGAGAGGCAGACATGAATTTGGTTCATGTTTTGGATTCTTATAGATGGGTGACATTTAACAAATTGTTAAATTTCTCTCACAGTGTTCTCACCTGTAAAATAGAGATATAAATATCAACTTCAAATTTTGAGAATGAGTATTAAACAACCGGGCATAAAGTATTTACAGTGCAATTTTTGACACATGCTAAGTCCTCAAGAAATTCTAACCATAATTTATTCTATTATTATTAATAATGATATTTTACATTTGAAACTATTCAAGGCATATGCCTGTGAAACCAGGAAGTTTGTCTATTAGTGCTCTTTGTGTTCTAAAGTAAGTCATGTTCTCTTCTAAAGAAATCTAATTTAAATCCATGCCGTAGATTTTTTCAGAGTTCATTTTAAGTAACAGAAAAACACACACAGAACTGTTATACATAAAAAGTGGAAAATTAGATTCTAATGTATTAAAGTTAAATAATTAACACAAATATAGTTTTGAACTTTCTGTGAAGTTTCCAATTTCTTTTATCAAGATTTCAGGCTGCCAAGCAGACTTTCAAGTTCATATGATCAAAAACAACCACTCTCTTTTATTGGACAAGTAAAAGATGTTGACAAGAAGAACAGAATTGAACTGCATCATCTTTGCAAAAGGGACTGCTCAGCAGTTCAACCCCAATGCAACATACACAATGGGGAAACTTCCCCATGGAGCTCCAGGTCCCCTCATGAACCAATCATCTCCTCTGCCTACGGAGAATGAGACACTTTGTATCCTTTTTGGTTTTAAATAAAATATTTAAAATATAATTTACTTATATTGAAAGGAGGGGAAAGACAGAGATACAGAGACACAGAGAAAGTCTGATAACTTTTTTAAAGTATTAAAAATAGCCTTTAAAAACATTTTTTCAAGTTGTATGAATTTTTAAAAAACACTGATTTCAAATAGTTCTTGGTTTCAGTGAATTATGGGTCTCAGCATATTCATATACAAGTGCATTTCCCTTAGGGCTAACTTGGAAGTCCACCATCCCCCTCCCTTCACCCCTTCTCCTCCACCTCGCACACACATACACAGATACACACACACATTTGTACCCAAATGCTTCTAATGGAGGCTATGCATAGCAATTTGCATTTGTCCTTTTCCTTAGAGACCAAGTGGTGCGGTGTTATTTTTTATTTACATAACGGAATAAGTTATGCAAAATTAACCTGAAGACCTTGAAATCATTGCAAAATAAGTCTATTCCCTTGTATATATCAGCAACTGATCCAAAGGTTCTGCAGAAAAATATTTGTTCTACAAAGTCAAACAAAAAGATGATACCTGATGGCTCAAATGCAGGCCCAAAATGGTATTGGGTGCCTTTGGAGGGCCTCATATCTTAGAAAACTACCTCAACTCTGTAATTGAATATGTCTGTATGAAGTTCTCCAAAAGACAATGATATATATATTACACATTCTGATTCCAAAATACCACAACTTTTGTTTCTTTTAAGTGTTTTTGTCGTTCTAAAAAATATAATTTTCAATTCTTTATCCAGGTTCAGATAAATAAGGCATCAGTGATAAATCAGGGGCTAAATATGTTAGAATTTTTTCAGGAAATCTAGAACCTCTCTCTGAGGCATATCTCCACCCCCAGAAGTGAGCTAGAAGAAGCGGGCTTTGGCTAGTACTACAATTGCTCCCTCTTGTTCTGTGAATCAGGGGGAACAGCTAGATTCACACAGGAGAACAATCAGTAAATGAGCAGGAGCAAGCCTAGTCCTCTCTCAGAAGGATTCCTTTTCCCAAGGATAGTTGACCTCTCTCTAGGGAACCCAGAAATCAGTTTATTTGCACATGGTTATCTAGACAGAGACAACTCTTGACAAGATTCCACACTCTTTAAAAAAATTAAATCTTTATTGTTGAAAATATTACATATGTCCTCTTCTTCCCCCCATTGACTCCTTCTAGTCTGACCCTGTCCCCTCCCCCAGGCCTTCGCCTCCCTATTTTCTGTGTCCATGGGTTATGAATATATATATGCAAGTTCTTTGGTTGATCTTTCCTGATGCACGAACCAGGTTCCAGGTTCTTGATCCTCTCTCAATGGTAAGCCAATATGCACTAACACCTGAACCCTCTCTCTAAGGTCTCAGATGTGGGATAAGTTAGTATACATCTCAATAGAATATTTGTGTTATTTTGGTGTCAGGGACACAAAAACAGTGCATTAGAAGATAGAAGGATCGAAAAAAAATGCTCAAGTCACCATCTTCTAAATGATTCTTTTTCCAGACATAGAAAATAGGGTTAAGGCATACAGAAGACATAAAGTGGTCCTAAGCGATCTGAGGAGATGCAGGGGTGAATGATTACCATTTGATCATCCTATATAATCAAAAGCTAACACATTAATTAGACTGGATGGTGGAATGACCTTCCAGAAGGAGCAGTGGGTGGGGGCAGGACTCGCAGGGCCTCAAGGCAGCCAGAGATGCGAGAGCTGAGCCCCTTGCATGAATTTCATGCATAAGGCCTTTAGCTAAACAATCAAAAGTAACTACTTGATCAGAGAAAAACTAAGTGATAACTACAAAACTTTCCCAAAATGAATGAAAGAAACACTGAATAACAGGAGACAAGTATTTTGTTGCTAAGTGAGAAACATGTCTAAGTATATTAAAGATCAGAGTTAGAAAGAAAACTACTGGACTCTAGAAGTCAACCATTACTTTGTTGAAAGATTTGTAAATATATAGCTTACTTATTTTCTTCAGCTTTTAAAACATTCTTAGAATATTACTTGGGCTGTTTGCATATACATTTGCACTTTATTTTTGAAATGCATACTTTGTGATTATGTTAATTTTACTTTGCCTATAGATACATTTTATTTGACATAAAGCTTTAGAGAATTTCTAAAGTAAAATGTAAAGTTCTTGCCTCTGCTGCCAGGGTACCTAGCTCCATGAAAAATGGCCCAAGCTCATTCTTGAGCACAAGGACACACACACACACACACACACACACACACACACACACACACACGAGTCCATTAGCTGTATTCTGATCGAATTATAATAAAGCCTTTACTTAGTAGCTATAGAATCCCTCCATCCCCCAATAGTTGAGAGACTATTTTGGTATTAAGAGAATACTTGATTTGCAATGGGTAAGTGTGAAGGTACTTTAACACCCTTTGTTTTTCTGCCAAAAACATGTGTTCCTGTCTTTTCCAGCAGTCCACTCAGAAAATAATTCCAACCTGCTTTGAGTTATTCATGCCAACACCACAGGCACTAAATGAAGCAGCTTTCAAGAGAATGGCTACATCTCACCTTAATGATTTTCCTTTTGAATCAATGTTCATATGTTTTAGATATCTGTGTGTAATGCATTTGTTAAGTAGAATGTAATGACGGGAAATAGCATTTGCTTGGTCTGTTAAAATACAGCATCTCGGATTTCAAAAAGATCTTCAAAAAGCTTTCAACATAAAATCAGTTGAAAATTGACTGATTCATGTCCCTAAGATTTGGTTTCCAGAATCTCATTCCAGATGTAAATTTATTTATATTGCTCATGAAATGGTAATTAAACTTGAGTTGATACATTTTTTTAAAAAAGGTCTTAGGTTTACTTATTTGTTTCTTTACATGTCAGTGCATTGAGAAACATGAGTCTTCAATATTATTTTGTAAATTCAGTGAAGTTTCTTCCAGTGTGCTTTCTGGTTCCCATTTCCCTTTTCCTAATATTCAAACAGCAACAACAGCTTGATATAAACATTGCTTTTTAAGGAAAAAGGTCGGGATAGCTAGACTTAAAGAAAAAAAAGCAAGTGAAATTGAGTATGTAAGAGTACACACGTGTGCACATGTGTATATGTTAGCAGAGGCAATTGTGTGACTAAACATGGAAAAAAAAGATTTTCTAATACCAAAAGCTTGCCTTTAAATATTAACAGTTAAAACCCTGCAGGAAGCCAGGGTGAATAAATTCTAAATACAAGGTGACGCAAAAGCTAGCCTTGACCATCCTGGGTAAACGTGATCACAAAGAGATGGTAGTGAGAATGTGTCATTTTGATTCTTCAAAGTCTTCATCAAACATGCATGAGACAAACTACCCTATTTTGTTTCACTCATCATTGCTGTTATATACTTTTTGTGTGGTCTCTGGTGACACAGTGCATGCATTGTATATACTTTTGTCCTCATATTTAGACCCCTCAGGTTGGCCAGTCTCTCTGTCTCTCCTCCTCTTATCTCTTCTCTCTCTCTCTCTCTCTCTCTCTCTCTCTCTCTCTCTCTCTCTCCTTTCTCTCTCCCTCCCCAACTCTCCCCCCAAAAAAAACCCTCAGCTTTTGTTACCCTCTGGAAGGGGTAGACAGAACATCTAAAATTTAAGGTTACTATTAAGGATGTTGAGGTGTGCATTAGCCTTTAAGTATGTGCCCAAGCCCATGTGTAGACAAGCTCCCAGTGTACCCAAGTTGCTCTCAGAAAAGTGAGGCTCATATTTTAAGTTTCTGCTCTGCATCTCTAAACACTCTAAAATCTTGAATGTTCACTTTACAGGACCTGGGACCTGAGGTCAGGATTCGGGGCCTGCTAAAGTAGTGCTCCTCAAGATATATATGGTGGCTCAGTGTTTAATGCTTTGTTTTCAATTCCTGAGCGATCATGATGGATATATGTAAAATAAAATGAAATAAAAATGAGTTATGAGTAATAGAAAAGTAATGGACAATTTTCATCTCATGGATACTACAGAAGAGTCAGGCTCTGCCTCATAGCCTGTCCACAATGCTGTGCCCAAGGCTCCTGAAGTCTTACCAGTGTTTGAGAGGTTGAGTTCCATCAGCATTCCTCTGCCTGAGGCCTTTTTCTGCTAACTAACATTTCCTTCACCTTTCCCAATTGTCTCATTCAAAAGTAGCTGATAGTTGTTTTTTTTTTGTTTGTTTGTTTGTTTAATATATTATATTGTTTTTTTACAGAAAGGAAGGGAGAGTCAGAAACACCAATGAGAGAGAAACATCAACCGGCCTCCTGCACACTCCCTACTGGGTATGTGTTTGCAACCAAGGTACATGCCCTTGATAGGAATCAAACCTGGGACCCTTGAGTCCACAGGCAGATGCTCCATCCACCGAGCTGAACCAGTCAGGGCTGGTAGCTGATAGTTAATGAACCATAAATACACCCTTCCTTACGTTTCAGGAGGAAACAAGGATGGTGCATTGTTACAAATTCCCAGAATTCCTAAGCAGGAAGAAGTCCATTACATGTCTTACTGATCTGCTTGATAACTACACTTTACAGACTATCTTCCCTTGTCTGTCTTGCTTCTTCACTGCTCTCTCACTATTTCCTAGATTCCTTTTCCAAGTAAACATGTGTACTTGAATTTTCATCCTTTGATTCTGAGGAAACAAATAAATTAATACTAAAGTAAACCTTCCATCCAGAAACATGAAACAAAGCAAAAGTGGGCAGAATTTCTACATTTGACTGAGAATTTACTTTTCTATAACTCATAACTCATTTTTATTTTATATATGTCCATTGTGATAGCTCAGGCATTAAAACATTAAACATTGAGCTACCATATATATTTTGAGGAGCACTATTATCAAAAAAGCATGCATTTTTAATTGGAAATTCCTATGCTATCTTAACTTGAGAGATGATATCATCCACTATTGAAAGGAAACATGATCTCAAGAGCCTAAGTAAAATAACATTGAACCTTTCCACCCATGAGTTATGTAGCTGGTAATGCTTCTGTGCATACTTCTATGATTGTACAGATTGTTACTGACAAATTTAGCTTTATATTTAATAATTTCAGTAAGAATATCCAAGGGAGATAAATAAAAAATGAAAGTGTAAGGGACTGACAATTGCTATTTTGTATAAAGTAAAAAAGGAAAACTTAATAGCATGTGAGCAGGAGTTTAATGAAGATAATAAGTGGGCAAAACCTCTTTCCTCACTAATCTCCCTCTAGTTGAGTATATGCAGGGAAAGAAACCAACAAAGAGAACAAAGTTAACTGAATTTAAATTCATATTAATTCCTTGTTAAAATAAAGTCATGTTTTACCAAGTCTCAACATTTTCAAAATGAAATTAGTCCTACAAAGTAATGTATATACACTGATTATATATAAAATAATCTAAAAGTACTCCAGCATTTGCAGAAAGATAGAAAGGATGAGTTCTCCAAAACAGTCTTTGCCAAACCCTCTATTTTCTTGTCCACAAGGAACGATCCAATCCCATCTCTTTAAGATACAAATTATGTTCCTGCTAGAGCTGGTACAATATCAATGGAAATAACTCTATCAGTTTTCCCATTAGAAACTATAATTCTAGGCTTTATAGCTTGCCTCTTTCAAAGTAAAGTATGTTGGGCAGAAACTAAGCATACAAATTGTCAGCCAAAATACATTAAACTGGGTGAGCTGTCCTTTTTTATAAAATGCAAATTGGAGCATTCTGCCCTGCAGGCAGTAAATGCTTGGCATGGGCCTATAAGAATGCTTCCTGGTATTGTGTCCAAAAAAAGAAAGTTTAAGTGGCAAATTTTGAAACAGATTGGTTATTATTTTAAAATGTAAAAATTTTGAGTAGTTACAGCTATGGAGGATTTTAGTTCATGAAAAATATTTGAACACCATGTGACATAATATACATAATCCACTTAGTCCAAGCTTATGGAAAAATGTCCACAGAATCATGTCCTTATAATTGAAGCATTGGAAGGAGTCATTAACTCTGTGGCTACCATCTTCTGTGGTAACAGAGGTAAAATTGTTTAGAGTAGTAGACATCTCATATCTAAAAGGTCTACTTATGATTTTGCTTCAGTGATATAGAAATAGAATGAATCTTCCAACATGAAAGAGTTATGGACATATCAGCAAGTGAGGCTTTTGTCCCTTGGATTTCCTATATCTACAAAGTGCATTAAAAGAGTTCATGGAGGTTGATCTCTTCTTTTTTGTTTCTTTCTCACTCTAGTACAGTAAAGGGATATTATAGTAACAAGGAAAGGTAGTACAGTCTAAAGTAGTAATCAGTAGACCCAAGAATACTCCTCAGCTGATGACTCAGTCTTTTCAAAATTACATTACAACTTCTTGCCAGTCCTTCATTCATTCAAGAATACTTATTGATTTTTATTTATTTATTTTTATACCACACACTGTGGAAATAAGAGAAAGAGGAACAAAGTTCCTATTTTTGTGGACCTGATATGCATTTGCAGTTTTATTAGTACAACTTCTCTTGGGTTGTCTGACAGATTCAGGGACCCAAGGAAGAGTTTTAGAAAATGTAAATTAGCAAAATCAAGCTCACCTCTGCCTCACTTTAAATTTATTTTAATACTATATTTGTAATGTGAATTTTTAAAAATGAGCATTTTACCCTCTTTTAAATAAAATCTATATATTTTAATAACTGTGGCTCACTTTTTTTAAGTTGACTATGAGTTCCTTGTTCTTTGACATTTGTTGATGAGTGTAATATTTCCTTGCCTATAAAACTACCCTAACTTTGTATTTCCTTTCATATCAGATTTGGGAACTTCATGATAAATTTATTTCTCCACCAGCTAATCATGATGTTGGCTGCTAAAAATCAATAAACATGAAAAGTAATGATCTCTAACAATTTACTTTTATTAGATTCATGGAGAAATTTGATATCTTCTACTCTGCAACCCAGTCTCCAACTTTATCTTATTTTACTTTTCCTAATCACTACCTTGTTGTTGTTGCTGTTATTTTATTTTTCAGGTGAAAAAGGGAGAGGAAAGCAATGTAAAATTCAACTAATGCATCATTTTGACAGTCCCTTTGTTTGGTCAGTGGTGTGCAGTCTGCTATTTCGGATATAATAAATGTTTACAGTGCTTCTAGTTTAATGAATGCCCTCAGCTCCAGGACTTGTCTGTGTACTTCCTTGGCATATATCTTTAGTGAGAAAGAGATGGTGTTGTCTTTTTAACCTAATAGAAAGTAAAGCTGAATGGAAAAATTAGATTCTAGAGCAGCTGCCTCAATGCAGCTTTCCCAGGGAATCAATACAGAGCTGCGGGAGCCTGTCAAGGCAAGAGTGGCAGCTGTGGAGTTGGAGTCAGTCAATTAAATCCAAGGTAAATGGCTGAAGGATTCGAAGGAAAGCAGGTTTCATTTTGAGTTAGTGAGGGTCATTGTTTCAATAACCAAGAATTTTCCCCTTTCATTTGCAAAAACCATACAGAAATTTTCTCAAAGAAAGTCCTACGATGTAGCACCTCACGCTCAGCCTGTATACTTTATTGCTTTTTGATACCTTGATTTACTTTATAGCCTCTTTAAAACAGAGGGTCTGAGGTAAAATGATCAATGTGAAATGCTTTTTAAAAATACATGAAAAGAGAATTAAAAATCTATAAAGTATCTCTGTCTAAAACTATTGTAAATAACTGTAGGTAAGCTTTCCCCTGAAACCCTTCATTCACCTGTTTTGTGGGAAGTTGTAATCTATTGAGGTAGATTTCATGCAAAGAAAATATATTTACTGTCTGTAAGTAAAATAAGAGTTGTAAAATGAGTTGGCTTCTCTACACTAAGTAAACATGGAAATGAAATTTGAGTGCAAATCCCAGTCATTCCATATTTAGCCTGTACTCCTTAGTGCCCTGAAGGCTTGATGCTGACAGTGCTGTCAAAGCATCTACAAAATCCAATATTCATTCTCCCTATTGAACCTTTAAAGATCCATAGATATTTTCCACCTTAGCTGGTTTGGCTCAGTAGATAGAGTGTAAGCCTGTAGACTTAAAGGGTTCCGGATATGATTCCTGTCAAAGACACATGCCTGGGTTGCAGGCTCCATCCTCAGTAGGGAGCATGCAGGAGGAAGCTGATCAGTGATTCTCTCTTATCATTGATGTTTCTCTCTTTCCCTCTCCCTTCCTCTCTAAAGTCAATAAAAATATACTTTAAAAATAAAACTAAAATTAAACAATATTTTCTCAAGTTTAAAAATATGTCTTAAACTGAAAGCAAAGCTCATGACTAAACTGGAAAGTCATTTTTATATCACAGGATAAGGATGGCTCATTATAGCTATTATTCTATATTGTTCAGAAACAGTTCAATGAAATCCAAACACTGACCAAATCCCACCTTATTGAAACATTCGCTTCGCAAGTTCTCAGGATTCCTACTAGCTGGTCATTTGAAGTTCCTACTCCATCTTTCCATTGTTATTATTATTATCATTATTATTTCTCCTGCTAAGGTATAGTCTTATTTGTCTCTTTTGTACATATATGAGCTACAGAAAGGTGGTATTCAGCCTTAAAGGTTTTAGTCCAATGTGTATGCTAATAGCTCCCAAACTAATAACTTTAGTCTTACCTATCCTTGAGTTCCATGCTTTTTTTCAAATGTGAATTATTATTTTTACTTAGAAGTCTAAAGGAAATCAAATTTGATGTGAATTAACATACAATGATTATTTTGATCCTATCAGCTCAGCAAACAATCACAATGATCAAAATAAAGACACAGAAACACAACCCCTAAGGAAAACAATTTTAGTTTGCTTATATTTGCAATTAAGGAAATGGACACCTTTTATTGCCCTAAGTAGAAGACTATTTTGTCTCCATTCTAGCTAATCATTACTCTCTAACTTCCAACATCTAATCCATTAATAATTATGACCCTGAAATCTAACTTAATTCTATTTTCAAATTCCACTTATATAAACTACATTAAAATTACTTATCTCTCATTTGGATTCTACAGTAGCTATTAAAATGGTCTCCTTGTTTTTATTCTTGCTTCTTATAATCCATTTTCCTCACAGTGGACAGAATTGTTATATTTACATTATATAATATACATAAGAGCCCTTTGTCCTTTCTTTTTCTATGAAGTACTTAGAACATTAGAATAAAATATAAACTCCTCCACTAAATCTTTAAAAGCTATGTATGCTCAGACCAAAAATTACTCACCTCCAGCCATTGTCAGTGTTGTCCAGTGCATAGAGGTCAACCTATCCATGGCAGGGTGGCAGGTTTGATTCCATTAAGGGCACATACCTGGCTTGCAGGTTTGATCCCTGTCCCAGTTGGGGCACATGTGGGAGGCAACCAATCAGCATGTCTCTCACATTGATAAGCCTCTCCCCTCACTCCTTTCCAATCTCTCTAAAAATTAATGGGAAAAATATCCTAGAGTGAAGATAACAACAACAAAAATTACTCATCTCTAGTTTTACTTACTGACCTTCTATTGAAAAAAAAAATTCTGAGTCTCTTTTATGACTTCTGTTAGAATCTAGACCTTCCTTAATCTCTGAGTTTAAATATTTTAAAGAAGAGGATATAAAAGTAAATCAAGGTATATGCAAGCAATGAAATATACTATGGTTATAAAAACACCTTAAATATGTCTAATGTTAATAAAATACATACTAAATAAATAAGCAATAAAAATGCTACATTCATCATTATATTAATATTATATACATATATATAGGATTTTATTAATAAATATGTATAAAATATCCAGAAATTATGCCAAAATTTTGGGTGTTTATATTTGTTTGTTTTTTTCATTTGGAGGAGATAATAAGAAACATTATTTCCTTTTTATATTTTACCAGAGGTCTAGTGCACAAAATTTGTGCAAGGTGCAGTCTCTAGCAGCTGCTGGCTGCTGGCTGGGGCCTCCCTTCCCCCTGCATCTGGCCCTACTCCTGGTTGAACTCCTAGTTGAACTCTGGTTGAGGGGACAATTTGCCAATTAGGCTTTTATTATATAGGATAATTTTTCAAATTTCTTTTAATAATTATGCATATTCAGAATTCTGTTTATCTTAAAGTTTATATCCTATATTTTATCACAATTAAAGTTTAATATGAATTTCTTAATAATCTATGTTTGATTTATTAATGGCCTATAAATATGGAGGCTTTTTCCTGTTTAGAGAAAATGTCAAATATCAATCAATGAATTTGCCTAAGTAATCAGCAGTTTTATGTCTTGTATAATATCTGTTTTTATTTAAATACTGAAGTATGAGGTATTTGAAAAATAATGCTATGTTGCAACGGAAAATTATTTTTAATCATGTGCTTTGATATGCTGAAATAATCTCAATAATGTCAGAATCTGACTCATAATTTGAATACTGTTTCCAAATTAAATTAGGAAAAACACAAATTTAATCTTGGGGAGATATATATTGTTTTTGTTTGTTTGTTTGGTTTTTACTTTACAAATTCTCAAATGCAAAATGAACAGGTGTATTTTTCCACATAAAATGTGAATAAATTCTTTGGATTACTTATTGCATTAGAATGAAATTTAAACTGATCTGTTCTACTATGCAAAGTATTTCCCTAACTTTGAAAACTACATGTTACATGAAAGTAAAACATAGGCTAATTGGTACATATCATAAACAATAAAAATAGAAAGTGGTGTGGAAATGAAATGGTCACATTTAGGTCATAGTTGCTGAGCTACAACAGAGTTCAATGGACAAGTATCAAAATTTTTTAAATTTAATTTTTTTAATTTCATAAACATTGATGTGAACCCACTGGGTGATATTATGTGGAAGAAGTAATTAAAACAATAACTTTATAGATCTTGGTACTTTATCTGAAAGAAAAATCTAATTATTCAGCTCAAAGAAATTTTCAAAGCCATGCAAAATACTTTGCTAGATATGACTTATTTGAAGTTATCAGAATTTCAAAGACAAGTATCTGAGTTTAGAATTATTTAAACTCTATTATAAAGATTAATAACTAAAGAGTCTAAAGAATCAATTACCTTAAAAGAAAGTCAAAATTAATCTCATCTATTTCCCAGTGTTATAATATAATCATGATACTTCTCAACATTTGCAAGGATAAAAAGAAATTTTGTTAAAATGTTGGAATAATATCATGTTTCTAAAACTTTGGATGTTAATAAGTAATTAAATTAACTAGTTTAATTAAATTAATGAAACAAAGCAAATATATTAACCGTTTTCTAAAAGTGATTTCAAAATAAGTGCCTTGGTGTTATGTTCACATTACACTTAAGGTTCTCAAGCATGTTGAGTTTTCTTTATATGAAAAGCATACATCTAGAGATGAAATTTACATTACCAGGGTAATTTGCATTTCTGTTGTTTTAATGATTTTCACCAGGTGCTTGAACTATTAACACCAAAAATAAAAGTAAAGAATGGTCGAGATATAGGAACATCCTATCTTTCACTCTAGTTTAACTTTAAAATGTCATAAATTATTTTAATAATATACCAGCACAAACTAACCATTTTTGTCATATTGTGACTTTACAATAGGAGTAAACAGCTAGAAGGAATTTAGAGAATAATGTGATCATAATGTTTAATGTTCGAGTTGGAAGAGATTTAAAATTGATCTATTCTTACCTCTTTATGTGCATGAAGGAACCTAGTGTTTTGGTCATGATTATAGTACTTTAAAAGCTCAACTTACATCTTCATCATTTATCATCCTTACATTATTTCATGGTATAGGAATCACTTTCATCTCACTTTTCCCATATTATATTCTTTTGTAACAAACTGGTAATCTAGAGAGTAACCTGGTTTCCTGAGCCTTGCAAATTAATTAATCCCAAGGAGGAGTCTTGAGAACCTATGATTTACTAGTATAACCAGTTGGTAAGAAGTACGAGAAACTAGCTGGAATTATACTCACTTTTGAAGCAAAGGTGAGGTGGCTTAGGAGTTAGAAGACAGTTTTGTAGAATTGAACCCTGAACCTGTAGAATCTGAGACTATCCTCAGGTAGATAGTATCAGAATTGGGTTGAACTGAATTGAATAGGATGCTCAGTTGGTGTCTGGAGAATTGTCTGATAGTAGCAGCAAAATCTGCTCTATCTAAATTGGAATTTAGTGGGCAGGACAAAAAAAAATGCACACACACAAATACACATATACATACACATGAATTGACATATACACATAGCACATACTCCTGGGAAATAGTCCCCTTTAATTAAGTCTGGACCTCACCAATATTGAGAGTTTGTGTCATATGTTACCGTTGTTTTTCTCATCTTTCATTACTGGCTTCTGCTTCTGACCCTCTCTATGCCGCAACCTCAGATAAAAATGTAAATAGTAACATAAAAAAGAAATCCATTATAAATGTGAGGATTTTATCAAGGTTGCGTTGCAAGTGATCAAATTTAAGGAATTTTAATTTAACCAGGGAGCATTCTCTTGAGAAAGAGATGTTTCTATAAATGCCTAAATAATTGCTAGTTAACTCAGAGTTTGTACAGAGGGGAATAGGATATAGAAATCCCTGTGATGAGAAAGGACATAGAGTGTCTTAAAAATAGGCCAAAAGCTCCTGTGTTTAAAGTGCAATGGCCAACAATGATGATGATGACTCCTTATCAATCCAGAAGGGGGGCAGAGGCCAGACAGTGGAGAGACTGTTGAATTCAGTGTATTGTTTTAAGCATTGCAGTGATCACCAAATTTTTTTTATTTTTAAAAGATTTCTCTGATGTAGCGGTTTGAAAGGTTGAAGTAGGACCAAAGTGAATGCAATGATCAACAGTACAGAGCAAAATGAGCTAGGTGGCTATTGGAATAATAAACAAAAAGAGATAATGTTTTAAGACAAGTGGTTTAATAAAAAAAAAAGAGAAATGGAAAAAAGTGAGTTATTTTGTATGTAGAAGAAGCATATTATCCTATCTAATAAAAGGGAAATATGCAAATTGACCATACTTCTGCTACGCCCACAAAATCATGCCCATAAGCCAATCAGGACTGAGTATGCAAATTAACTCAATCAAGATGGAAGTTAATTTGCATATACCGGTGTAGAATGAAGATTGAAAAGGTGATGCTAAGACTTTATTTACCAAGATAGAGAACACAGGAAAGAGAACAGGGTTTTGAGGGAACATAAAAAATTTCATTGTGTGATTTTGAAGTGTTATAAAAAACTTAAGAGGTGATGCTTAGTAAGAATTGGATAGATGTTTACATCCAGACCCAATAAGAGAAGTCTATACTGGAAATATAGGTTTTGGGGTTCAGGCTAATTATTTTAGGTGCCATATACAGTTTATAAGCATTGAAGTCATTATCTCATTAATAATAATGATATGATAGATATTTCTTTTTTACAAAAGAAAGCTTAAATATTTTAAATAGATCTCCCTAGATCACATATTACATTGTAGTAGACTCCAAAGATCATATTTCAGTAACCTACTGCAAAGACAAAAAACAAAAACACAAAAACAAAAACCAAACAAAACACAACAAAACAAAGAAACAAACAAAACTACTCAAACTATTTAGTGACTTAAAGCAATTTTTTTTAGTACTATACTCATTATTTTTTAGTCAAGAATTTGGACAGGACATATTGGAGATAATTTATCTCTTCCTACAGTTTTCTGGACATTAGCTGGGATGAATTAAATGACTGGGCCTTGAGGCAGCTGGAAGTTGGCTGAATATCTCTTGCTCTCTTCACATGGCCTTTCCACTTGGGTTTTCCAAAAGTCTAACCATGGCTTCTGTACAGAAAGGTGCTTCAAAATAGACTCCTTACTGGAAGCTCAGGACTTCAAAAGGAAGAAAGAACCAACTGAGAGTCCTCTCCAAACCTAGACCTGGCAATAGTGTAGCCTCCTCCCACCAGATTTTATTGGTCAAAACAGTCAAAAAACACACCAAATTCAAGGGGAGAGAACAGAACCTTTACCTATCAATGCAAATAGAATGAATGGGTTTGTGGCCATCTTTAACACATCACACCTACAATGGAAACATTTCCTAGTTCCTCTACACTACTATCAATTTCTATAAAATACAACCTGTAGCCAGGTACCAGACATTTAGCAGATGATCAAGAAGGTTTGTTGACCAAGCCAGTTTGGCTCAGTGGATAGAGCGTCGGCTTGCGGACTGAAAGGTCCCAGGTTGGATTCCCGTTGGGGGCATGTACCTTGCTTGCGGGTACATCTCCGCTGTGGGGCTTGCAGGAGGCAGCTGATCGATGTCTCTCTCTCATCAATGTTTCTGACTTTCTATCTCTCTCCCTTCCTCTCCGTAAAAAATCAATAAAATATATTTAAAAAAAGAAGGTTTGTTAAATGAAATGATTCAAATGTAGTAGAGATTACAGTTTTGTTAATAATAAAACAAAAAAGCCTTTGAATCAGTTTAGATGCTTCATCATTTTGGGTAGATACTAAGGTATTTAGGATGCCACCAAAGAATAGTACTTTTGAATTCTCCTGGCAAGTAGATGACAAGTGTCTGTGAATTACTCAAAATGAGGCTCACAAAGAAAATTCTTTCATATTCTGCTTGTAGCGTCTAACTCTGGACATGTCCTCTTGCAAATATTCTCATTGACTGAATGTATTAAAGTGGTGTGCATAGCTTTTCTTTCATGTGATTGATAGCATGTTGCCCACTGTATGTTAAGAAACTTAGCAATAAGATAACTTTGCCTTTGGCAGAGAGCAACTTTCATATAGAGAATAACATCATTCTAAGTTAACAACTTCCTCTGCTCTTGTGATTGACAGTGTTCTGATTCATAGGGATGAATAAACCAAATAAAAAATATTCTCAACAGTTGCAATCACCAACATTATGGGAAACGATGAAATGGCTTTGATTAGCAATCAGAAGTATCAAATAACCAGATATTGGTCTTTAATTTTCCTTTTCTTGGAACTTTCAAGAATAATATTTTATATTGTTTAAGTTCTTTTGTAAATAATTTTACAAGAAATAAGTATTAATGTTGAATCAGTATGTAACACCACTCAGCCAATTAAGAAAAAATAATACAGTAGGTATGGAATTTTAACAGTTTCTTACAAAACTATAACATATAGTTGCAAGTCATCCATAGACATAAATGATTTTCTAAAAGAGAATAATAGTTTTGTTATTCAAATGTATTTCATGGTAACATGCATGGTGAGGAAGCACTGCAAGTTAAAAAAAACAACAACAACATTGTGGACATTATAGTTGTTTTGCTGGCTCTTGAAGTTTCTTGCCCAGTAATCAGGGTAAGTCACTCAATATCTCTGGGTCTGATTTTTGTCACCTGTATATGAAATATACTGTCAGTCATATTAAACAGTTACTGTAAGAATAAACACAAAATATGAACTAAAATACTATATTACAGTATCAGTAGCTAGCTATCTAAATCCTATATATTAACACCCTAATATGCAAATCAACCGAACGGCAGAACGACCAGTCACTATGATGCACACTGACCACCAGCAGGCAGACACTCGATGCAGAGCTGCCTCCAGCCTACAGGCCCCTACCGGGTATGGTGGCAGGTGGCAGGGCTGTGAGAAGATGGTGCCAGGCCAGACAAGGCGGGGGCCAGTAGGGGCTCCAATCATCCTGCTTGCTGGACAGGCCTAGGGACTCTACCCATGCATGAATTTCATGCACCAGGCCTCTAGTATCTATCTATCTATCTATCTATCTATCTATCTATCTATCTATCATCATCTATCATCCATCATCTATCTATCATCTAAAAGCCTAAGCAACAGTTATGACAGAACAACCAGAACAGAACAACTGGTCGCTATGATGTGCACTGATTACCAGACATTCAAAACAGGAGCTGCGCCCAGTCCATAGGCTCTGATCACTGATGGGGCCTGTAGGCCAACCTCCCGGTCATTCCCCTTGGCCCGCAAGCCCCAATTGCTTGATTGAGGCTGGGCCCCCAGGCTGGGATGGGGAACTAGGGGTGGGTGGTGGCAGACACAGCCCCTTCCCCAGAGGGGCCAAGGATTGGCTCCCTTCTTGGGGCTGGTGGCCAACTTTCTGGTCTGTTCCCTCTGGTCCTCCCTCAGCCAGCAGGCCCTGATAGGCCCACTGCCCACCCACCACAATGGTAGTTGGCCTCTCTCCCTGGCCAGCAGGCCCCAATTAGTACCAGGCCCTTGGCAGAGATGGGGAGCTGGGAGTGGGTGGCAGCCTGTGGTCAGTGAGGGAAGGAGGAGGTGGGGAGGCAGGGAGGTGGGGAACTTGATAAGCTCTGATTGCTATCCAGGCCTAAGGACCCCACCTGTGCATGAATTTCTGCACTTGGCCTCTAGTTATTTTTATAATTATCAATTATTATTTATCTCAAAGTAGCAGTTGAACCAGAAAGAAAATAGTTCTCCCCAGTTAAATGTTTACAAGTATGAGAAAGAAAGAATAAAGGTATTAGTGATTACAAAATTAGAAAAATAAAAGATGAGAATATCTGATAAAAAAATCATTCTCAGGGAAAGGCCTTTGATATAAATATAAAATTATTTTCTAGGTATTTAAATTATTCTTTACTGATGTTATATAAAACAACTCTTTCATTTACATGATTATGTAAATGTAATGATCCTTAATGCCCTGTGCTTTATTCTCCATTCATTCCAACTCCCAATGTGCCATTTTTATAGAAAATGGAACATCCCAAGGATCTTGAGAGATCTTGTCTGTGTGTTTCTTTTACTTTGCTCTGTATAATAGCTAAATTGCAATTCCATAGTCATCTGTTATCCCAAAGACTGATATTTTTGTTGGCTCATCTATCAAATGTATACAGTTTGAAAATATTTGTATAAATTAAAATCCAAACTAGGATTTATTTTGTAGCCCTGAAGTTGTCTTTCTCACAACAAGAATAAAAACATAAATTAACTTCATTTCAATTAAATTACTGTGGAATAAAATACGTTAAAGTTATAGTTAATCTAATTATTTTTATAGAACAAGCTATTCTAAGCATCATCCAGGTATGGGACTACCAATTACATATTTCTTTACCTTAGTAAAAGCAGCTCTTCCGATCCCCTTGTATTCTGCATTTTTGTTAAAGAGTCTGAAGGGGTTAGTCTTACTTCCCATAATTGTCTCTCTTGAAATATTTTTGTGGCGTGCTGTCATGTACTTACTATCTTTTGCAGGCTTCTGCCTCCACTATACACACCCTCCGACAGTCACCTGCTGGAGAAGCCACTTGGTGATAGGAGCTGTCTGGTTGTGGCAGTTTGTAATATCCCCAAAGGTTCAGGGAAAATACCAAATGCATTACCCAGTTTTCTACCCTCCCCATCTATCTCCTGGACACCAAATTGTCCAATGTTTCTAAGGCTTCTTGATTAAAAAGCTTCCCAACTTCTGTCATTTTCTTTCTCTTTCTATGCTATAGAAACTAAGATCATGAGGTGTTAAATGTAAAATAGGTACTATTTTGTCCTCTCCATTGAAAATGTATTCGAGTTAGGTAGCAAAACATTCTCTTTTTCTCTGGGAATCTGAATCCCTGGTAGCACTGCCAAACAGTTCATATGCATGTGCAAGTATTTTTAAATCTTGCTTGGAGCCACTATAGACATGCCATCATCTATCCATGAAATACTTTTCTTCTAAAAGTATAGATCACTAAAACAAAAACCTTATTTATCTTTTTAATTATAAATCAATAATTATTGTAAATGCTATGCATTGTTTGCTTCTGTCTTAAAAATTGAGTCAAATATAATTACCCTGTGGCAAGATTTTATAAGTGCTATCTTTGGAAAAGAGTATCTATTAGCAGTTAAGATTAATATTGATGTTTTCTATATTAAATTATTAAAAATTGTTTCTAAATCAAACAAATACACAGATTTGTATTTCTGTATTCAATATATTTGCAAAATACTAAACTACAAGATGATTATCACTTTAGTGGTTTATTGTCTAAGTGAAATGAGAAAAAGATTAAATACCTATAAAAATTAACTATCTATATACTTTACATATAATCTTACAGAAAAAAAATATTACTCTAAATAATTACATGCTTTTAGTTTGCTTTTACAAAATGAAGCTTAGCAATCATTTTTAAGAAAGTATGTATAAAGCTAGAAAATAATAAAGGTGAAGATGAAACCAGAGTAATGCAATTATACCTATAGTTATGCCTTTAATTATAAGCAATAAGGATCATGTATTTACAAATATTAAAAAAATCATTTAATTTTTTTATTAAAGCAAAATAATATATTTTTATAGAATCATGCATTAGCTTTGTGTCTTCATGGTAAAATTTATGTTTCTCCATATTAGATTGGTTATATACCTATGAGATAGATTAATCCAACATATTTTTTTAAAGAATTATTTTGTTCCAGATAATGGTGTCCAGTTGAGTGTTAGAAATAAAATATGCTATGAGATTTATATATGGGGTACTTTAATAAGACTTTGGATATTCTATAAATCTTCCTACAAAAATCTATATATATGCTAAGTGTCTGACCAATCAGCTGACCACTCAGTTGACTAGTTGCTATGATGTGCACTGACCACCAGGAGGCAGATGTTCTGAATGGTAGTTTAGCTTTTGCTGGGGTCTGGTTGATTGAGACTAGACATGCCCTGGAGCCCCCCCCTTGATTCCTCCCAGCCAGCTGGCCCTGATTGGCCTTGATGGGGACTGGGCAAGATGGCCCCAATTAACCGCAATGGCATCTGGGTGAGATGGGCCAGACATGCCCTGCAACCAACTTCCCATGGTCCCTCCCCAGCCACTAAAATATTTCTAATTTCCTTTCAATGTGCACAAATTCATGCACCGAGTCTCTAGTATTATCTATAAATATATATATATATATATATATATATATATATATATATATATATATAAACAATAAATAATGCAAAAAGGAATTTCAGGTAGAGAAAATAATGTAAATAGTGTTTTGGGACAAGAAAAAGTGAAATTACTTAGTGGAAGTGAATCACATTGTATGGGAATAGGAATGGTTAGAGATAAAGCTTGACATTTAAAAATATAAAAAGCAAGAGAGGTTCTCGTTTTTGGTAATGACCACTTAGGCTACAATTAAAAAACAAAATCTATAAAACCTGTAGAAAATGCAGCAAAAACAAAACCAACCAACAACAAAAACTGTTAGGTACTGAAGAGTGATCAAAGGGAATGGCACTGAATGAGTTTCATTTTATCAAAATTTCTAGTTAATGGCAGACTTTAGTCTCCACTAAGTGGGGAGCATGACACTGATAGAAAACCTCAGTCATTCTGCCAGAAAAACCAGAGAACCTAGAAACCACAGGCTTGCTCTGGGCAATGTAGGCACTGAAGTTGAGGGGCATTGACAGAAGAAAAAAAGTTAGAGAGCAGAAACTTCAAATTATGTGTATAAACTTTGCCATTATAAAAACACAGTTTGAAGTGTAAGCCCAACCAGATACAATACCACTAGAAAAAAAAATCAGCACTCTCAAAGAATATAATAGCTTCTACAGCATAACATTCAAAATATCCATGATAAAAATTTTAAAATTAGTCAATATGTGAAGAACAAAAGAAGTATGACCATATGACCCATATTCAGTAGAAATGAAAATTAGTGAATCCTGACCATGAGCTGGCCCAGATGTTAAAATGGACAGAAAAGAATTATAAAGTAACTTTAGAAACAAACTCAATGATATTAAGAAAATATTCTTGTAAATGAAAAGGAAACCTATCTCAGCAGAGAATTATCTAGAGTCATTCAGACAGTAGCCATGACTTTATTCCCTGGTCAGCTATTTCTTTTATAACTCCACATCATGTTCCATTTAAATTTAATGTCAGTCTTTAGCATTTTCCACTTCTGTACTGCTTTCTCATCTTTCTGGACCAATTCTCTTCTGATTGCCCTTTTTATTCTTTTGTAAAATATCACCTGGATTTGTATCACTGGGAGATAAGAAAACATCTTAATGACAACCTTTGGTGATAGCTTGTGAAGTGAATAAAGGAAGCCCAGTGAACAAACGCCAACAAACTTTGAAAGAAGTGATGCAGTTGCTCACTGGTCATGACACAAATCTATTATTGATGGAGTGATTTGTGGACTAAAGGGCAAGTAGCAAAGTTTGTATTTTATATAATTACAGTTAATATGTGGGGTAAAGAATTCTAAGGGTGGTGTTGGGGATTTGGTATTACTTAGCTAAATTACAGTAATTAAAATCCATGTATATAATAACCATGTAAAGAAAGATCTGATAGAATATATTGACTAGAAGTTATAAGACATAGACTAGTTTAAGTGAATTTACCCTGGATTGGGGAAAAGATGCAATATTTAACTTAGAAGAAAAAAAAGTACCTAAAATAAGACCCAGAAGAATACCAATATTAAACATTATATTAAAAGATAAGTATGAAGGAGACTAAAATAGAAGGCCAAAAATTATGAATGCATTACACAAAAATAAAAACAACATAAAGAGTGTTTCACAGGAGATACATAGCCAGAATTTGAAGGTAAAGTGAAAATAATTTATAAAAAAAGGATATGAATATTGACAAAATTAAAAATAAAACAGTGAAATCACTTGTTTCTTGTTAGAAAGTATACTTATTTGGAGAATTTAATGGGAGATAAAGTGAATAAAGCACTGTAGCTCATAATTTCAAGATGAGAGATTTGTTTCTTCTTGATATTATTTTTTTAAATTTATTGGAATGACAATGGTTTCAGGCATATAATTCTACTGTCTATTTCCTGTTTGAATTCATTTAATTGAGAGGAGAAGAAATGAATAAAAAGAAAGATGCAATTTTTAGAATTCATATTATCCTACAGAAACTTTCAGTGCTGAAAAGATAAAACCATAAAAAGAGATATTATTTCCAGATTAAATTAAGTGAATTAGAAGTAGCAGTTAGTAAGAATAATTGTTGTGTGAAGAAAGAATAGAAACAATACTAAGGTAAGAATGTGACCGGGGTTCTCATTGTAGTTTAAATTCTGTGTTTAGGTTTTGTTGAAACCCAAGCTGTGTGTCAAAGACTACCTGTCTCCTCATCATGGTTCTACCACTTACTAGAAGTGAAATATGGTACAGGTTACTTAATTTGTTTCATTTACAAAAAGGTTAATAATAACACCTAAATTAATTAAGCTAATCCTATATAATAAAAGTTTAATATGCTAAGTGTCTGACCATTTGATTTTTCGACCAGTTGCAATGATGCCCACTGACCACCAGGGGCAGAAGTTCCTATCAATAGGTTAGCTTGAAGCTGGGGTCTGGCCAGTTGGGACTGGGTGAGATGAGCCAGACATGCACTGGAGCCTTCCTGAGTTCTAAACCAGCAGGCCAACCTCCTGCAGTCCCTCCTAGCCCACTGGCCATGATTGGCCCTGATCGGGACTGGGCAAGATGGGATGGATATGCCCTGGAGTGCCGGAAACCAAACATTGTTCTCACTAAATGGATGTAAACAGGAAACCAGAAGGCTGGTCAACCTTAATTGCTCTGAAAGGTCAGAGCTAATCACACACTGTTTAGTTGAAACATTGTTAGCTAAAGCAGCCTCTACCTGTTTGTTTCATGTTAATTTCTGTTTTTGTTATTTACTGCCTAAAGGTTAGGGCTGTGTCCCAAAGCCTTAATAAAAGAGAGAAAAAGGCCAGAGCAAGTGGTAGTCCTTTCCACTAGGAAGGTTCCAGCCTGGACCCCAATTTCACCAAATTAATGTTTTCTAGTCTCTCTTTTCATTTGCGTGTGGCCTCCTTCAGAACCCGAACCCTAAACCACGCAGGACATGAAAAGGGGCTCCCACAGTGGAGCTCTCCTGCAGTCTCCCCCTGCCCCAATCGTGCACCAGTGGGTTCCCTTGGCCTAGCTTGTGCCTTCATGCAATCTGGGACCGCCCAGGGGATGCCAGAGAGTTGGTTTTGGCCTGATCCTTGCAGGCCAGGACAAGGGACCCCACGTTTTTACACCAGGCCTCTGGGATACACACACACACACACATATACACACACACATATATAATATTACAATATAATATTACATACTAGAGGCCCAGTGCACAAATTTATGCATGGGGGCCCACTGGGCTA
>JAAGEH010000014.1:11481351-11555511 GCA_011751065.1 Lasiurus cinereus | reverse complement strand
TATGTATTACTCAGAAGAGTAGGTAGAATGTAATAATTACTTAATAAGTATTGAACTTATTATCAATCCAATGGAATATTGGTTCTCACAACCCAAATGAGCTATGAAGAATGCAATAAGATAACAAACATAATAAATTCTGTAAAAGTGTGTTTGTTAAAACACTGGGGATTAAGAGAAATGTTATAATTTTTTTTCCTAAAACAAGCTACTTAATATGTTTTTAAATTAATGCAAAGAAGAAATATAAATTCTATACATATATGTATGATTTACACTGTGACAACTTGTGCTATAGAGCATTTTTAGGATATGTCCTTTCAAAATAGCTCAATTATTATGTCAAATTTTGACATGATTTTCTGGAATACTAAGTATACATCCAAATAAGATTTGAAAGTGACTTACTTTTATGTAAAGAATTTTCTATCTATATAATTTTCATAAAATATAGTTATGCAAAGGATGCCTTTAAAGTAGAGTACATATGTGAATGACTACATAATTTTATATGTGTGCCAAAAATCGTAAGTCAGATTCCTTCCTGGTGAAGCCATTTCTCTAGTTGACAACTGTCAAAACCATCTCAAAAACCCATGAATATTAAAGTACTGTTCACTGGCACATTTGGCATTTTGAAGTCAGGCAAATAGAACTCATGAAATATGAAAGGAGTGCTCCCTGTCCCTTTGTAGAAAATGTTGCCATTAAGATGATATATGAGGAAATTCACACCTTCATCTGCTGGGTGTGTTCAACTGTATTTTCAATCAACTGTATTACTTTGTTTTGATAGTGTTACCATTGGATAATACTCTCCTTTTGTTTTGGCTGTAGGAGCTCCCAAATTTAAGATTAAGTGAAAAAAAAAATTAACTATTTGCATGCATAATACATCTATTAAACATGTGTGCATTGTTTTACTAATTGTATTCTAACAGTTAATAGATTCTAAAGTCTTTCTACTTTAGCTACTAGTATTAGGTCATAAATGTTCCTAGGCATAACATACATAGCCAATTTTCATTCTTATATTGCTGATTGGTGGGATTCAAATTTATTAGAAAACTGTAATGTGTACTTCCATATTCTACCTTAGAAGATTTGCCCTGCCTACATTTTTACATGCTTAGTGATATAATAGATTTGTCTTTTAACTCTTAAACTGTAAGTGTCTCTTGACATAAGGATTTTATTTTGGAATTATTTGGAAGAAAAAAAAATCATTTTATTTTAAACTAGAGGCCCAATGCACAAAATTCATGCAAGAGTAGGCTTTCCTTCCCCAGGCTGCTGGCACCGGTTTTGCACAAGCACCCAGGACCCAGGCTTTCCCCGCAGCCCAGGCTTTCTCTAGAAAGTCAACCAGAAGGACGTCTGGTCTAATTACCATATTACACTTTTGTTATTATAGATAGTCTGTACTATTTTGAAACATTAAGGTAGAGAATTCATGCTCATTCTGAAGAAATAACAGATATGAATTTACCCACCTATCTAATAAAATAATAATATGCAAATTAACCATCACTCTGCTATACCCACAAGCCACTCCCACTAGCCTTGCCCACCAGCCAATCAGGAGCGAGTATGCAAATAAACCCCAACCAAGATGGCTGCCATCATAAAGCAAGCAGGAGGGATGCTTGGGTTTCCCGGCAATGGAGGAAGCAAAGCTTTCCACACACCCTGGCAGGCCCAGGCCTCCACTCAAAGCTACAGTTTCAACTATAGAAGATAAATAAATCCCAACAGAAATGGCGGCAGTCACAGAGCTGGAGAGAGCAGGAGGCTAGGGTTGCCCTCAGCCTTGGAGGAAGCCAAGCTTTCCAGATACCCTGGCCTGCCTTGGCCTCCTCTTAAGGCTAAAAAGTTCCAATTATAGAAGATAAATAAATCCCAACAGAAATGGCTGCCACCACAGAGCAAACAGAAGGCTTGGCCACTGCTTGGGTCATCAGGGGGCATGGCTGGCCTGAAAACCATCACAAGCCCCTTCCCCAAGCTGCTCCATGCCCCAAGGGAACACCCACCCTGATCTGGGACACCATTCAGGGCAAACTAGCTGGATACCACCCATGCACCTGGCTTCTATTCTATCTAATAAAAGAATAATATGCAGATTGACCATCACTCCAACACACAAAATGGCTGCTCCCATGTGGTCAAAGGTCCTGCTCCTATATGGACACAAGATGGGCACCACAAGTTGGCCAGCAGGGGAGGGCAGTTAGGGGCAATCAGGCTGGCAGGGGAGTGGCTAGGGGGTGATCAGTTGGTCAGGCAGAAGCAGTTAGGGGCAATCAGGAAGGCAGGCAGGAGAGCAGTTGGAAGCCAACAGTCCTGGATTATGAAAGGGCAGTTGGATATCCCTCAAGGGGTCCCAGATTGGAGAGGGTGCGGGCTGGGCTGAGGGACACAGCAAAATGCACAAATTTTGTGCACCAGGCCTCTAATAGATAAAATCTTAAAAATTATTTTTTGTTAAAGTGGAAAATTAACATATGCATTAATATATATCAATATAAATTATAAATAGTTCATTAGTGCAAAAGTTTATGAATTGCACATATTACAATGATCTTTTTTAAATATATATATTTTACTGATTTTTTATAGAGAGGAAGAGAGAGGGGTAGAAAGTCAAAAACATCGATGAGTGAGAGACATCAATCAGCTGCCTCTTGCACGCCTCCTACTGGGGATGTGCCCGCAACCAAGGTACATGCCCTTGAATGCAATCGAACCTAGGACCTTTCAGTCTGCAGGCTAACATTCTACCCACTGAGCAAACCCGTTTCAGCCATAAATATATCTTATATCAAATTTCCTACAGAGATTAATTCTGTAATTCTTTACATTTAGAAGCTTGAATTTTTAAAATCACCTTTCCTTTAATATAGAGCATGTTCATGATTCTTGTGCAACAAAAGCTAACTAAGGCATTATGCTTAGTTATAGAATCCACATCTTCTGTAGCTCTGAGTTTTTATCATGTTCTACAGGATCACTACTCTCCTTTTGAATAATTAATTATGCATAATTAAGGTATGATTTTATGAATGTGATATTTTATGGGAATTTTATGTTCATGATTTCCTAAAAGTGTCTTAGTATAGTTTTGCTTGCTTATATATCTATGAATTTGTAAATTCATTTCTGTTAGTCAAAATATAAGATAGCTTTAAAAGAATGTACATATGAATTCAAGGAGTCTAACTTGGTTTGAATGAAATCAAGTTCAATATACAACCAAAGTTCATTATGGAATATTTTCATTCACATGTTAAGGTTTCCTGCTTTTATTAATTTCCAAACTGTGCATATATATGTACACACACACATACACACAGAAAATCTCTCTTAAGGTAACACAGGTACCCAAATTTGCTTCTGAGTTATGGTGTATTTGCTCCTATGACCCATACAAATAACATATATAAAAGAAATCATGGATTTGCTTGATTTTTACAGATGTCTTAAAGCCAAATAGTATATCAGGCAAAAGGGTACTCAGAGCCAAGATCTCTCAGATACAGAAGAGGTTGTTAGTTGATGCGAAAGTCAGAAATGTGGTATTTTGTAACATATTGTATAAATCTATTATATTACATACTAGAGGCCTGGTGTATGAAATTCATACCCTTTGGAGAAGGGGTGTCTCTTAGCCCAATCTTCACCCTCTCCAATCTGGGATCCCTCGGAGGATGTCTGACTGCCTGTGCAGGCTCAATCCCCTAAACAGGCAATCGGATATCCCTGTCACAACCTGGGACTGCTGGCTTTCAACTGTTCACTTGCCCTGATTGCCCCAACCGCTTCTGCCTGCCACCCTGATCATCCCCTAATCACTCCCCTGCAAGCCTGATCGATGCCTAATTGTTCCCCTGCAGGCCCAATCATCCTCAACTTCCCTCTCCTGACGGCCCAGTCACCCCCAAATGCCCTCCTCTGCATATTCCTTCTTTATTAGATAGGGTTTTTTTCTGTTACATATGGGATAGTATACCTGCCATGATCTTGACAAATTGGTAAAAATGTAAACTTCAACTAAAAGTTTCATAAATAAACTCCTTAAACAGGAATTTCATGAAACATTGGAAAGGTGATATCATGTGATTGTTTCTTCATTTCTTCCTTCTCTTTCTTTTTCTTAATGTTTCATCTTTTGTCCTTTCTTTATTTTCTCTTTTTATTCCTTTTCTGTCCTCTCTTTCTCTTAACTTTTTTTTAAAATATATATTTTATTGATTTTTTACAGAGATGAAGGGAGAGAGATAGAAAGTCAGAAACATCGATGAGAAAGAGACATTGATCAGCCGCCTCCTGCACGTCCCACAGTGGAGATGTGCCCGCAAGCAAGGTACATGCCCCCAACTGGAATCGAACCGGGGACCTTTCAGTCCGCAAGCCGACGCTCTATCCACTGAGCCAAACCGATTTCGGCTCTCTTAACTTTTTCATTGCTAGAATCGTCAGTACTTGAATCTGTTTTGCTTCCAGAAGACAAAGAAGAGGGAAACACACCGTCATCTGAAGAAAAAGATGATCTATGTTGGATCGCTGGTGTTTCTGGTTTTGCTCTTTTCCCGGTTTGTCATTTCTGCAGGCCCCAGCATCTTCAGGATTTGAGCGTGGCCACTTCTTATTCATGTCTATAAAACCTCCCTGCCTTGGTGAAAACTGTAGGGGAAAAGGCCTTCCTGGGTGGGCTCAAGCCCTGCCCGAGGTGCTGAGAAACCAGGGCAGGGAGCATCCGCTACTGCCCTTGCAGAGCCAAGCTCTGGACCTCGGGGTACTCTCCATTATTGTAACTGCAATGTCTTCATTTGCCTTCAGAAATTAATTGTAAGTTATTTCCAATGTGAAACCTTACCTCAGACATTTCCTTTGTGGTTTCTAAAGATTTTAAACAAAATTCATTTACCTCTCTAACCTGGTCAGAAGTTTCTACCCAATGGGAGAGGTTTGTTGGGCAGCATCGCCCAGATACCCCCACTCCCATCTCCAGTCACTCTGATGGGGGCAAGGGAAGATCCAAGGCTATAGCTGTGTGTTGGGGGATCACTCCATGGAGGTGCAGGCTGATATTGCAGGCTGCCACTAGGAGGGGATTGCTCTGGGGGACACAGCTGCCTCCCAGCCTACACGCCAAACTGTGGCTGGGAGCTGATTGCTGGGGAGGTGGGGCACGTGGGCGCCTCCCAGGTCAACAGCCCAGTCTGAGACTTTGAGTGGATCGTGCCGGCGGGGAGGGGTGGAAGGTGGGCGGTTGGGGGGAGAGCACGGCTGCCTCTCATAGGCTGATGGCCTGGGCCACAGTTGGGAGTGGATCGCACCAAGGGAACAGGGCTCTCTTGCAGGCCAATGGCCCTGTCCTGGGCTGGGAGTGAATCATGCTGGTGGGAGGGGAGGGCGGGAGGGGAGGGAGCACAGAAGCCTTCCAGGCCAACTGCCCATGCCACATGCTGCCAGCTCTCATTGGCAGCCCTCCCTGGGACTGGGGGACTCCAGTGGGCCTGAGAGGACTGGACCTGCCATCTTGTGTCTATGGGCACCACCATTTTTGTTGTGGAGTGATGGTTAATTTGCATACTACTCTTTAATTAGATAGGATGTAAGAAAACTGGATAGTTTAGAATAAATTTCCTATAGGAAATATGCTCTGATAGGACAGTGAAACATCTTCCTTGAGCCCTGAAAAGTTATTGGCAACAGTGCTTTGAGCAGCAGCATTAAGATCATGCTGAAAAAATAATTTTGCATTTTCCAACTGATAATCTAGTATATTTACACTCATTCATAGAGTTGGCTGTCCTAAACTGGTAGTAGCAAGATCAGGAAGTTTTTAGGATAACGGCAGACAGAGAATGATTCAGGAGTTTCCAATAGCTCATTAGTCTCCCCGGGGAGATTTGCCCCTGGCCTATCCAAAAAGTCCGCACACATTTTCTGTAAAGGGCCAGATAATATAGTCTCTTTCACAGTTGCTCAACTCTGCCTTGTAGCAGGAAAACAGTCATAGAAAGCACATAAATATGTGGCTGTTTACACTAAAACTTTATTATGGGAGATTTAAATTTCATATAATATTCCCAAGTCCTTTAATATAAATCCTATAAATGTTTTCTAGTATTTAAAAATATATAAATCATTCTATGTTCATAGACCATAAACAAAAAGAGGCAATAATTTGCCAATCTGGGAAGAAATAGCTCCTTTGATCCTCCTCATTTTGTTAGCAGGTGACTTGATTTGATTTGGGAACCCAGACATTTTATTTATTTGGTGAAAGAATAAATGAGTAATGAAACTCTGAATTATAACATCTCCTCAGCTATTTATGTAGACTATGCTCTTACATCCAACTGTCCCCTCCAAACTAGGGGGGACATTTTAAGTATTTATGTTTAGAGAGTATCTTGATTATGGAACACATTCTGATAAGTATACTCTTAAGGTCATTTATATTGAACATTACTGTTAAAAACCAATGTATTTATTACATATAATGCATTTATACATACACATTTATCAGACAATTGTGATTTTTGATATATAAATGTGATAAAAGTTGTTTGGAATGACTTTAATTTTAAAAGAAACAGGATAAGATACTAGAAGATGAGAGCTGCTTAACAAATAAACAAACAAGACAAACAAATAAAAAACTTGTAGACACAGATAACAGTATCTGTAGTTACCAGAGAGTGGGGAAGGAAATAGTAAAGGGTAAAGGGAGTCAAATATTTGGTGACAGAAGATTGAGATTGGGTGGTGAACACAGAATGCAATATACAGATAATGAGTCATGGAGTTTACACTTGAAATCTAAGTAATTTTATTAATCAATGTCACCCTGAAAAATTTAATTCAAAATTAAAAAACATTAATTCAAAACAAAATAATAGTAATTCCACAGATTATAATATAATTCAATAAAAAATGATCAAAGCAACCCTTATACTAGTTAGAGAGAAATGTACTTGCAATATTCAGGTAGCTACTTTACTGAAGGTCCCAGAATTAGCATTTAACTAGTTTTAGGAAAGCATATGAGGTTGTTCATAATTTTTATATGCTATAATTATTAAGCAAATTTTGAAAAAAATTAGAGAAAAATTCAAGCTCTGAGTAAAATGGTGTAATCAAATGGTGATTAAAGCCCTTTATAAAATATAAAAAACATATGCACAACCAACTCTTTCTCCCAGAAATAGACATTTGTTTTCTCCTCAACTCATTCTGTTCATATAATAATTCAATCTATTTCTATTTTTCAGGAAAGAATAAAAATAAATAACACTTCCAAAGCTATGATTTGAGGCTGAAGCAGTAATGCTGAGTCAACGTTGTAATACACTATAAAAATTAAAAGATAGCTTGTTTATATCCACAGAGCAGAGAGGGTAGACATTATGAGTATGAATAAATTCAGAAAAGTGTGTTCTTAGATATGTTTATGTAGGGAAATTGTTTTATGCAATAACATAGATAATTAAATATCCACTTAATGCTCACCCATCATCCCAGTTACATTACAGTCAATGATAACATTTTCATCACAGATTACATATTAATTTCAGGATTGTAATGGTTCCCATTTTTTATCTTACCACAGTAAGAAAACTGACATAATTATAATGATTATTAATTTATTATGACTAACTCTCATATCATAGACATTCTGATGTGTTGATACATTGATAATTATTACACACATTTTGTCTCTATAAAAGTATAAATAAAAAGTTTGTACTTATGTAATTTTAATTCAAATTTCAGTCACCAAATTGACTTTTCTCCAGGCTATTTCTGTTTAAGCGAATATAATATACAAAAGTGTATGGACCAAATGCTTTCTTCTGTATTTATTTTAATTAATTCATTTATTAAAATATGGTATTTTATACTCATCCAATCTTGTCTGTTTGTTTGCTACATATTTTGCTCATTTATTGGCTTTATAATAGTACGGCCTTTTTTTGTGTGGGTAATTTCATTTGAGTAGGGAGTAACATTGCCTTAGATACTCCTGTGGGCAAGTCAGTGCTTCCCCAGCCCAGAAAGATGGGATATACTGAAACCTTACATGTTTAGTCCAGTTTGGGTATCAAAAACCTCTAACTCCATGTTCCGAAAAAATAAGTCTTCAAGATATATCCAATATGAAAATCCACCTGTGGTACTTTATATAAACTTTTTTTTTCCACTGAAAATAAATGAAATTAAGATTTCAACTTGCTTGAACAGAATCTCATTCCTCTGAAATATAGTAGGAATAGTATTTCAGGGAAATAAGATTCATTTTCACACTGAGACAGCTTGGCACTGCCCACTGAATTATAGAGATAACTTGATATATAAAAAAATATTATGGGAAGGCAGACATTCTTATAAATATTTTGGGGTTTTTGAATACTTCCTTGCCACTCATTAAAGATAACCTTGACTGCCTGGCTAGTATTGCTCAGTGGTGGAGCATCAACCTAAGAGCCAGGAAGTCATGATTCCATTCCCAGTCAGGGCACATTCCTCAGGATTTCGGACTAGATCCCCAGTGTGGGGTATGTAGGAGGCAGCCGCTGGTTAATGATTCTCTCTCATCATTGATGTTTCTCTCTCTCCCTCTTCCTTCCTCTCTAAAATCAATAAAAAAATATTTTTTTAAAAAAGATAACCTTGACTAACTCTGTGGATTTTATCTTTCTTACCATAAAGTAGGGACAAAGGCCTTCATAGATTTTAAGCAGTGCATTCTTAAAATGCTATATGTATGGTATACATTTCCTCTGCACTATGAACAATAAACTTTTTTTATAACATATTTTCATGTTTAAACTAAAACCGTTACAATCTGTGCTCCATTTAGAGTTTGTTTATAATTCTCCCCATAAGCATTTTAAAGGTGCTGGAAGTTTAATCAGAGACCATATTGGTCTTCAGTGTAAAGAAAAGGTAAACATGTTTCATATCATTTTTGTTTGGCATTTCTCAGATTTTCAGAAACAGAAAACTACATGTGAATCCCTCCCATCAGATGAGATTCCTCAATTTGTCATGTTGATACCTGCCTGGACCCATATATGAACTAGAACTATAGAGATAAATCAGGTGTCTACCTCATGATCTGGACATAAAGCTCTTGCCTCCATCAGGCTTGGCAACAGAACTAGGAACATAAATCTGAGACTGCACAAATAGGTCTCCTCAGGAAAACATTGCTTTAACAAAGTGATCCTCTGTTTGCCATCAACAGGATATTTTCAGACAGGGTTTATGTAAACTTTATTTCCAGATAGTATAAAAATAGAACACATTAAAATGCATATGTATATGTATGTGTGTGTGTGTGTGTGTGTGTGTATAATTTTGTTCTCATCCATATTTTTAACATCCTTACAATATTCCTTTAATGTTATGCCTCATGATTCTATGACAAGGTTAACACCTTAAGAGAATATCAGATTCTTAAGTGAGCCAATGACGTGGCTCATGTATACTTTATTTGAAAACATACACTAAGAAAAGCATACTGCAATTTCTAATAATTTTTAATGTGTGCCTTTACCAAAGTTTAAGAAATTGAGTTCCCTGGCCTCTCTTTCTCATCTAAATTTAAATCTCACAATGTCCTCACTACTTCTGTTTGCCTCTGAAACTTGCTCTTGGCCTGGATGATAGTCCTAAGTCAGCATCCTATCCTAAAAGAAAGGATTTAATTAATAGCGGCCAATATTTGTTTCTTTGCCGTACTGATTTTATCCTAAGAATTTTAAATACCTTCCTGAAACCTTTGTAAACATGCACACAGGATAAACCTATTCCCTTATTTATGACCATTCTGTTGTGATTCTGCATAAATCAAGGTTCCATAGCCCAATAAAAAGGTAATATATTGAACCAATATTTAGCAGTCGGGTTATTAAATTCTTATTGCTCAACTAGTACATTGATTTCAAGCTGACAAGAAATAAAAACACTAACTTTTAAACTTCATTTTTAAAATAGGTTTTAATAAAACCCCCATGTGCTGGTTGGGTCTCAATCACTTCCATGTTTTTTTATGATAAAATAATGTATAATATATTTTTTCACTTTCCTCTCTTTTAAGATTTCCCTTTGAAAAGGAAACAATAGCTCCAGGCAGTCATCTACCTTGATTAATGACAGAGGCAGTGGCCTTTGTGTTAAATTGGTGTCCTGTTACTAAAGTTTTCAAGGTCACTATCCTTCTGAAAGGTTCAAAGTAAGTTAAATATTCATAGAACATGACCTGATTTTATGAGAGGTGCCATATTTGTTATTTTATGACAGCCCATTTTAATGAAATGCAAAGGAATTTTCTTTCTAAGTATTTGTAAGTATTTGACTATTCAACTGGGAATACTATTGAGAAGCTTTCTTTATGACTGAGGGAAATAAAACAATTTTTATGAGCTCCTTGTTATAGAAGCATTATTTTCTTTACTAAGATTATCTGCAAAAGTCAGAAGTCATTTAACCTATCTAAATGATGGTCTATTGGTATCAGATGTGCTAATAAAAGTCAAGCTGTGAAGCATTGAGGGTTACTTTAATCAAATGCTTTAGTTGCCAATTTAATGGATTACATTTACTGAAAAGAGACATCTTGAATGGAAAATATTTTGTTCTTAGTTTTTATGTTCTTATCAGCAATCTGATGCATACCAAGGGATGGGACTGGGGTTGGGGGAACTCTACCAAAGTTAAAATTTGTTAATTTAGACAAAAAAAATGGAAGGAAGGAAGGAAGGAAGGAAGGAAGGAAGGAAGGAAGGAAGGAAGGAATGCAGGCCGGCCAGGCCTACAGGGAGGGCAGTTAGGGGCAATCAGGCCAGCAGGGGAGCAGTTAGGCATCAATCAGGCTGGCAGGGGAGTGATTAGGAGGTGATCAGGCTGGCAGGCAGAAGCTTTTAGGGGCAATCAGGCAGGCAGACAGGCGAGCAGTTGGCCAGCAGTCCTGGATTGTGAGAGGGATGTCTCACTGCCCGTTTAGGTCCCAGCTTGGAGAGGGTGCAGGCTGGGCTGAGGGACACAGCACCCCTGTGCACAAATTTTGTGCACTGGGCTCTAGTTTTTTATATATCAGTAAAAGTTAGAAAATTTTACTTTGATTTTTTTTTTTTTTTTTTTTAGTGATTTTTGTTTGGCTTACAAATAAAGATATTCAACATGTGAAAACTGCTTACTTGATAATTGCATAGCAATTATGGGGAAAGTAAATGTGAGTTTAGGAAAAAAGAGTTTTGAGTTATTTGTCGTAGAAGCATAACTTATGTTAGCCTATAATAATGAAATGGAATTTTTGGACTGGAATGCAGATTCTTTGTCCACCATAGTTGAAGAATGAATCCAGGGACAAAGAGTAGTATAGCAAATGTGGAGATTTATTGAAGAATAAGTAAGAGTCTGGAGAGGGGGAAAGGGTCCCACATTATTTTCCCTTATGGCTTATAAAGCCTGCAGATCCTGGTGCCTTGATATCTCCTCTGATTGGTCACTATTCCTTTAGACTGGTTACTATAGTAACTCTTTAAATCAAAGGTCAAATACCACATGGGACACATGATGCTCTCTTCCCAAAGTGTTCTTTTCTTTTTGGCTTTCTTCCTTATTTTTTAAATATAGACCTTTTTGGCTACTTCCATCTCCCCTGCCTTATATAAATGTAACTGTTGCTGCTCCCTGCATCTGGCTTACTTATGTTATGGAGATGCACCTTCTCCCAATTAGTAACCCTGTGTTTTTACATGGACCGCAATTCTAAAAATTCCCTAAGCCTGCCTATATCCCCCTTAAATTCCTGTTTCAATAACATTCAACAATTATCAACATATATATATATATATATATATATATATATATTCATTAAAGTGCACTAGAAGGCATGAATAATGGTAAAGCCATTTTCTCTCTTTTTTTTTCATATTTACTATATCCTGCTTATGCTAATATAGGAAGTTAGATGAAAGGTAAACTATTGATTGATTATTATATGCCAATTAAACTTTACATATATAATTTCTTTAAAATATGAAATACTTGTAGCAAATTCATGAGATTCATTTCAAGTGATTTTTTTTTAATATTATTTTTTATGCTTCCATTTTCTCAGTTGTTTCAAGTAGAGCAGCTAGATATGGTCCCTATTTCATGAAGCTCACATTCTAGTAGGAAAAAATAGACATTATATAGGTAATAAACTATATTTCAAGTATGTTATGGGATTAGAGAGTCCTAACCGAGAGCTGGGACTACTAATCCTGAAGGAAGTATTATTCAAGCTGACACATGAAACATAAGAGAGAGTAAGTTTGGCAAAAAGGCATAAGAAAAAAAAAGGGAAGGAAAATTTGACTAGAGAGGAAAGAGATTAAAAATTGCATGTCACAAAATATGCTCAGGGTGCCTGGAGCATAGCATTAAGGTGAAAAATGGCTGAGGCTGAGGCTAAAGAGGTTGGGTCATTGAAATAATGAGGATATTGTCTATACTATGTCAAAGGTTAAGGACATCGACAAGATTTTAGAGGTCATTTAAAAAAAAAATTGACTCTAGCCTGGTTGGTGTTAAAGTAAAAAAACATTGAAACCTGTAAAGAATTCTGTGACTTTTTTTGAGCCAAACTGTGGACATACGTTGGGAAACAGCACCTCAACAAACTGAGATAATGCTCTGGAGAATGGCGGGTTACATCTGTATTTATACATTGCAATTAAAGAAATGGGACTTTGTGGGTTACATGAAATCCATTGGTGATAGTTTAAAGAGGTGGGATAAAGCAAAAGAAGAGGGGGGGAATATCTGGGATAGGGTAAAAAGTGAAAAGATGGACATATGCTTCTTTTACATAGATGAATACAGGATTTTTTTACATAATTAACAGATGACAATTAACTTGATAACAATAACAATGGGGGAATGTCCTAGTGCCATTTGCTGTGCCCTAAGGGGTTCAGAAAAAAAGAAAGTTATCCAGTCATTTCACCTCTATGTTATCTTAAAGGCAAAAACACACATGGGCTCAGTAAAGATCTAAGTTGATCTTTGTCAGGGAAAATACTGGCCGACTACCCATCACTACCTGTTTGTAGTTAAATAGTTTCCAGACCAACTTTTATTGTTATTTTAGGTCTTTGAGTTTGTACAACTGTCATGTAGGCCTTCCTTAAACTAGTCAGATTAGCATATGACCCCTTTCATCCACACTGGTGTTGCTCAGTGGTTGAAGCATGAGGTCACAGATCAATTCCAAGTTAGGGCACACACTTAGGTTGCAGGCTGGATCCTTAGTAGGGGGCATGCAGGAGACAGCCAATCAAGGATTCTCCCTCATCATTGATGTTTCTATCTCTCCCTTTCCCTTACTATCCCTTAAGTCAATTAAAACAAAAACAAGAAACATTAAAAATGTTAACTTCAGGTATAGTAAACAAATCAAATGGATGATAGGAGATAAACTCAGTGGCTATAAAATAATCATAAAAAAAGATGAGATTGTCACTGGGTGTTGGTGATAGAATTAGAGTAAATTAAGTGGATGTGTCTCAAGTAAATTTAATTATTTTTCTTGATTAGAAGTAGGAAATAAAAAAACGAGTAAAGTATGATACTTAAGTTTTGGGCTTGATAAACATTGCCTATTGACAATATATACTGAGATGTGAAAGACTGAGAAAGAACTCAATTTTGGGGTTTAGTGAGAGGATGGGAGATAATGAGTTGATTTTATATTTATGGAATTAGTTGTGACAGTGAACATTTATCATAGAGTTTTCACAGCCAATTATGTGCAGGAGTCTGATGCTCAAGAGAGAGAATGATGCAGGAAATAAAAATTTATAGTTGTCAAAATATAGATGGTTACTGAAGCCAATAAGTTAGATAAAATCTTCTAAAGAAAATGTGTAGACAAATAGAGGAGAGAACTAACAGTACAGCCCTTTTTTTGGAACAACTACATTGGAGATATGGGTAGAGGAGGAAGAGGAGATGAACAGAAAATGTCAGAAAAAAATAAGAAAATATGATTTCATAGAAGCCAATAGAAGAAAAAAATCCTTTAGGAGGGAGTGAATACTACTATCAAATGTATCAGGAAATGAAGCAAATTAAAAATGGAAATACCCATTATAACTAGAAACCTTAAGGACAGTGTAATGAACAGTTTCAGTAGAACTTTGGAAGCAGAAAATAATTGAAGTTTTAAAAGCCAGGGGCAGGTATGGAAATGTGGTGTAAATTTGGCAGTAAAGGAGAAAAGAGATACTAGTATACTAAGTCGAAAAAATGTTTTTATTTGTTTTCTGACTGAATGGTTGGAAAGTTGGTTATTTTGTTTTTGTTTTTGTTTTAAGATAGAAGAGAATTAATTGCTTCTTGAGGTTTTATTGTTGTGAGTGATCCATAGAAATTATCCTTAACTATGATAATGGACAACTCTTCAATTGCACCAGAAGAGAAGGATAGTAGCAACAAATGAAGATTTGAGTGTAGGATGTTGCATTTGGTTGTAAGAGTTTGAATGACTTTCTGTATATATATACTTTATTCTCAGTAAGTTAAAAAGTTATCTAAAATCAGTGAGTGAACCTAGAGAGAGCCAATGGTTTGACAGGTTCAAGTTAGACCTAAAATTGAATTATGGAAAATGAATGAATGAAGTGGCTCATTGGGTTGTTTGTGAATTATTAAAACTAATTAAGGTTTCTAGTTATGAATTTATAGGGGTGACAGGTTCTGGTTCATCTTGCAGTACTCAGCAGTCTGTGACTAGGCATGGGGGGCAGGGGGGGGGAACTCTTGGATTCACTCCTAAAGTTTTTGTTATTGTTGTTTTACCAAACAGAGCTTCACAAAGACTGTCAGATGAGGCACTATAGGATACTGGCAAGATATCAGATGATATTATTAACCATGTAATCAAAGATGAATAGGGAAAATGGTGAGGCATAGTAGTGACCATTATTCCAAGGAGACCAAAAACTGAGGGACTGGATGTACTGAATCAGATAAATGAGTGGTTGGAGTTAGAAAGTGGACTGTCTGCATTTGTGATTTCTAGTGATACAATTTTGGGAGAAGACAGGATATGATCCTCCAAATGCTTAACTGGTGTGCTAGGTAGTGACAGTCACTGGAAATGGGGTGTCAGTGCAAGACGTTGAAAAGGCCAATGTAGAGAAAGGCACTAGACCATTAGCTAAAATTGTCAAATACTATGTAGAGAAAGGCACTAGACAATTAGCTAAAATTGTCAAATACTATTGAAAGTTTTTAGAGGTAAAATAGGAGTTTTTAGGGGTAAAATAGGCAGGGTTAGGAAATTTTAGAAATTAAGGGGTCTGTGGAAAAAGCACAGGGCTACACAGATGCAGAGGTATATTTCCATAGAATAAGGAAGCTGAGAGCTGCAAAAGATATACATTTCCATAGGATAAGAAAGCTGGAAATAGCAGAAGGGATGCATTTACAAAATAAAGGGAATGAATCCCCTCAATCAGAGAAGGAAGAATAAAGCCCAAGGGAATAGGAAAACAATAAGGGAGAAGAAGAGGAGAGCCTGTGAGGTTTGGGCTCTAGACTTGCCATAGTGACTAATCAGAGGGATAGTAACCAGTCAGAGGGGATATCAAGGCAAGAACTGCAGCCTTTATAAATCAGAAAGGAAAAGAACTCAGTGGGACTCTTTCCCCCTCGACACATGGGTGTTTGTACTTCTCTACACTAATAAAAGAAAAAGATGCAAATTGACCATACCTTTGTGACACCCATCAACCAATCAGGAGTGGGTATGCAAATTAACCCAACAAAGATGGTGGTTAATTTGCATATGCCAGCACTGAGCAGTTTTATAAGGTTAATGTTTCACTGAAATTTTAATAAAATAGGCACTAAAATGATGGTCTTGTTTAAACAGAACAATCGAGAGCAATGGATGATTTTTAATTAGTTGATTCTTCTCTTTACTTTTTATGAATGATTCAATTGCAAAAGATGTTAATTCTTATTATGACTTGGTTCCATATACTGAAGTTCATTTTCTTTCTACTCTATTTTTCTGTTTATTTTAATCACTGCTGATTGTTTTTATAGTACTACAGTACTCAGCTTTATTGGTCTAGATCAGTGGTAGGCAGACTCATTAGTCAACAGAGCCAAATATCAACAGTATAATGATTGAAATTTCTTTTGAGAGCCAAAAACTGACTTCTGCTCATGGGCTATGAAGTTTCAATTGCATTGTACATGCATGACTGCATGTGGTATTTTGTGGAAGAACCCCACCAAAAGGGCCAAAGAGCCGCATGTGGCTCATGAGCCGCAGTTTGCCGACCACTGGTCAAGATTAAAAGTTGCTCCATCTAAACTAAATATGTTTCTCCATATGTCAGTTATATTTTATGATTGCCTTGAATACCACATAGCTTTTCATAGATGATTTAACAAATTTTATAAACATGTGAAATGTTTTTGATGATTCTTGTTATCAAAGAAAAATATAGTCTTCATGAATATTATGGAAATAGTGTAATGCAAATGATAATACCTAATATCAATGAGTTAATTACATGTTCTTGGGCTTTCTCTATGGGGTGCTCTTATCTTCAGCCAAACAGACACAAAATATGATTGTGCTTAAAAAATTGAAAATAACCATGGTGGCAATTTATTTATCTCCCATCACTGCAAATGAAAGGTTTTTCTTCAATAAAGTTTTTGCACTTAGATGGCTTTTCCAGAAAACTGAATTTTATGCCTTTAAATACTGACTTTAAAGTTTATAACTGGTTTTATGGATATATGAATAACATGTTTCATCTACTTTCCTGACCTTTAACAAGGAGACACTGAACAAATATAAAGTTTTCTTGATGTTTGAAGGTCAAAAAATGAATACAAATTATGTTAATCTCCTTCAATTAAATGAACTCAGAGGCCAGAAAGTCTTGGGTTGTTTAGGCTGTGATGAACTTGGCTATAATGCTAAGAAATTTATGTAAAGCTATACCATAGTTAACTGGAGTCAGATTTCTTTCCCCACAGGCTTTATTTTTTTTTTCTTTATTGATTAAAATATTACATATGTGTTTTTATCCCCTTTTGCTCCCCTCCCTCATGCCCTTACCACACCATTGTCTGTGTCCATTGCTTATACTTATATGCATATACACAAGTCCATTGGTTGATCTCTCCCTCTTCCCCCCACCTCCCCTGCCTTCAAGTTTTGATTGTGAATGTCATTAAAACCTAAAGCACATTAGAAGAGCGGGCATTTACATGTAGGGAAAATACTTTCTATCCTTCCTAAAGTAGTAGAGGCTTACAACATCCATGCCAAAGCAGTAATGGTAAGCAGTACTCAGAAAAGTTTTGCATTCCAGCAGAGCATATTTTATAGAAGCTCTCAAACTTCTTGGATTAAAGAAATAGGAAGAGATAACAGCATGACTAGGAGACAAGCTGATGTTAAATTCAGATTGTTGCAGAAAGCTTCTGGGTCTTTAAACAATTGCAGCCAGAGGGACTGAATTCTCTCTGCAATTAAAATACAAGATCTGATAATAGAAAGTTAATAGGATTTGTGAAAGCAAATCAGTATATTTCAGAGATTTGGGTTCTGTGGCAGATAGTACCATGATAATGAAAAAAGGTACACCAGATCATTGCTGATCAGTCAACAGTCATTCAAGTAAAAGCTTTGAGTAATTCTCTAGTGAAGAGGAATTTAAATAAAATAATAGAGATATAATTTCTGTTTTTTTATTTCTTATTACTCATCCCACCTCTTTACATTTCCTAGGAGAGTGCAGATTTTATTGATTTTAGTATATTGTGGTGTCTCAGGTTAGAAGATGTTCCCTGTTAGAGAATTTTAAAAATACTGTCAGATATATATTTGCATGTATTTCATAATATACTAGAGACTTGGTATATGAAATTCATGCACTTTTGGGGGGGAGGCCCTCAGCCTGTCCTGCACCCTCTCACAGTCCACAATTCCTTTGTGGGGAGCAGGTGTAAGCCAGCAGTTGGACATCCCTCTCACAGTCCAGGACCTTTCGCTCCTTATCGCCTGCCTGCACACTGCTTCGTAGCGTTCATCTCACTGCTCCTTAGCACTGCCACCACCACTGTGCTTGCCAGCTATAAGCCTGATTTCTGGCTAAGCAGCACTCTCACTGTGGGAATGCACTGGCCAAAAGGGGGCAGCTCCTGCATTGAGTGTCTGTCCCTGGTGGTCAGTGCACATCATAGTGACTACATTCTGATTGTCCTGGCATTACAGTTGCTTAGGCCTTTGATATATAGATATGATAGTAATGGGATGTATTGTGAGTGGGTATATGTTTATACCATGTGCTGGTAAACAGTATCTCATGAATTCTGTAGTGTAAGCTTTGGTTGATCACAACTTATTCTTTCTTTTGATATCTCTAACTAAAAGTATCCCTTGAAGGATTTTTAAGAAAAGCTATTTCTGACAATGTTCTTAACGAAAGAATTCCATCTTAAATAGTAAATTAAAAGTACATGCCTGTCCTGGCCAGTGTAATTCAGTGGTTGACAGTCAACCTATGAACCAGGAGGTCAAAGTCTGATACCCAGTCAGGGCACATGACAGATTGCAGGCTTGATCCCCAATAGGGGCCATGTAGGAGGCAGCTGATCAATGATTCTCCCTCATCATTCATGTTTCTATCTCTCTATCTTTCTCCCTTCCTCTCTGAAATTAATAAATAAAAGGAGTTTCTAACGGTGAAACAGGCAGGTTTAGGAAATTTTAGAAATTAAGGGGTTCATGAAGAAAGCACAGGGCTACAGAGCTGTAGAAGGTATATTTCTATAGAATAAGGGAGTGGCAGAAAATATACATTTACAGAATAAAGAGAAGGAAGCCCCTTATTCAGAGAAGAAAAAGGAAAGCCCAAAGAGAATAGGAAAACAATAAGAGAAAAAGAGGAAAACCTCATGTATCTCACATGAAATTTGAGCTCAGGAGTAGCTATAGTGACCAAATCAGAGGGGATAATAACCAATCAGAGGGGAATGTCAAGGCACAAAGAATTGCAGCCTTTATAAACCTTGGAAAAAAGGGAGTTAGTGGGACTCTTTCCCCCTCCCCACATGGGAATCTGTGCTTGTTTTTCAATAAATTTCCACCAGTTAACTGGAAACTTAGCATATTAGGCTTTTATTATATAGGATTATTGTATTATTCTCCCTTCCTCTCCTGCTTTAATTCCCTACTCAATCACATTGCTTTTTGAAAATAACATCCTAAATAAAGTACTCATAACACATATTTATATTAATTTTCTCTCTTAGGAGAATCCAAACTAAGAACCATAAATAATAGGATGTAAAACTAGAGATAAGACTGACTTTCAAAAACTCAGGCCTATTCTCACTCCTAATTAAGATTTCAATCTTAGTCAATATAACATCTGGTTCCTTTTTGTGAACTTATTAATACAGTACATTGATATACAAATTTCCACTTTTTATAGTGAGGATTGAATGTATTTATTATCAGTACTTTAAATATACTTTACAATCATATTGACATAATGGATGGAAATCTTTGTGAGGATTTACTCAAAGGTATATGATTTGTTCAAAATGTATGATATTGTATGGGCTAAAATCATTTAAACCTCACAGGAAGGTCAAATAAATCTTGAAGTCCAGATCAGAGGACAAGATAGGGAAACACATTCCTTACTTATGAGGTCACATCAGAAGCAGTGCTTGCTGAACCCAGGCAGCAGGAAGGTAACAGAATAGAGGGCGGAGGGAAAATGAACATTCTATACATAAAAGAAAGCCTTGGGAATCTTCTTCCAGGGATTCTCTAAATTTGGAGAAAGCAAAAATGTATGGGGGATGTTAAATGAAAAGGCTGAAAATATAACAGAACTTATTTTTGTAGTTGGAATGTGAGTTTCAGAAGGATAAACAGAAAAATTAAGATGGAAGGAGAGAGGTAGGTGGTCTATTGCCATAGGAGAAAATGAAGACTAGAAATGTCTGGATATTAGGACTCAACCAAGCTAACACAAAGGCACAAGAACTATAGTACTACAGTTCCTTGAGAATGATACAAACTTGTGGATACAATTAAGAACAACAATAAAAAACAACAGACAAACTAAAAACATGCCAACCTTACAACTCTCTTGTTTTCTTCTTATTTTGTGATAGAACTTCTTCTATTTGATATTCAATAAATCCTAAGTAGATTATCATTTGGTTGATAGCTGGAGGAGGTGGCAAAATAGTTGAAGGTCTAATCAGCCATGATTCTCTGGCAGGGCAGCTAAAGGAGCAGGACAAAAAGAGTCTAAATGAAAGCCAGAAGTCACAGTGATCAGGTGGGTAGAGAGTAGCACAATTTTGTTGTTGTTGTTGTTGTTGTTTGTTTGTTTTTTACCAGACCTAGTACTGGGCTTATGCTGAGTTTGTTCCTTTGTAGAATCAATGGGCACTAAAGATTCTGACCAAGAACAACTCCTTTTCCTTACTGCCAGACCTAATTAGCTATAATTTTTAGAGTAGGTGTCTTTTTATATAGAATTAAGAGTATAAAATATTGTTTTCCCATTCTATGTCACTGCACTGAATATACTGAACTCTAAAGTTCAGGTTAAGTCACTGAATACTGTTATTTCTTCCTGGTTGCTGTTTTCTGTTCTTTTCCCCAAGGACATAAACATTCATTGCTCTATACATTCACACTTTGTAGATTCTGATGCTACTATAATTGCGAGATCATCACAAGTAAATAATTGCCCAAAAGAATGTTTGTTTTCTCATTACATTCCATAAACAAATCAGCAGATTGTTCATATTATGATGAAAATACAAATGTAGTACATATTAAGAATTTCAATGTTAAGGTATATTACCAATTGGAGACCTTTGAGGGTAAATTCACATGCAAAATTAAGAGCTACAATATTTGCTTCAAAGTACAAAAAACATTTGCCAAAATTATAACAGTTCATAGCACAATTAAAGAGGATTTAATTAGTGTTGTAAACAATTTTCCATTTTATGAGATCTGTCATGTGTTTTTCAGACATGTAAGCTGTAAAGTAAAAATAAAACTAATATATATGTTGTCAGAAATAGTCAGAGGAACAACTTAAGACAGGCACAGTCACAGAGGGGCCATCAGGAGAGAACTTGGGGGTCAAAAGAGGTGGGGCACAGATCCTAACCCCCTAAACCTTGCAGGGGCCTGAACCCTCACCCCTTCTGAGGGAGGTCTCCTGCCCCCATTGGTGCTTCCCATGCCCAGCCCAGATTGGGACCCAGGTAACAGACAGAGACTTGGCCGACAGCAGCTGCCCTATATCTAAATCCAGCCTAGCACCAGGAATGCTCAGGGCCTACTCAAGAATGCAAATAATCCTTTCCACTAATATTTACAGGGTAAACTAAGATTGTTGGTAGAATATTAAATTTGACAGTAAAATAGTAATCAAGTTTTCAGATTAATTTAAGTTGGCTAATTAAAATAAGTGAATATTCAAGAAAATTTAATTGTACTGGACAAAAAACTGTTCCTAAAGCATTAACTAAAATTTCTATTAGTAGTTCATCTCATGGTAAAATTGCTTAACATGCAATCAACCTAAAGCAGTCATATTTTTGTGCAAAAAAATAAAAATTAAAGTTATCAAGATTGCTTTAAAATTTACAAAAGCCTCCATTAATCAAAAAAAAAGGGGGGGTAGTAGGGTAATATCATGTAAGGAAACATATCCTGTAAGTAAATTATATCTAGAAAATTTTTACTTTAGAAAATTAATTTTCATTTGTAATGCTAACAGCAAGACACCCATGAAAAACACACATGGTGTCAAAATAAGCCAAAAGAAAATCATTTGAGCAAAAATAAAAAGGATCCCAAGTCAATTTTATAGAAAAGACTCCTTTATTAACTTTTGGTCGAGAATATGTTTATATACTTTCAGAAACCAACTCCAAGACTATGTGCACTCCTGCAACAGAAAGGAATTGATGAGTCTGCTCCAATCATGAAGAAAAGAGGAGAAACAGTCCAGAGATGGAAGATGCTGACATACTAGCAGTCAGCAGCTGTGTGTCGCTACAGGATGCCTAGGACCAAACCAGAGAGGGTTGGACCTGCATTGCCACCATTTGTCCACCATCCAGATACCATTGCTGACATGTAAATATAAGGAACTGTTTGACATTGAAACTGGGACTCAGAACTGTTGGACATTGAAATTGGGTCTCAAATATTTTTTATTCTTATTTCTAGTCTGCAGAGGCAAGACTTTTTAAAGAAAAGAATCAGGGGGAAAAATAGATACAGAGGCAAAGGAACATTGAATACACTGTCAAACTACAGTGGGGAGGCAGTGGAGGTTGGGGTGAGGGAGGGGAGCTGTAAGAGATCAACCGAAGGACTTGTATGCATGTACATAAGCATAACCAATGGATACAAGATACTGCGGGGACAGGTGAGGGCATGTACTGGGGGGTAGGTGAGGCTGGGGGGAGGTCAATGGGGAAGAAAAATAAAGGAGACATATGTACTACTATTAGTAATACTTTAAACCATAAAAAAGAAAAAAAAATAGGAGTCAGTGCTTCTTGATTTATAATAGCAGCAAAGGAATGAATGTTTTAGATATTTTCAAGGCACTGGAAATGCAATTAAACTCTTATTGCTCTTAAAATGCAACACTATACCCAATGAATAAACACTCCATGGATAGGGAGCTGATATTTAACCAACTTATTTTCATGTGGTTTAAAGACATTATAGTCACTGGACCATAATTAAAATGGATAGTAGAACAAATATTATCTCTCCAATATCAATCTTTTCAACTTCCCCAGAAATAGCAAGCATTTGCAGAGAACTGTGCAAAATATTCTTTATTTAAATCTTGTGCTCAAATATAGGCTGACTTACATTTCCTTTTCACAGGCAATTACAGGGGTCATTATGGTGGTATCCCCCAAATCTATTCTACCTCTTCACATTATGATTTACTTTGGGGAAATCATCATGGTTGGATCTCAGAGCTAATTACCAATGAGTCCCTCATTTCTTTGTCCAGTAAATAATGTAGGAATCTAGTTAAATTGATTGATGGGCATGGGGATTGCTTCAGGAATGGCAATATGACCTTGATAAGACAAATACAATCCCAGACATTTCCTAAGGATTTCTGAGACAAATTTCCTCATTTTTAAGAGCAAAACTTGGGGAAGCATACTTGCTTTTTCCTCTGAACATTATCACTTGAAAGTCTGAGGCTGTAGCTAAGCTGTTTTAAGAGGCAGCCCTAGGACAAAGGCTGCATATAACAGCGGATATGAAAGAATCACTGAGAACCAGAGCCAAGGCCATTGGTTTAAGCCAACCCCAAAATCTCTCTAAAAACTGCTTTCCAACCTTGTGAATTGGGGGCATGTTTTACTTTAAAACATTCCTAAGACTTTAGTATGTTTGTTTCGGTATTTGTTTTTCTAACTTGTGGTTCTAACGTGTTTTGATTGCATGCTTCAGCATAACCTCCAAATTCATTATAAAATAATATTTCAATAATAATAATAGCTTAAAATAGAGAAACATAATCATTTTACTATGAAATTGTTAGGAGCCAAATTGAGTCCACCTGCCAAATTAATAGGTTGACTTCCTAACACTCAGTACCTCAGAACGTGGCTATATTTGGAGATAGGACTTTTGAAAGGATAATTTAATTGAAATGAGGCCCTGTGGGCCCTAATCAATCCAAATGGTATTCTTATTAGAGGAGATTATGACACAGAGACTAATAGGAACACTTGTGCACAAAGGGAGAGTCATATAAAGAGGCAGCTAGTGGACATCTGCAATTCAGGGAGAAAGATCTCAGAGAAATCCAACTTTGCCAGCATCTTGATTTTGCAAGCCTCCAGAATTGTGAGTACCAATTCCTTAAAATAAGTCTCTCTCTTTCTAAATAAAGGTATCTACTCACCATCTACTTATTTATCTAACTAGTTATCTGTCTACCTATCTCTCTATCTGCACATACATACACACATATCCTGTTGGTTATACCAACTAAATCAAACTTATATCTAAATGTGTCTAAGCAAAAATTGAAGTTACAACCATATGACCAGTCACACTGAAGACTAACTTTTTCAAGATTCATTTTGTTTTTGTTTTCTATTCATTTACAGATTGGGCAAGATGTCCATTTAATCTCTCATCTCTCTCATGAGGTTGAAGGGAAGTGGGAAAAGGACCCATATTACACTATGATGTGGCCAGCCTCCTTACTCTCTTCAAGAAAACACCCCTAAAGGAATTTTAACATAATGCAAGTCTCATAAATTAACGAGTACCATTGATTTTATTTCATAGTCCTATGGGAATTAATGTCAGTATGGAAACATTTTTCTAACTCTTTCTCACTAATGTTCCTGCTCTCTGATGATGCTTAAGAGCCTCAGAAAACAATCCTAATCTATCTATCATCTATCATCTCTCTCCCCACCCTCTCTTTCTTTCCCTTCCTCCCTTTCTCCCCATCCCCCCTTCTTAACCCCCTCGGGCTCTTCCCTTAGGATACTGATTTAGGCTAATATTTTCATTCAGGTTGAAGGAAAAGAAAATTTATTTATCTCCTTTATAATTGCTGTGCTCAACAAACTGTGGATATTAGATTCTGTAAAGGGGTAAAGCAGGGAGCAGAGAAGTATGGAACTAGGGAAGCTGCCTCCTCTTCAGGGCCTCCTGAAACAAGTCACTAAAGCAAGGTTTCCTCTGCTGGGCTGCAGATTCTCTGAAAGTCATTTGCACCAATTTTCAAATGAGTTTTCCAAAGGACACATTTAAATGAACAAGAAGAGGTTCATTCAGTCTCTCTGCTGAGATCATTGAGAGTAATTTGCAGATAGAAACAACTTTGTTTTTGTTGCCCTTCCCCATCCTAGCCTTGGACAGGCAACAAACTGAAATCATTTAGAGCCAGCAGGCATGATGCTTGTTATGCTTCTGTCTGATCAGAGACATGTTTCTTAATCAAGTTGTAGTTCTATACACTGCATTAGTAACCATTACAGAGCAATGTAACCAAATGTTCATTAAACACAATACTACTATTACATTGAAGAATATAATAATAATAATAATAATAATAATAATAAACATAAACTTAGTAATACTAACAGTAGCACTAATACCTCTTTTTAAAATTATTTTAATATAATTTTTATTAATTTATTAATTTCAAAGACAAAGGACAGGGAGAGACAGAAACATCAATGCTAAGAATTATAGATCAGCTGCTTCCTACATGCCCACTACTGAGTTCACAATCCTCACATGTGCCCTGACAGAATTAACCTGTAAGCTCATGGTTCAGGGGTCAACTCTCAACCACCGAGGAACACAGGCTAGGTAATAATCACTCTAACATTCTTTTCTTGTACACACACTGTCTTGCTTTTAATTATAATTTTAGCACATCTATAATAAACATCTCACATATATTAATAGAAATGAGCAGTAGTTGAGTGAAAGAACTAACGTAACTTAGGTCCTAAATATATTGGAAATCTGGCTTATAGAATAATGGCCCATGAAAGATCACATTATACAAAGTAAAACAGAACAAGGGTAAACAAAATTATTATCATTCAAGTTCAAAACTCCAAGAGTGATACGACAGATAATAATGTACGTATTTAGAAATTGCTTTCACTTTACAATTTTTTCCATATGCCAAATAAAGCATAACATTAAATGATAAATACCTTTACAGTTCCTAATAAAGATGTGTATTACTATAGCAGAGAAGCACCTACTTAATGTTAAAATAACTGATTCAAGTATATGGGTTGTTAATTTTCTGTTTATGTAAGCCAGCTGGACAGTATGACAGCAGGAATGAGCTTGCAGGAGGCCATTTTTAAAGGATGCATATGAAATTAATCTTAATAGAAAATGAAAATTTCATGCCCCAATTGCAGGTAATATGCCTTTATTGGTTATATTCATCCTTTTTCTTTCCCCTGTAAGGAAAGATACGGTCATAAGTGCTATATTATCAATCTTTTTAACATTACTAAAAATAATCTGAGAAAATAGAACATGTAGGCCATGATACATAACTTTTCTAAACTGGTATCCTAATACTTTAAGTGAGTTTATTAGCTTCCATTTTTCTATCTCCATTTTTTCCCCTCACTGTAAGACTAATAGAGTGTTATTTAATAGTGAAGCAGTTTACAACCAAAGGACTTGTATGCATGCATATAAGCCTAACTAATGGACACTGACAATAGGAGAGTGAGGGCACAGGAGAGTAGGGGGTGGTAATGGGGGAATAAGGACACATATGTAACACCGTAATCAATAAATTTTAAAAAAATTGAAACATTTTTAAAAAATAACAAATTGAAACCCCTTTATAATTATATCTGCCAAAGGAAACTACTCTAAAATGCATATATTCTTGTATTTCTCCACTCATATGCTAATAGATTCTTCTAAAAATGAGAGAGACTGCCATACTCTTTTTCCAGATGTTGGTATATATTATTTTTCTATGTCAGAACATTTAAAGCCACATCCAGACAGTTATTTAGCTGTTTGGTCTAATTAGAATATTAGCTCTTTATTATATAGGATACTAACTTGGAAAAATATTTTCTTAATCTTTTAATATTTTTAATCTTTGTGTTTTCTGGAGAGTGGAATTATTTTTATGCCATTTTAACCATTTAATTTTTAATTCAGTGATTGTTTAGATTGCCAACTTTTTATATGAATTAGGTTGTTATTTTGAAAACATTTTTTCCAACTACATTTTCTATTTCATTGCTAATGTTATGTTCCTCCATTGCAATTTTATTCATCCTGTCTAATTCTAATTCTCATTTATTGGGTTCCACCTATATATTTTGTCCTTCCCTGCACTTCTGAATTCTTTGGTTGTGAATTAATCATTTTCATTACTAATTTGAATATTTATATTTCCTTTTCCTCCATTTTTGTTAAAATAGCAATAAAATAAAACAGTAATATGCTTTATGAAATATACTTGTGGACTGCCCACTATATTAAGATGCAGTGTTAGTCTAGCCAGTGAAAAAATAGGACCATCACTGCTCAGAGAAAAATAGCCACTCAAATATTTATCTGGTCAAGGGTTTTTGAATGGATTTGACATGATTTATGTAATTTCCAGGTTGGCTCATTTATTGTCCAATTAATACCATTCAAAGCTTTCTATTCCAGCACCATGAAATATTTGAGTGGCCACCCCTTAAGTCTGGGTGTGGAGTGGAACTCCTGACCTGTTGCAGTTGTGTGTTACCTGGGGGATCCTAGTCTATGCTGATTGACACCAGTAATTCTAATCATCTTACATTTTTAATCTATTTAGATAAAGGGGCACTGCAATTTTCATTTCCTGTTCAATTCATAGGAAAGTTCCATGGAATAGTAGCATAAAGGAACAAAGAAATTATTTATCTTTCTTTCTTGATCTGTCACTGCATTAGCGAACTCCAACCTCAATCAGTTACAAAATTTCATGAAGCTTAAATGGTACAATTTTTAGAAACCAAGATGATGGCATATGTGAACATCTAAATTGCTGTCTTGCACAATAATTTCAAAACTACAGCTAAAAGATGGAAGAGACACCATCCAGTACCACAGGAAAGCTAGCTGAGTGGAAATTCTACAACTAGAAGGAAGAGAGGGGCTCATGGAGATTCAGAAGAGCTGCAAAAAGCTGAGGTATGGAGACACATGCAGTGGAGGGCCAGTGGAGTGCCTGGCTGGCTTCCTCTAGCACAGTGGTTCTCAACCTGTGGGTCGCGACCCCTATAGGGGTCGAACGACACTTTCACAGGGGTTGCCTAAGACCATCGGAAAACACAGGTATTTACATTATAATTCATAACAATAGCAAAATTACAGTTATGAAGTGTGGTTGGGGGTCACCACAACATGAGGAACTGTATTAAAGGGTTGGGGATTAGAAAGGTTGAGAACCACTGCTCTAGCGGGAGAGAGATGGAGACTCCCAACTGCACTGAACCCCAGTTCTTACTGCACTGATCCCAATTCCAGGTGAGACTCATACAAGGGGGTCTGGACTGTCATGAAAAGGAGTACACAGAAACTTAGGGGAGTCATGAAAAGCAGAGGTCTGGAAGCACATGAAAGCGTGCGCAGAGAAGACTGACTGCTGATTGTGCCACTGGTTTTCTCTAGCGAGAGGAAGACAGGCCCTCCCAACTGCGCTGAAATCTAGTTCTGACTGCACTGAACCTCAGTTTCAGGTGAGACCCTAGGGACCCAGACTCATACAGGTCTTCGGAGCACATGGAAACTCAGGGGAGCCAGAAAGGCAGAGGTCTGGAGGCATGCACCTGCATGTGCACAGAGAGGGCTGCAGCAATTATCGAGGGACACTGAGACCCAGGGGCCATGTAGGGAAGGGCTGAGGGGAAGCCAAGGCTGTATGTTCAGCCCTGAGACTCTGCCCCATCCAAGCTAAACACAGTAGCTTTTGCAGTTTTGGAAGTCTTGTATCATAAGGCTGACTCCAGCACAGAAGTTCTCCCGACATAGACACAGCTGATCCTCACAACCAATTGGCTTGAAGGCTAATCCCCCCCAGTGATACCAACAACAATCAATACTTAACTACAACAAGGCTGGACATACAGTCCACAAAGGGATACACCAAGAGAATCCACCTCAGGTAACCGGGGAGGTGGAACTACTGGGCCATATAGGACACCTAGCATACAAAGCTACTCTACCAACTCAGGAAAGCAGTGAAAATGTGGACACAAAGGAACAGATCACAAATGAAAGAAATGGAGGAAAACAAACAATTGATTATAGAGTTAAAAACCATGGTTATAAGTTTTTTCAAGAATCTCCTAGAAAAGATGGATAAATTTAGCGAGACCCAAGAGGAGATAAAAAAGGACCAACTAGAAATTAAACACACACTGACTGAAATAAAACAATATTATACAGAGACATAGCAGACTAGAAGAACATAAGAAGTCAAAGATTTGAAATACAAAGCAGAAAACACTCAACTGGAAAAGCAAGAAGAAAAAATAATCCAAAAATGTGAAGATAGTGTAAGGAGCCTCTGACACAACTTCAAGCGTACCAACATCAGAATTATGGGGGTGCCAGAAGAAGAGAGAGAGCAAGATACTGAAAACCTATTTGAAGAAATAAAGACTGAAAGCGTGCCCCACCTGTGAAAGTAATAGACTGACAAGTCCAGGAAGTACACAGAACCCCATATAAAAGGAATCCAAAGAGGACCATACCAAGACACATCATAATTAAAATACCAAGAGCAAAAGACAAAGAGAGAATATTAAAAGCAGTAAGAGAAAACAGTTAATTACCCACAAGGGAACACACATACAATTGTCTGGGTCCCTAGGGTCTCACCTGAAACTGAGGTTCAGTGCAGTCAGAACTAGATTTCAGCTGATTTCTCAACAGAAACTATGCAGGCCAGACGGGCATGGCAAGAAATATTCAAAGTGATGAATAGCAAGCACCTGCAAACCAAGATTACTCTACCCAGCAAAGCTATCATTCAGAATTGAAGGTCAGATAAAGAGCTTCCTAGATAAGAAAAAGCTAAAGGAGTTCATCAACTCCAAACCAGTATATATGAAATGCTGAAAGCTACTCTTTAAGAAGAGGAAGAAGAAAAAGGCAAAGATAAAAATTATGAACAACAAATACATGTCTATCAACAAGTGAATCTAAATTCTATCAACAAGTGAATAAAAAATCTGATGAACAGAATAAACTGGTGAATGTAATAGAACCAGAGGCATAGAAAGAGAATGGACTGAAAATTCTCAGGGGAAAAGCGGAGAAGGGGATGCAGGGAGAGACTGGACAAAAATCACACACCTATGGATGAGGACAATGTGGGGTGAGATAAGGGCGGAGAAAGGAGTCGGAGCCAGGTGGAGGAGAGCTATGGAAGAAAAAGAAGAACAATTGTAATAATCTGAACAATAAAAATTTATTAAATAAAGAAAAGAAAAGAAAACAAAATAATAATATTATACTATTTTTTCATATATTGTAACAATGTTTCAGTTTATTTAATGCTGTTTTTAGTACTCTTTTCCCCTATTTTCTTATCTATAATTATATATTACATAACATTATTTATATGTAATACATACATATATAATTGTATAAAGTAATGCGCATAATTATATATAAATAATATATACATTAAGTATGTATATATACATATATGTACATACATTATTTATTTATCTCCTCAAGTTTTCTATTCTTTCTTTACTTCTCATTTACCCTCATATATTTTGTAGGAGTCCATTCACTCTTTTCTTTGTAATATTAGCTATAACTCCTACGTGGATAATATTTACATATATATTAATAGTCTCAATATCCTTTCCTATTTTCCAAATATCTACCTTAAATTCATTGTTCTATGAACTCTAAATGAATTCTTAATAAACCATCTAACTAGATAACGTGAAAACTGCATGGATAAAATTAATTGTTTATCATCAGATTATTTCTCTGCTTCTTAGGTACCCATTTAGAATAGGTTACATTTCACAATATTTAGTGATTCCTTAGCATTACACAGTTCCTGTGTATTTAATACATGCATTCTATTGTAAGACAGTTTGTTTTAGAAGTTCTCCATATAGCTGAACTAAAATGTGTGCTCCCAGTATTGCCAACATATTCCAATTCTACTTCCTGACATAGAAAATTGGTAAATCACCTAATCTTTAGTTATTGAAAGGATTTTTGCTTTCCATTTACTGACTGCATTCTCCTTATATTGTACCTACTTTGACTCTCATCATCCCCATAGATATTTACCCATTTCATGGGTTGAGTCCTGCAACATATAGTTAATTACTAATATGCATCCTCAAATGACAAGTCATCTGCGTTTTGGGGGTGTTGGTGGAGAAAAAGAAAATATTATTATTCTTTGAAGGGAAATTTGGAGGGAATATAGAATATAAAGAAACTATATATGGGTCAGAACAATGTAAAACAGAGAATAAATGACTGTAAGCAATTTAGTTTAGGTTTGGCAGGACAATGACATGTCAGAAAGTAGACGAAAATTTAAGGAAATAAATGTCTGAATACACTGGATAAGACTGTTAGTCACCCATCAATTTTAAAGACCCTCCTATAAACACAGATATTGACCCAACATAGTCTATCAGAAAAGTTCATTTAAATTTACACAAATGAACTTTAACTCTTTGGAAAATTTAGGCTATTAACTGATACACTTTTAGTTTCCAAAAAAAATAAAAAATAAATGGATTTCAACAAGATTTTGTTTAAAAAAATAATAGTTGTCTTTTCAAAAATCGTAATAGCACCTTCTAAGAAGCACCAATCTGCATCAGAATAAGAATTTCTTTTAAACAGGGCATTGCATTCAAATATACTTACTGTTATCTATTCTGAATTGATCCCCTAAGAAGTTTAGTGAGTTGGGACTTTAAAGGAAAGTGACTTTCATTTTTATAAGGATATGTTCCATGGATAACATGAGGATAATTAACTGAATAGTCTCTGTAATTTTGGACTGAACAAATCTTAATCTATGCTTAGTCAAAATATCTACTCAGGATTAGGGAACACAATTTAGAATGAATAATAATTTTTAAAAGCCAACATTGTGGATCAGCTTCTTTTGTTAGCAAGTTGAATTGAGGCCTTTTAGGATTATTTCAGGAACATGCATGCAGATTGAAATAGCATGAATTTAACTGGCAGCCAATGCACTGCTTTCCATTAGATAGATATCCAAGTCATGAATTGTAATGAGAATTAAATTTGCTTTCAGAGCCAGTAATATCTGATCTAAAAAGCTATTATGGCAAATGCATAATACTTGCCTACCAAAGAAAAATACTTTGTCATAATTGTTGATTTTTATACTTCCTCAGCTACTGGAGAGTTTGCCTTGGATGAATTGATATGAAATGTTTCTTTTTATCACTTTTAAATATATTTTAATCATTTGTATTTTATTTACAATTTTAAATTGTTTTTAAAATTAAATTTATTAGGCTCAGATTGGTTAATAAAATTATATTAAGTTTCACTTTTGCCCATGTGACTCAGTCAGTAGGAGCATTTCCCTGTACTCTGAATGTTTGCGAGTTCAATTCCGAGTCAGAGCACATACCTATTTTCCGGCATATAAGATGACTTTTTAACTCAGGAAAATCTCAAAAGTTGGGGGTTGTCTTATATGCGGGTGTCATCTTATAGGGTGGGTATATCTCAAACTCTATATTTTAACTGGAAAAGTTGGGGGTCGTCTTATACGCCCAGTCATCTTATACACCTGAAAATATGGGTACGTAGGTGTGAGTTTGATCCCTGGCCACAGTCAGGATGCTTATGGGAGGCAACCAATATGTGTTTCTTTCTCACATGTTTGTTTTTCTCTCTTTATATATAAATCAATGAATATATTCTCGGATGAGGATTTAAACAAAATTATAAAGTTTCAAGCATACATATACAGATGATATATCATAGGATTGTATACTAACCTGTTATTTTTATGAAGAGAATTTTCCTTGCCAATTACATAGTTATTTATTGATACAGGATTGTACTACTATTGTATTGGTTTACAATTACTTAACACCCTCAAATATTTACTAAAGTATAAGTTATAGTAGAAAGTTGCTCAAATGTGAATATTAATGAAATAAAAACAGAGATCAAATCTAACTTTTGTTAGATTTTGTTCTAGAAGTAGATACAAATAACTTCAAATACTAATTTCAACTCTATTCCATGGTCTCCACCTGAGCTTTTAAATGATGACCCACTCACTATTTCCTTATTTAATTTCTTTTTTGCACCAACACTGTACTCTCTCACTTAGGATAACCTTACAAAGAAGCTTTATATTTTTAGATTGTGTCATGTTTTCTGTTTCTGAGAATTCTTTTGACTATTTTGTATACTTACTCTTTGTTTATGACATTTAAAATCACTCTGAAAAAAAATCACAAAAGAAAAAAAATCCTGATAAGAATTTGATCGGCACTGCATTGAACAGTGGGATTTGGGAATATTTTGAGAAATAATTTAGGGAAGAAATTTTGGAAAATTGACATTTTTGGTTCAACATCTTCCATTCATACTTTCCACTTTTGGGGTATTCTTTGATTTTTTTAGTAATCCACAGAGTTTTTGCATATATTTTCATAAATGTCTATGGATATTTAATGTTTATGTTACTTTGTCATGAAATAAATCTTTCTAGTACATACCTTAATTATTTTTTGTTGCTCTTTAGGAAGTTTTTTCATGTTTGCATATGGCCCTTATACATAGCAACATTGAAGTATCTTATTTTTATGATTACAAAGTAGAACTTTTAGGTTTTCTACAAAGATAATCAGGGTTGACAGATAAAAATAGTGCTGCTTCTATTTCAATTCATACATCTATTACTCCTCTGTGTTCTTGAATTGCATAGAATAAGACATAAAATGCATATTGAACAGAAGCTGCTTAATTGGTGTCTTTTTGACATTTACTATCATATTTGCCTTAAAATTTTCTCTTTTAACTTTGACCCCTATGAACTATATTCCTTGATTTTTTGTGTATATGATAATTGCATTCCACCCTCTTACTTATAATTTTTGTACCACTGCTTATAATTTAAATAAGTTCTTAATTTTCTTTAAATATATATACTAGAGGCCCAGTGCATGAAAATGTGTGTGTGTGTGTGTATGGGGGGGGTGTCCCTCAGCCTGGCCTTTGCCCTGTTGCAGTCCAGGGGGATGTCCACCTGCCAGTTTAGGCTCATTCCCCAGCATATTGGGCCTAAGCTGGCAGTTAGACCTCCCTCTGGCAGCCTGGAAGCCCTCACCAGAAATAGCTATATTTATTGGGGCATTCTTAGTGCTGCCAAGAAGGCAGGAGAGGCTCCCGCCACTGCTATTACACTTGCAGCCATCAGTCTGGCTTGTGGCTTAGCAGAACTCATCCTGTGGGAGCAGACTGACCACCAGGAGGCAGATCCTGCATTGAGCGCCTGCACCTGGTGGTCAGTGAGCATCACAGTGACCAGTTGTTCTGCTTTTAGGGTCAATTTGCATATTAACCTTTAATTATATAGGATATTGATTTCTGAGAGGAAGGGAGAAGGAGAGATAGAAACATCAATGATGAGAGAGAATCATTGATCAGCTACCTCCTGCGTGCCCCCTACTGGGGATCCATCTGACAACCCAGGTATGTGTCCTGATTGGGAATTGAACCTTGACCTCTTCGTTCAAAGGTTAATGATCAATCACTGAGCCATGCTGGCCGGGCAATATATATATATATATATTTTTTTACTTTTAACTGTATTCTAACAATACAGGATTCTAGGTTAAATTAAAAACGAGACAATTAGGGTAGCTTTCTCTTTTCCTACATTTTCCAATAATCCTCTAGAGTGATGGCAAAGTGGGAAAATAAGAGATTAAGAATGAAGCTCTCAAATCCACTAGTACTTGAGTTCTAATACTGTTTCTGCTTATTATCTGTATGACTGCATACAGATTACTTAATTTCTCTGGAGTTCTGTTTCTTCATCTGTAAAATGAGGAAAATAAAAGTTTCAACTGTAATGGGTACTGCAATGATTCAGTGAGTTAATACTAGTATATGTACTTAGAAGAGTGTCAAGCACATGGTATGCACTAAATGCATTTTAGCTAATTTTTAAATAAAAGTTAGTCAATAAACCACATGAACACTATAAATAAAGGATAACTAAGTATACAGTCAGGGTAATATATTTAAATGCTATGTGGATATTGCCAAAACTGATTTGGCTCAGTGGATAGAGCATCGGCCTGCGGACTGAAGGATCCCAGGTTTGATTCCCATCAAGGGCATGTGCCTTGGTTGCGGGCACATCCCCAGTAGGGGCTATGCAGGAGGCAGCTGATTGATGTTTCTAGCTCTCTATCTCTCTCTTTTCCTCTTTGTAAATGCTATGTGGATATGTTGTAAAATATAGAAAAGTTATATTATATTAGAGGAGAATAAGAAATAAGTGATAGAAAGTACCCTGTAGAGATAACAATGAAATTTAGCTATTTCTGCTGACTTTGGAAGAATGGACAATCAGTGAAGGTATGTATTTTTATTTAATTTTAAGATGGGTGACACTTGATCATAAATGATACTGATAAAGAACTTTTAGACTGAAAAATGGAAAATGTAGGCTAGAGCATGGGTAAGGTAAGGACTCTGAAAGGTGATTGGACATGTGATCCAGAGAAAAAAAATGGAGTAATTTGTATCAGTAGGAAAAGAAGAAAAACTGAGAAAGATTAGAGAAATCTGCAGCTTTAGTGGCAGACATTTCATTTACATTCTACTGATGGCTCCACCTTTACAAATTACCAAGTATCAAGTAAGATCAATGTTCAAGAGTGAAGGGAAGATAGCAATTTAGAGGTTCCATAAAATTGAGGGTAAATGGGATACATATTTTTAAGCACCAACTTTATTTATGTTTTTTCTTTAAAAATTAATCTAAATTCACACAGGCCCACTAAAAACTTGGGGATTTGCAAAAACTATTTATTAAGCATGTTTTGAAAAGAGAAGTTCATGCTTTCTTGTGACACCAGACATGTGTGGAGACAAATAAAATGCCAAATTAAAATGACACATCTTTTGTTCCTTTCAGTTCGATATTCACACGAGTGAATTTATAGGGTCCTTAAGTTTTTCTGTCAGATTGAAAATGAATAAAGACAAAGAAACAAATAAAAACAGACACAGAATAGTACAGTAGTTACCAAAGAGAAGAGGATTGGAGGGGTAGTAAAAGATAACATCACAAATATCTTGAATAAACAATTTCTAAGTCATTTAAAACTGATACATTTTCAATTCAGGAAATTAATCTTTCTGATGTTACCTTGTCTGAATAATGCAGATTAACCCATAATTTATTTATCTAGGTGAATCACAGAATTATACCATATGCATTTCATTGTAAACATATGCAAAAATATCTAGTTCTCTTATTCTTGATGTTAAGCAATAATTACAGCTATTGTGTTTGCTATAATAATTTCATTGCCAGAGATAAATCTTTGCAACTGTTTTGTTTCACACTACATATTATGACCTTTGGCTTATAGCTGATGTAAATATTTTCAGTATTATAAATCAGAGAAAACATAACAGATTAAAAAATTCCTGTTACTCTTTATATCTTTGCTTAAAATAAAGAAGTAATTTCTGAATTTATATGGCAAGTCTGTCAATTAATATGTAAAAAAAGCGAAGTCTCAGCATATCCATCATCTTTTCATTATTGTAGAAATTTCTGATTTCAGGAGTTGAATGCTTGTTGTATGACTTATCCAAACTTTGAAAGAAAAATATTGAAGTCTATCTCAATTATTCTTGATTTACTGGAGGCTTGCTGTGGGAAGATGAATGGAGGCTTTTGAATGAGCTCATCTGGAAGAGGTATGGGATCTTTCAAAAGAGTTTCTGTTTATTTTTTGAATGATTGATCTTTCTACACTTAAATTTTACCTCAAGCACTTATTAGTCAAAATAAGAGCAGAAGAAAAAATATTCAAATTTAAAATGGTTGAATAGACAAATATGCTCATCATTATGATAATAAAAGTTTAAAAATGAGGGCATGGAGGGTTTTTAAAAATCTAATAAGATTAAAAATAGCATATAAAACAATTAGAAAGTAGGCATAGTTTTCATTTTTAAAGATTTAATATATGATTACATTGTTTCTCTGTAATTTATATATATTTTCTGTAAGGTAGATGATGAGGATGATGATTTTATGTATTGTAATTTCACAGTGATACAAGTAGATATGGATTTACTTGACTGTATTTATCTTATTTGGAGACTTTTGTACAATTTAACCTGAAGACTCCATAGTGACCTCAATTTTTAAAAATTCAGACCCATTATCAATTTTGGATTTTTTTTTATTTCTCTATTTTATCTTTAATCTTATTTTTTGTTTGTTTTTAATTTATTTTTATTGTTGGAAGTAATACAAATGTACCCCTTTTACCTTACTAACTCCTTCTAGCCTGCACCTTCTATACCCCAGGCCTACACTATCCTATTGTTTGTGTCCCTGGGTTATATATAATATTTTATATAGAATTATTACCATAAATGTATAAATATAAAATAAGGGAAGGGAATATTTTAGGATAATGAAATGCTACAGACTGGATTGCTTAAACAACAAAAATGTGTTTTCTCACAATTCTGGAGGTTAGAAGTCCAAGAGCAAAGTATCAGTTGATTAAATAAGGAATATACAGATTCTTTAGTTAATTTCATTCTTTCTATCATTTTCAATATGTTAAATTCTCTCATGGATTTAAATTCTCTTTCATAGTACATCTGCATAGGCTGCTTTCTGAGAATATTTCTTAATGCTACCTTAACCACAGCTATCCTTAAACTGTGCTCTCTCTAATATGTATTCTACCACTTAACGTTTCTTTACCTATTTACCAATTAAATGGATTTTTAATTTTTTTAGTAATTTTTGTGTTTTTCCCTTATACCAGTAACTATATCTGTTTTATAATGTTCATTTCTTTTTCATAGCTAGTATTATTTTTATCTATTTTCAGAAAATAAACACTCTATAAATATTTATTATTTTTTAAATTTTTGCTTGGAATTAATAAGCTGACTAATTACCTACTTGCCTCATCTGTTTTGGAATTTTGTTTTGCAGACAATCTTGAGAAGGCATTTTCCTGTTCTTATTCCTCTCTCTCCCTTTCCTTTACTCTGTCCCTTTCTTTTTAACACTTCCTATCTAGATGTTCTATAGTTTTTTTTCCAACAAATGGTTTTATTTCCTCATGTGTAAAATTAGTATTTATACTGACAGATTGATGATTCTATCAAATAGTGATTTCAGGAACATAGTTTATCTTGTTATTCTTCAGAAGGAGGCTTGTCCCAGAACCTGGCCTCAAGGCTCTGCTTGTCACTGTTTTAGGTTGTAGGCTCTCTCTGCTCTGGATCCATGCTGTAGCTTCCTACTCCTCCAGCTGTAATTTGCAACTTCCTAATCCTCCTTGTGTACCTGCAGTCTCCCACACCAGAGGCACTATCCACATTGGCAAGATGGTTCCTTTTCAAACTGCTTTAGAGACAGAGAAACTACTTCTGGTTTTATTTTCTAGTAGAAACCATGATTTTGAGTCTCCAAATAGATAGGGTTTAGTTCTAGATCCTGTTATTCTTGAATACTGATTCACTGGTGCCTGAAACTTTCTTTTCTCCAGGACCCAGTAGGTCCCCAGATTCAACACCCAAGTACATGCTTAGAAAAAAGAGACTGATGAGAGTGAAGGAGAAGAGAGGAGAGGGCAGAAGGGAGGGTAGGGAAGGGAAGGGAAGAGAGGGGCAGAGGGAGAAGGAGAGGGGAAAAGGAGGTGTAGAGTGAGAGAGACAGAAGAAAAACATTAATTGGTTGCTTTCCATAAATGCCTTGACCAGGGATGGAACTCACAACCCAGGCATGTGTCCTGACTGGAAAGGGGAAGAGGAAGAGGGAGAGGGGAGGAAATAGGGAGGGGGAGAGGAAAAGGAGAGAGGAAAGGAAGGGGTAGAGTGAGAGAGAGAGAAGAAAAACATAATTGGTTGCTTTCCATAAGTGCCTTGACCAGGGATGGAACTCACAACCCAGGCATGTGCCTGATTGGAAATCCAACCAGCAACCCTTCGGAGGACAGTACAATGCTCAACTAACTGAGCCACTCAGACTGGGCGGTTAATAATTTCCCAGTGTTCCATATTAGTTATTTAAGTTTAAAAGAATACTTTTCTATGAAAATAATCAAATTTCATTAGGTTTTCTAATTAAAGGTCACAAATTTGTGAGCATAATAGAGATTACAAACATAAATTCAAAACATGAAACAATAGACAAAGCTGAGTTTATTCCAGAACATCAAAAGTAGTTTAACATTAGAAAATTTACCAATCTACAACAGAAGCATTGAATATGGTTCATGATAATATTGCAACTTTTTACCTGTTATACACAAGTGTGCAGCTCTCAAAATATAACTGTATTTGGAGATACAGTTTAAAGAGGTAATTAATTTAAAATCAGGTCATTAAGGTGGGCTCTAATGCAGTATGGAAGATGTCTTTATAAGAAAAGGAAATTATCTTCTTACATACACAATTACATGCGTGCGTGTGCACACACACACACAGGGAAGACCAAGTGAAGACATGGGAAGAAGAGAGCCATCTACAAGCCATGGAGAGAGTCCTCAGAAGAAAACAACCTACTGGAACCTTGCTCTTGGACTTCTAACCTCCAGAATTGTGAGAAAACATATTTCCATTGTTTAAGCAATCCAGTCTGCAGTCTTTCATTATCCTAATATATTTCCCTCCCTTATTTTATATTATACATTTATGGTAATAATTCTATGAAAAAAATGGGCACCTAATTAACTTTTCTGTTCATTCTTGAGTAATACATTGTTCAACAAATACCTTAAGTCACAACATAGTCTGGATTTCTGGATTAAATAATAAATCCAACATAACTACCGACCTGCTTCCACTGCCACTTGAAGTAACACTTCCCCTCCCTATTCTGAATGCCCAGAGCCATGATTGTCAGCTGTATTCATTAGGAAAAGAAAATCCCATTGGCTTTTGCTCTCTCCCTATCTCACCTAGCCATGATTTTCAAAACATTATGGGAAGAGTGGTATGATGGCAGAGTACTTAGTTGGGTATATTTCATGCTCTTTGGTTTTGGGAGATGGTTAAAAGTGATTTTCCTCTCATAAGTATTTTTCTTGTGTTCTTTAGAGATTTTTGTTGCTAGGAACCTTTCATTTATAACTTTCAAGTTGTGGATGAAACATTCCATTTCCCAAGCCCTTGGTTTGTGTATGGTCCACATCACACAGATTCATGTTGTTGAAGCCTGTCCTAAACAACTCATATCTATTTCATAGAAAATACCTACAGGTCACATGCCCCCCCAAAATCCTGAGAAGCATAGTCAGACTGATCCTAGGATAGTCACTGTATCCTGCTAACAAAACCATGTGCAATGTAGTACATTTGAGAAATGCTACATGTTAAATGCTCTTTTTGTGAACATCTCTTCATTGATGTTTGTTAGCATATTAAAACAGTTAAGTAGACCCATCATACAGAAATGTATTTAATTCTAAACACCTAGACTGAATATATTTTGTACTGGAACATTATATGCGTATCCTTTATTAATGCCTTATAGAAGTAACATTCTATGATGTAGCACAGATAGTCAATGGTTCCTGAATATCCACATATTCTTCCACGTATAAGCCTTCTTGTAATTAGGAAGGGCCAGTTTAGTCACTAGTTAGGTGACTACTTTTGGGAAAATGGATATGAGCAGATGTGATGTGGGTCACCTCTGGGCCAAATCATTTGCTATTGAATACACAAACCTTCCTTTCCTCCTCTTAGAAACAGTAGAGCAATGAAGAATAATGGTGGAAGTACAAGAAACACTCTGCATCTTTGAGTAATTGCTTAAAAATGATTTTGTATGAATGAGAAATTAATTTTATTGGCAAAAGCTGATGATTTGATTGCAGCAAAATTTGGCCTCATCTGATCAATACAAAATTTAGGAAAATATCATGGTTTATAAAATTTGACTTCACTGCATATGCTCTAGTCTCTATTTTCATATCTTCTGTGGGCAGTCCATAAATTAGAACTATGTAATGTTACTAATTTTCTATTAAGTCCATTTTATAGGTGGCAAAATTTTACTCCTTGGCTACATTTCAAGTAAGTGCTATACATTATAAACTAACAGCTCATTAACTTCCTCCAGTTTCCAAAGAACTTGAAATTTAGAAAATTTGAATTATTTTCCAAAACTATCTGAGGCATAATAATTATAGCTGCTAATACTTATTTTCTATTGTTATTGTTTTCATATTTCAAAATTGAACAGTGACTAATACATTACTAAAATAGAGTGAATCCTCTTTTAAATGTATCTCTTTTGCCCTAGCCGATTTGGCTGAGTGGATAGAGTGTCAGCCTGCAGACTTTAGGGTCCAGGTTTGATTCCAGTCAAGGCTATGTGCAGGCTTGATCCCCCGGGGTGGGGAGGGGAGGTGTAGGAGATAGCTGATCAATGGTTCTCTCTCATCATTGACGTTTCTATCTCTCTCTCGCTCTCCCTTCTTCAATGATAGATGATGATAGATAGATAGATATTTTATTCACTGAAACTTTCAATTGCTTTCTACATTCTTTGCAGGTCAGGCCCTTGATTTTTTTATCTTCCCAGAATGCCCTTCTTTTTTTTTTTAATATGACTTTCAAATTCTAATTCAATAAAAATCTGCATTCAATTCAGTTCAGTCTCTTTAACACATTTTCAGGATAAAATTCAGCATATTTTCTTGTGTATTGCTTATATGATTAATTTTAATAGTTTCATTTATATATGTCTTCTTTTCCCTAAAGGAAAGGACACCAACTTTTACTTTTATTTTTAAGGTCATTCATTCTGTATAGACTTGGAGATGAGTATATAGTAGCCCCATAATAATTATCTATTATTATAAGTATGGTCCTATATATTAAAAGAGTAATATGCAAATTGACTGTACCTCCACTACACCATGCCCGCCAGGCACTCAGGATTGAGCATGCAAATTAACCCAACCAAGATGGCTGAGGCTACAGAGCGAGCAGGAGGCTTGGGTTTCCCCAGTAATGTAGGAAGTTAAGCTTTCTGCACATCTTGGCCAGGCTAGGCCTCCACTCAAGGCTACAAAGTTTCATTTTTAGAAGATAAATAAATTCCAACAAAAATGGCTGTGGTTGCCAAGACAGGTTTGGCTCAGTGGATAGAGTGTCGGCTTGTGGATTGAAAGGTCCCAGGTTCGATTCCAGTTGGGGGCATATACCTTGCTTGCGGGCACATCTCCACTGTGGGCGTGCAGGAGGCGGCTAGTCGATGTCTCTCTCTCTCATTGATGTTTCTGACTTTCTATTTCTCTCCCTTCCTCTCTGTAAAAAATCAATAAAATAGCCGAGACCGGTTTGGCTCAGTGGCTAGAGCATCGGCTTGCGGACTGAAAGGTTCCAGGTTCGATTCTGGTCGGGGGCATATACCTTGCTTGCGGGCACATCCCCACTGTGGGGCATGTAGGAGGTGGCTGATCGATGTCTCTCTTTCATTGATGTTTCTGACTTTCTATCTCTTTCCCTTCCTCTATGTAAAAAATCAATAAAATATATTTTTTTAAAAAATGGCTGTGGCCACTGAGCAAGAAGGAGGCTTGACTCCACTCAAGGCTACAAAATTTCAATTATAAAAGATAAATACATCCCAGATACCAGGGCTTCTGCTTGGGTCTCTGGGGGCATGGCTGGCCTGCAAACCACCACAGGCCCCTTGCCCACACTGCCCCATGTCCCAATGGAATCCCTACCCTGATCCATGACACCCTTCAGGGAAAATCAGCTAGCTCCTACCCATGCACCAGGCCTCTATCCTATCTAATAAAAGAGAAATATGCAAGTTGACTGTCACTTAACAAACAAGATTGCTGCCTCCATGTGGTCAAAGATGGCTGCCCCCATGTGGATACAAGATGGCCAGCAGGAGAGGGCAGTTGGGAGGGACCAGGTCTGCATGGGAGGGCAGTTGGGAGCAATTAAGCCTGTAGGGAAGGGCAGTTAGGGGTGACCAGGCTGGCAGAGGAGGGAAGTTGGGGGCAACTAGGCCTGTAGGGAAGGGAAGTTGGGAGGGACCCAGGTCCAAAGGGGAGGGCAGTTTGGGGGGACCAGGCCTATAGGAGAGGGCAATTAGGGGTGACAAGGCCCACAGCAGGAGGCAGTTAGGGGCAATCAGGCTGGAAGGGGAGCAGGTGGGCATCAATCAGGCTGGCAGGGCAGTGTTAGAGGGTGATCAGTCTGGCAGTGAGGTGAACAATTGGGAGCCAGCAGTCATGGATTTTGAGAGGGCCAGCCAGACATCCCTCAAGGGGTCCCAGATTGGAGAGGGTGCAGGCTGGGCTGAGGGACACACCCCCCCATGCACAAATTTCATGCACTGGGTTTCTAGTATAATAAAATTATTAAAAGGACAGATTCCATGGTCAGATGCTTTGAGAGTTGCTCCTATCCCCACTATCTAACAGCTGTGTGACTCCTAGAAAACTATTTACTGAGCCTCACAGTCCCCTCAAAATATTTATATCTATAATAATGTCTTATTGAATGCATAAATGGAATTGGAATAATATATGCATAGTACATAGTACAGAGCTTAATACCCATGGTTGTTATCAAAGTTACAGGCAGAATCAGTGGTTGTGACTGGCATTTCCCACTTAGTATCCCATTTCCAAAGGCATTAACAATCTAATTGGTCACTAAGAAAATGTCAATGATAATATTAGACTTCTGTGATATTATAAAGCCTACAAAAATACATAGCAGCGTTATAATCAGAGACTATTAGTGCAATTTTTAGTGTCATTAAGGAAGCATTATGAAAGAAGTCACTATTAAACCCATAATATTTTGTAGAATTGTGTTCCTAATAAAATTCACAAACTAATGACAATTATAAGTATTATATAATTTTTCACTTTGCTCAAATGTTACAAAATTTAATGTATTATTTATCTCTAGTATACCTAATAAAATTTTTATTAATTAGATTACTTAAATGTATATTTAAATAATTATTTCCTATAATTGGGTATTAATGCATACTTTTAGTTTTATGAGTAAAATTTAAAGATTTGTTTATAATTTAGTGTCTTAAAGATTTTTTTAAAGGTAAGAATAAAATTCATAAATAACCAGTATGTGTCCAATATGAGGGAAATTATTCTTCCTATTTATCTCATTTATACACAACTTCATCATTACCTATATTTTTCACATTTGTGCCTATGCCACAGTGAATTAAGGGAAATAAGGCAAGGGGCCAGTTGTGGTAATGTGGTAATTAAGGCTTGAACAGATGTCAGCATTAATAAGTAACTCAAATGAGGTGTATGTAATAAATGGTAGCCTTCCACTGCTATGGCAGGCCTGGTTTCGTTAGTAATGGTTTCTGGAATTGGTTCAGTTCCTAATAAAAAGTAAACAAAAAAGTTTAAATAAAAAGACTGAACAATTTGTAAACGACTATTATGTTTTGCAAGTCAAAACTTCAGAGGAATTGAAAACTTTAAGGATGCAGGGCATAATTAAACAAAAAAAGTACAATTACCAAAAAAAAATGACTAATTTTAAGAATGTCATTTTAAAATCTAAAACAGAATATGTCATCACTCAGGATAAGACTCATGGAGTCTCATTGCAGTTCAGTACCTAGGTTAATATTGGTAAAACATTTAAAGTAGGATCTGATACATCATAGGCACTATATACATGTTACATACAATAGTAATAATACTAACTTCTATTTATAATATATAATTTATACTATAAACAAATTATATAAATTTTTTATTTATAATAATTCATTAAAGCAGTAGCACTGAAAACTTTTACCACCGTACCCTTAGGTGCTTGTTATGGTTTGAACTATGTCCTCTCTCTTAAAAGACAGACTGAGGCTTCCAACCCTGGTACTTGTGTACTTAACCTTATTTGAAAATAAGGTCTTTGGAGATGTCATTTGGTTAAGATAAGGTCATTCTGGGTTACGGTGGGATCTGATCCAATATGACTGCTGTCCTTATAAGAAAAAAGAACATTTGGACACAGGCACAGAGGCGATGACCATGTGAAAATGGAGTCACAAACCAAGGAAGCCCTGGGCCTAGCAAAAGCTGGAATTGACAAAGAAAGGAGCCTCCCTTAGAGGTTTGGCCTTTACAGCATTTTTATTTTAGATTTCTAGCTTCTAACACTATGGGAGACTAAGTGTATATTGTTTCAAGCCTTCTAGTTTGTGGTAAGTTGTTATGGCAGCCCTAGGCAAATAATATACATCCCGTTCCTCTTTCCTCCAATTGAAAGACATGTCAGAAAACATAAGACTTAAGAGAGCCCTAGCCAGTTTTGCTCAGAGGATAGAGTTTCAGCCAGTGGACTGAAGAGTCCCAGGTTCTATCCCATCAAGTCATGTACCTTAGTTACAGGCTAGATCCAGCCCCAAGGCATATGCTGGAGGTAACCAATCCATGTCTCTCTCTCATATCAATGTTTCCCTCTCTATCTTTCTTTCCTCCTCCCTTCCATTCCCTCTAAAAATCATTGAGAAAATATCCTCAGGTGAGGATTAACAACAACAACAAAAGCAAGACAAACTTAGCAACACTAAAGATTATATCCCTCCCACATACAACTTCCTTTCTCCTGCTGATCATGTAAAATGGGCTAGACTCATTAGAAGTGTGTAGTTGAAGGTAGGGGAGAAAAGAGACTGAATTATGAACATTTGGTGAAAACAGAATACTCTTTAATATTTGTATAAATAGTCTCTTATTATTTTTAAATAATAGCACTATAGTCCCTTAATTTATAGTATGTTTCATTATTCCAGTAATACAACCCTTTTAAGAGCAAGACTTAATAATGCCATTTTTCTATTTTGAAATCAGAGAAATTCTATTCTCCAGAGAGATTATGTAGAATATTACCTCAACCAAATAGAATTAATTTTCCCTGTATGAAAAAAGTGAGGGTTCAAAATTGAATGAATTTGAGCATTTCTAGAATAGTTTACAGTAATGTTCAGCCAAGCACGTCTAATTTATAGAAAATAATTTTTCAATTATGAGAAATTAATTGTATGAACTCATACTGCAAGTAAACTCAATTCCACATATAGCCAAACCCAAACCACTGAACCATTTGTCCTCTACTGTGTTGCTTTTTAAAATCTCAAGTTTGAAATAATATTTCAACATAGTAAAATATTAAGTTTATATAACTTATCCCATCATAATTAGTTTTTTAAATTTATCTTTACCTTTGAAAGTATTACACATGTCCCCTTTTTTCCTCATCATTGACTCCCTCCATCCTGCTCCCGTCCCCACTCTCAGGTCTTCACTGCACTATTGTCTGTGTCCATGGGTTATGTATATACTGAATACAAATAAGTTCTTTGGCTCATCTCTTCCTGACCCCTGCCCTCCTTTCCCTGAGACTCATCAGTCTGTTCCATGTTTCCATGTCTCTGTACCTATTTTGTTCATCAGTTTATTGTTTATTAGATTCCACATATAAGTAAGATCATGTGATACTTTTCTTTCTCTGACTAGCTTATTTCCCTTAGTGTAATACTCTCTAGGCCCCTCCATGCTGTCTTGAAGGGTAAGATATCATTCTTTTTCACAACTAAATATTTTTTCATTGTGTAAATACAGCACAGCATTTGTATCCACTATCTACCGATGGGCAGTTAGGGTATTTCCAGATCTTAGCTATTGCAAATAGTGCTGCTATGAAAATAGGGGTGCATACATATATCCTTTCTGATTGGTGTTTTGGGGTTCTTAAGATATTTTCCTAGAAGTGGGATCACTGGGTCAAATGGTAGTTCCATTTTTAAGTTTTTGAAGAAACTCCATACTGCTTTCTATTTGGCTGCACCATTCTGCATTCCCACCAGCAGTGTCCTAGGGTTCCCTTTTCTCCACATCTTCACTAGCACTGAGGAGGTATGGCATTGCAGGCATGTGATTCTGGCAGCTTCACCAGGAATATATAATTTCAACCACTGATCCATTTCCTGCAGACCCCTGGGCGAAGGGGTTCAATAAGGGGAAGATAGATTCACATGCAGTGAGGTTAGGGTGACATAGGGAAGGTTCTTGCCTGTCAGTCAAACCCGAGACAGATATCATTGACTAGAGTTGGTGAAGCTAATGAAAGCCTGTGAAAATTTGGGAATAAATAATCCCCTAAACCAGTGGTCAGCAAACAGAGGCTCACAAGCCACATGCAACTCTTTGGTCCCTTGAGTGTGGCTCTTCCACAAAATACCACTGCCTGGGAGAGTCTATTTTGAAGAGGTGTTAGAGGAAGCTTAAGTTTTTAAAAAAATGGCTCTCAAAAGAAATTTCAATCATTGTACTGTTGATATTTGGCTCTGTTGACTAATGAGTTTGCCAACTACTACCCTAAACAAAAGCGCTTACTCTCTTGGCACTCGTGGCTTGTGGGACGCTCTTGCTCCTGCCTCCTTGTATTTGCCCTTGTTTCCTCTATAGCTATGTGGCTTTGCAGATCCCACATGCAACAGACTTATGTATTGCAACTGGGAACACAAATTAAGCTAGCCTGATGCTGGACTGGGTTGATTCAACATGGAAATGAAATTCTGGATACTGGCTCTGATTTTTGCCCTGCTAAAGGCAAAACGGGACCCTTAGGGGGTCTGAGAGAAATGTGAACTTGGAAACTAGGGGGTTTGATTCCACAGAAATAGAGATTTCTACAATATGTTAACCTCTCCTTTGAGTCTCAGAAAATTACTTTTTCCTGGGATATCACAAGAATTTCATCCTCAAAAGCAACAGGTGGAGAGGAGGCCCTCTTCCCACCAGCCACATGAGTAATTGTAATCATACTATTCAATATACATTATATTGACCTCAGAATTTTTTCCCTGAACCTCAGCAAGCAACAAATCTAATTGTCTAAAAGATAACTCAATACAAAGTAACAAATGTAGTGCTTAGCTAAAGGGATTGATAACAACACTCACAAGAAGTGGGTTAATAATGGGATTTAATTGTATAGCTACCATTGATTAAATTGTTATATCCTCATAGGAAAGCAATGGAACATATATTAGCAATTTTATATATTATATTTATGCCACAAAACCACATGTGATAAACATGGGATTTGTTTCTGCTTGACAGGTGATTGGCTTAGACTGTGGACCAAGAAGATCTCTTGAAACTGGGTTGCACGAATCCAGATGCAATTCAGTGCCTAGAAATAAGCCTGAGAATGAAAGGATGGGAAATGCTAGCATCTTGATAAAAAAAAAAAAAGCATCTTTCTAACCGGCATAAACATAGTATAAGCCTTAATAAAATATCTGATAATAATGGTGTAGTGCAGTGGTTCTCAACCTGTGGGTCGCAACCCCTTTTGTGGTCCAACAACCCTTTCACAGGGGTCGCCTAAGACCCTTGGAAAACACAGATATTTACATCACGATTCATAACAGTAGCAACATTACAATTATAAAGTAGCAATGAAAATAATTTCATGGTTGGGGGTCACCACAACATGAGGAACTGTATGCAAGGGTTGCGGCCTTAGGAAGGTTGAGAACCACTGGTGTAGTGTAAGCCTTGCCATCATTTTTTGTTTGTCTGTCTGTCTTTTCTAGTATAAGTGCCTGACTTAGGCTTTGATTGCTCAGGTATCTATTTCAGAGGCATCCACTTCAAAGACCGCTGTCTCCCATCAACATGTCTGGGCAACACACTAGCCACTTCCCTGCACTGAAGCTCCTTTGTTTTAGAAACCTTGGTTGATTTAAAACGCTGACCATTAAGGCTACTTGTTTGATTTCTTTTCCCATCCTGCTTTCAATTCCCACCCTTGTGTTTGAAATTTATCACAAAAGAGTAAGCCTGGAACCCTAGGCCTCATCCCCCATAAAGGGAGAACTCCAGGCCCATGTTCATTTGCTCTCTCTCTTTTACTTGGCTCCTTGCTTTGTGGCCCCAGGTGTGCTGTGTAAATTCCAGGTCTTCTAATTATTAAACCTATGTGTTTTCAGTGTTCTGTTGACTATTGCTGAAGGGTGTCTTGCAATCATGAAAACCACAAAAGCTGTCTCCAGCCACAACATTGGTTATTGATAGGCTGAGATCAGTACAAAAATAAATGTTATTTCCATTTCTCCAAAGTACAAATGGTACATATTAGAGATTTTTGCACATGATCCAGCACAGTTTGCACTCCTGATATAGCAGAAGCCTAATTAAGTAATTCTTTTGCTACTAGAAAATAAGAGCCCGAGACATCCCCATCTCTTCCACGCAGGAGCTTATTTCAATTTATTGGACCTCAGTGTAGTCCTTCGCAAAGGACCCTTAAATAATAAAAAAAATTGAGGTAAAAATTTGATTTCTAATTTCTTGAATTTAATTTTAATCAGTTGAATTAACTCAAAAATTCAAACAGATGTTAACTTCAATAAGTAGTTGATCTTTTGATTATTAGCTAACAGACATAAAAAAAAACAAATATTATTTTGTAAACTGTTGCTGTGTATTAAACCTTTTTTATCTTCCCCAAACTGAGGATTATACTTCAATAAGTAAAATCTTACAAATTTTGTAAACATTACTACAATTCTTGCTGGATCCAAAGTAATCTGCATATTTTTTAAAATTAATATCTTTACTTATAAGCATATTATAATCAAAATGATGAAATATACAAATATGCAAAAGCTTGGCTAGCTCATACAAAATATATAAATTGTTGGACAAATCCAAATCCCTTGGGTCCAAAATGAAAAAGTACACATTGTTAGCTTGTTTTAAATTAAAAATAGAATACAAATTTTATTTTGAGGACTGATACAGAATTCATGAAATAATGTTCAGCAGAATTGGTAGAATCTTATGAATGACTGTGATTGCTTTTCTGTATTTAATGTTTATTCATCCAGTTATGTATTTCTCCAGCCAAGTAATTATTGTGCTTACTGTGTATTAGACAATGTGCAATGTTGTAGATATTCTCAGCTGAAAAGAGATAGACCTTATCTCTTAGAAAGGTCATAGGCTATTGAGAAAGCACAAAACACAAAAATGATTACAATAAAGCACTTTTTCTGCTATAAAAAATTTCAGGAAATATATATGGAAGACAATATGCTCATAGCACCAACATTTCTATTATATCTGCTAAGTGAACATTTAAGTTTATTTAGAGATCCATCACAAATAGTCTTTTAAATATCTGTGCTGTCATCACTAAAGTATACAGTGTTTACATCTGATAACTGACTAAGGAGAGTTTTTCACAAAATACTTGATGCAGCTTCAAACAGGAGCATCCTGATAGACAAGGTCAATTTCAAATATACATTAGGAGTAACTCAAATTTAAACTTTCTCTTTTTTTTACAGGATCTTCAAATCTCCTGGCCATTGCAAAAGTTGATATGGTGATTTGGGACCACTCTATGGGAATAGGAAATAAGTTTGGTAAATTTTATCCCTCAATTTATATCCAAATCTAAATTGAATTAGCATTTTTCATTAATTCTTTAAAGATGGTTGGGAATTTTTATTATATTTAGCCCATGTTTGTCTCCATTTAATTTTATAAGTTTTAAGCTTCTTCCAAGCAATAGTAATATTTGTAAGGCAGACAATGATAATCCAAGATGGTGGCATAGGTAAACACCTACACTGCTGCCTCGCACAACAATTTCAAACCTACAACTAAAAGACAGAACGGACATCATCCAGAACCACAGGAAAGCTGGCTGAGTGGAAATTCTACAACTAGAAGGAAAGAGAGGGGCTCACAGAGACCCAGAGGAACTGCAAAAAGCTGATGTACAGAGATGCAAGTGTGGAGAGAGCGGGTGCTGGAGAATCTGGCTGGATTTCTCTGGTGGGAGACTCCCAATGGCATTGAACCCCTTTTCCTATGATAGTAAACCCCATATCCTGCCGAAACTCATACAGGGGAGTTTGGACTGTGAAGGGAGAGAAGTGCATGGAAATTTAGGGGAGTCACAAAAGATCAGAAGTCTGGTGTCGCACATGGCACTATGCTCAGAGAACCTACTGCTGATTGTGCCACTGGCTTTCACGAGTGGGCGGGAGACAGACCCCTCCCAACCTTGCCACTTCTGACTCCACTAAACCCCTGTCTCAGACGAAACCCTGGGGACGCAGACTCATGTGGTCCCGGAGCACAGGGGAGCCTGAGGGGCAGCAGTCTAGAAGTACTGCGAGAGAGAGCACTTGCACACACGCACAGGGACCGCTCCAGTGATTACCCAGTCACGTGAGACTCAGGGGCCGTGGCGGGCGGGACCAACTGGAAGGCAAGGCGGTCCCTTAAGCCCTGAGACTCCACCCATCCCAAGCTCAACAGAGAGGCTTTTGCAGTTTTGCAAGTCTGGTATCATAAGGCTGAATCCAACACAGAAGTTCTCCCGGCATAGTGAAAATGCCAAGACAAGGGAAGGGATCACAAACAAAAGAAATAGAGCAAAACAAATGACTGAATATAGAGTTCAAAACCATGCTTATAAGGTTTTTCAAGAATATCCTAGAAAAGTTGGATAAAGTTAGCGAGACCCAAGAGGAGATAAAAAAAGGACCAACTAGAGATGAAAAAGGACCAACTAGAGATGGAAAAGATCCAACTAGAGATGGAAAAGGAACAACTAGAAATGAAAAAGGACCAACTAGAAATTAAACATACACTGACTGAAATAAAAAATATTATACAGAGACCTAACAGCAGACTAGAGAAAGGTAAGAATCAAGTCAAAAATTTGAAATATAAAGAACCAGAAAACACTCAACTGAAAAAGCAAGAAGAGAAAATAATTCAAAAATGTGTAGATAATATTAAAAGCAGCAAGAGAGAAACAGTTAATTACCTATATGAGAGCACCCATACGACTGCCAGCTGATTTCTCAACAGAAACGATGCAGGCCAGACGTGAATGGCAAAAAATATTCAACATGATGAATAGCAAGAACCTACAACCAAGAATACTCTATCCAGCAAAGCTATCATTCAGAATTGAAGGGCAGATAAAGAGCTTCACAGATAAGAAAAAGCTCTTACCAGTATTATATGAAATGCTGAAACGTACTCTTTAAGAAGAGGAAGAAGAAAAAGGTGAAAGACAAAAAATTATGAACAACAAATACATATTTATCAACAAGTGAATCTAAAAATTAAGTGAATTAAAAATTTAATGAACAGAATAAACTGGTGAATATAATAGAATCAGGAGCACAGGAAGGGAGTGGACTGATAATTCTCAGGGGGAGAGGGGTGAGGAGTGTATAGGGAGTGTCTAGATAAAAATCATATACCTATGGATGAGGTCAACGGGAGGGAGGTAAGGGGAGGGGGAGGGGTGGGACCCGGGTGGAGGGAAGCTATGGAGGGGAAAAAAGGGAAACAAATGTAATAATCTGAACAATAAAGATTTAATTAAAAAATATTTGTAAGGCAAAGACAATGGTAGTCTTTAATAATCTAAAATTTAATAGTATTTCTTATAATATCTTGCTATTTTTGTAATAAATGTTCTCAAAAGGCAATACCAAATGACAAGTAAAGACACAATATTTCAATGTAGAATTGCTATAGCAACTGTACAATTAAATTGGTAAAACACTTCCCATGGCATTATGAAATAGCTTCAACTAGTTACTTATTAGTATAGAATATGTGTAATGGTCTATAGACACATGGTAATATAATCTTTGCTATGACCTTGGTAGAATCAAATCAAGTTAATTTGCTAATATATCCTAGTATTTGACATAGTGACCAGCAGTGACAGGTTATAAGCTATGTACTCGAAAAGTACAGTTACAGGGACAACTTCTGAAAACAGAGTGTTATAGAATAATTAAGGAAGTGATATTTAACTTCAAACTGAAAGTTTATGTAGGAAACTGTTAGGGTCAAGGAGGAAACGGTAGTGTGAAAACCATTTCAGGCATAAGCAAAGTGATAGTATCTTTGAAGGTGGAACATCATAACTAAAAAAACTCTGACCAGAGCACAGAGTTCAGAGTTCAGTGATTGAGAGAGGACACTGTAAAGATAAGAATGTGGAAAAAAACAAACACAAAGCAGATTGTGATCATAGAGAGTGTTTTAAACCATGATAAGAATTGTGAATTTCAACTTAAGAACAAGAATTGTGAATTTCAACTTAAGAACAATGAGTGCTATAGAAGTTACATACTGTCCACCAAAATGTATGTCCACCCAGAACTCCAGAACATATTTGGAAATAGGATATTTCCAGTTATAATTAAGGTAAAGAATAAAATGAGAGCACATTGGATTAGGGTGGATCCTACATATAATGAAAGTGTACTTATAAGTCATATCAAATAAAAATAGAGAAAAACGTGCTGTGAAGAGGGAGGCAGAGACTGATCTATAATTTAAAAAAGTGTGATATGCTAATTAGACCGACCTCTTCTGGACGACTTCTACACAAAGCCAAGAATGCAAGGTCTGAGGCAAACTGCGAGACAAGCTGCCATAGCTGCGAGGGCTGAGCCCCTTGTGCGAATTTTGTGCATCAGTCCCCTAATGTATCTATATGCCTCCAGAAACCAGGAAAATAGAAAAGGGTGCTTGCTTCCTTAAAACCTCCAGAAGGAACTGGCCCTGCCAAATCCACAAATTTGATTTGTTGGTGTCCAGAACTAGGAGAAAACTAGCCACTGTTATTTTAAGCCATCAAATCTATAACAATTTGTTACAACAGCCAGAGAAAATCAATACAGATACCATGGGACTATTTTTAGCAGGGGAATTATGTCATTTAAAAAGATTAATATGGTTATATTGGTGGAGTGGAAAGTGGATGGAAACACAGTTGGTAGAAGAAACTGCTCTATTAGCTAGTAATAAAGATGAGAGTCAGAAGTAGTAAGAAGAAAAGGAAGATAGCTGCCAATGGGGGGGCAGACAGCAAGATAGTGTGTGAGTGAGAAAACAGAGAGTATGTGGTCCCATGGGGAGTGTTTATTGGTGAGTTGAGAGACAGCTATACTTCAAGAGACTATGGAGGACTGCTGGATGGGGCTGGCCTGAACAGGCAGCTCCCACAGCTGCTGGGTTTCTTCCAGAGTGACCAGCTCAGATGTGGAGACCACACCATCTTGTAGGGGATAGAGGATGCTATTTTGAACCTGAACACTCCAGGGAATCTACAGCTACAGCACCCACCAAACAGCTGTGAACCTGAGAACACCACACTGATCTCCATGTGGTACAAGCACACAGATTCAGAGGAGCTCTACACTCCCTCATGGAAAGGAGACACAACCAGACACCTGGAGAAGAGAGATCATGGAGAGACAAAGAAACAGCCCGCATATGAAAGAAAAGCAGGCACCAGCAGAAAAGGAAGCAAACAAAATGGAAGCAAGAAACCTGCCAGAGAAAGAATTCAGAGAAATGGTCTTAAGGTGGATGAAAAGAATGGAAGACAAATTTGGCAATTTGTGTAAGAACCAAGAGGAAATGAAGAAGAACCAAGAAGAAATGAAAAATGACATTGCTGCTGTAAATAACTCAATAGAAAGCATCAAGTGTAGACTAGAAGAAGCAGATAACCATATCAGTGAGCTAGAAGATAAGGTAAGAAAAAATACCCAAGTAGAGCAGCTTCAAGAAAAAAGAAAAATTAAAAAGCAGAAGGAGAGCCTAAGGGAAATTTAGGACAACACGAAACAAAACAACATCCTCATTATGGGGTTGCCAGAAGAAGAGGAAGAGAAGCAAGGAATAGAAAACCTGTCTGAAGAAATAATGACAGAAAACTTCACTGATATAGGGAAGAAAAAACTCACACAGACTCAAGCTCACAGAGTCCCAAGCAAAATGAACCCTAAAAGACTGACACTAAGGTACATTATTATATTGGCAAACACCAACGATAAAGTAAGAATTTTATTTTTTATTTCAAATATATTTTATTGATTTTTTTTTTTTTTACAGAGAGGAAGGGAGAGGGATAGAGAGTTAGAAACATCAATGAGAGAGAGACATCGACCAGCCGCCTCCTGCACACCTCCTACTGGGGATGCGCCTGCAACCAAGATACATGTCCTTGACTGGAATCGAACCTGAGACCTTTCAGTCCGCAAGCCGATGCTCTATCCACTGAGCCAAACAAGTTTCAGCAAAGTAAGAATTTTAAAAGTGGCCAGAGAGAGACAGAAAGTTACCTACAAAATGTAATGAAAATATAGACACACAAGTGAAGTCAAATCACAACAAATTAGTAACTAACAAAAAAGAATTTATCTAGAAATGAACAGAATAATAATTAGACAACAACCATTTCAAATAACTATGACTTTGTTCAACATATTTTCTCAAGGATGCCATTTCAAGTAGAAGAAATCTGAGAAAAAAAATACTTAAGGGAAATACTACCATCAGATTCACTGAGCTGTTACTCTGGATGTTAAGAGCCAATGATTTAAACACTCAGCTGGGAAAGTGTGATAGATAAGCTGAAAGATTAAGGATTCTTTTTAATGGAAGAGCATGATTCAAAATTTACTGCAAAGCCCAAACAAGAAACAAGTACACCTGTTGACATTCAACAAGCATTCAATATACCCAAGAGCACACACTCGTTTATAATCTAGTAGCATTTTATCAAGCTGAAAACACATTTTACAAATATGGTATCAGTTATCTTAAGGTTTCTAAGTGCTTGAAAGAGTAATGAGAAAATATAAGTGGGTACAATTGGTTGTTTTTCATTGTCACTCTTTTTTTTTTCAAATCCTACTAGCAAATTATTGCTACAACATTTATTTTCATAAAGCTATTTGGTGTATCTTAGGCTAGTCTATATTTTTGAAGTTTCTTAAAAATTTGAGGAAGAATTTCAATTTTTCAAGATAGTTTGAGTGGAAGCTTACAGTAGTGCTGACCAAAAGAAACACATTGAAAACTTTCTTACATGGCTTTATACATACCAATTCTACATCTCTGTTTTGCTGTTTAAACCATTGTTATCATTCATGAAAGTAAAAGTTATGTGAATAAAATTTCTCTCTTTGTTTCTGAATTTATTTCTGCATGACATTCACTTAATTTATTTTAGACAAACACAATTGTATTTCCTTTTCAATAGGAAAGATAAATTCATTAGATAATCAGACAGCTTTTTCTAGATGCAATTCAAATGGTAGTATCCCTTTGACCCTTCTTTTAAGTAGTAGGGTCTTTTTAATTGAGCTTGGATTTTTAAATGCATTTATTCCTTCTTAATCACTACTTTGTCAGGAAGATGCTGCCTAGTAACATATTCTATATTTATTTTGGACGCTAATGATAAAAATGCAAGGCTTGTTTTCCACTCCATCCAACTTAATCAGAATCAACAAATACTTATTGAGCATCTATGATCAGAAGTCCCTGATATCATTACAGCAACAACAAAAAAGGAAGCAGCACATCTTTTTTTCTCAAGAAGATTACATTCTACATGGAATAATAACTATTATAGGTTGGACTTCACAGGAAGCAGACTCTGACAAAGAGATTTTTGTGCAGGATGTTTATTAACAAAAAAAAAAAAAGCAAGACTATCCTGCAGTCACAAGAACACATCATCCAAACAAATGGGGGACTCTGAAGCTGGGATGACATTTAGAATGGTCCAATTTTAAACTGAGCCTCAGTATTCCTTCAATAGTCAGTCATTTGATAGGGGCTACCTTGGAGAAGGAGGTATGATCTTGGGCACGGAAGCTTTGCATGTCCAGGGGCAAAGGCCAGAACAGAAATGAGCTGCCGACACTACATCCAGAGGCTCTGAGAATGAGTCACACCCTCTTGAAAGGGGATCTGGACAGTGCTACCTGGCCACCACCACCACAGTGGTTAATCTTCACCTAAGAATGTTCTTATATGATAATGAGAGCAATCAGAGAAAAGACAATATGGCTATATATAGGAAATAAGAGATGAAAGGTCATAGTGTTGGGGAACTGAGATATGTTCAGGAGACAAAAAATAAAATTGGGAAGGCAGGACAGTGCCACATGAAATAGTTTTAATTTCTTGGTTAGAGACCTATGTTGAATTGGATACAAGGGGAAATTGGAATCATGTAACGGAAGGCTATAAATTCCTTTTTGAGAATCTGAACTTAATTAAAAAACACTCAAGAGTTTTGATAAATACATGATAAAATGAGCGATGTGCTTTATAAATATGAATCTCATAGAAGTATTCAGAATTAACTGCATGGAATGGAAGGGTGGTAATATTAATGACTGTTAGGGTCTCAGATTTTACCTGACTTGCAAATTTACAAATTAGTCTATTACAGTTTCTCAAACATTGGCAAAAACATGAAGCGCTTGGGTCTGAGACTATGAAGATGTAATTGTTCACAGCAATAAGACTAGTCAGAATTATTATTTATGCCTGTTTCCTGAACCCTAAACTCACTGGGCAATGAGAAGAGTGACATCTGAACATGCAGGGAATTACACTTAGAAAGGAAACCTAAGCTTAGGAAATCTGACTCTTATAATAGGCAAAATCGCCCCCTCCCTTACCTTGGAGAGAAACATTTTCTTTATTATAGTGGAACAAGACACCCAAGGTATCTCTATCTTTTGCTATTTGCTGTAAGACATCTTAGTAAAGATTGTCTAGAAAAAGGGTAGTCAGTACTTCTACTCTCAAGAGTTGCAAAAGCACCAGAAATCCATGGAGTTTCCTCCCAACAAAAAGATACTGTTGAATTTCCTTCCTACATAGAAATATGTTGAATGAGCAATTTTATATCCTTCTGTCAATATGGATTATTGAATATCATTGGTGCCAAAGTTGGCTCAATTAGATGGAAGTAGATCCTGTTTAAGTAAGAAATGATTGACAGTAATTTACAGTTAAGTTGGCACGGCTCCTCAGGATCAACTGAGGGATCTCTCTAATTTTTATTTTATACACACAAGTAAATAATTAGCTTCACAATGACTTTACACAATAAAGTGAACTGTGCATATACATAAACAATTTATTCCATTCACATCTCCTCCCCATTCCCCGAAACCTTTTCCTTTGGTGACTGAGCAAAATCCACTATTTAAATCACTTATGTAAGCTATTCTTTAAACTCTGAAAATGTAAATGAGAAAAGTTCAAAACTTTTAAATAATTTCAGTGTATATATATATATATATATATATATATATATATATATATATATGGACTATGTAAATTATCACTTTATTGGGGAAAAAAGAAAAACAAAAAGTTTTAATACCTGATCTACTTACTCCTAACTACATCATTTATTATGCTGTTGGGCATATTGGACACTAATATCATGATATTATGAGAAGTCTAGTCTCTTTAATACCTATTATCTTTCCCAAACTTAATTCACTGAAGGTTATACACATCCTCAATTGTCTTTTATAACTCTTTTTCCTTTAATAATTTCTCATAAAAATGGAAGAGATAAAAGCCACTAGATTAGCGCTGACAATATCATGCATCTGTATCCTACATGCTCTCATTGTTCATATACTTCAACAGCACATGCCACCTTTTTCTGAGTTGATCTATTATTCACCTTCCAAAGTGAGGGTCTAAAATGCCTGCTGTTATACAACATTATCTTTTTCCATTTTAGAATGTGAAAAAAGTAATACTTCTCTGAGTTTTCAGATTTTAGTATATGTTTTGTTTTCAAACAGAAACAGTTCACTTAAATTTTCTCATTGGAAAGTAATTCTTCCTATATTCCTCCAGTAATAAAAAGAAAAGGAAAAGCTCATTCTATTTTTGTTTCTCTGATGTTTACAGGCAGTGTTGTAATGAGTAAACAAATTCAAAAATAGAGGATACAGATAACAAGCCTATGACAAATGAAGAAAGACACCTACATAAAATCTGGTACTGTAGAACTATTTTATATACAAAATAATAAACCCCCATGTTATTTAGTTTAGCCTATCATAAAGAAGGTAAAAAATATAAGATGAGGGAAGAGATAGCCAAACTACTGTATTTGCTTCCTGTTCCTTTGAAACTAGAGCTAAAAGACAGATGAAATAGCCCTAGCTGGGTGGCTCAGCTGATTGGTGTGTTACCCCATACACTAAACATTGAGGGTTCGATTTCCTATCAGTGCATATACCTAGGTTATGGGTTCCAACCCTACTTAGGGTAGATACATGAGTCAATTGATTGATGTTTCTCTCTCACATTGATGTTACATTTTTCTTTAAATGGATAAATGTTTAAAGAAAAGTGATAAAAGGAGACAATCCCAGTTCTCATAAAAATATTACTTCTGCCGAAACCGGTTTGGCTCAGTGGAGAGAGCATCGGCCTGCAGACTGAAAGGTCCCAGGTTTGATTCCAGTCAAGGGCATGTACCTTGGTTGTGGGCACATATCCAGTGGGGGTGTGTGCAGGAGGCAGCTGATCGATGTCTCTCTCTCATTGATGTTTCGAACTCTCTATCCTTCTCCCTTCCTCTCTGTAAAAAATCAATAAAATATATTTTAAAAAATATTACTTCTAAGAAGTTATACCCAGTAAAATGGTATAACTTGAATGGGAAACAAAACACAACACATTTCATAATTCTTTTATATAACTCTTATTTTAAAATGGCAACCCTAGTTGCTGATAAGTCTCTAAGATGATAATATTTTAAAATCATTTTTATTTTTCAATTACAGTTGACATATTAGTTTTATATGTACAACCCAGTGATTAGCCGTATAACACATTAAGTGATCATCCAAATAAACCTAGTACCCACCAGACACCATACATAGTTATTAGAATATTGAGTATATTCCCTATACTGTACTTTACATGCTTATGACTATTCTGTAACAACCAATTTGACAATGAGTCTTATAAATTCAATAGTTCAGACATAGTATCTTTCCTTTGGGAACATTGCCTGAGTATTAATTCACTAAAACGTTTGTATGCACATAAGGTAATGATTTCTAACTGCATTATAATTCTGTTGAATGTTATACCCTGTGTAATTGGTTATACTTAATATGCCATTAATTATAAAGTTTGATATTGAGATTATTCTTTAACCCAAATACATTTTTATTTGTTAAATTAAAAACTATCTCATATATATCCTGATTATTATATATTTCTTAGGCTAAGGAATATTTTCTAATGATCATTCTTCCAAAATTACTTTAGAAACTGTAGATGGAAGAAGAAATTACAAGTTTCTCCAATGAGAGAACAAAAAGGCTTTGGCATAAAATACTTCTTAGTATTTTCCTTAATTAGCATATTGTCTAGTTATTAAATTGTTGAAGATAATGAATTTTCTTTCAAAATCCGAATATATAACCACAATATACTTTGAGTCAAAGAAATATAAACAATGGACTATAGAATCACTCTGAAAACTGAAATCAATGTATCAAATTTTGACCCTTGTTCTTAAAATTTATGCTTCTACCTAAAGATAGTAGATTATCTGCACTATGATAGATAGTAGTTGAAATGGTAGTAATGGAAGATATAGCTCTAGAATGCATCAAAAATATTTCTATTTAGCCATTGGCAGTGAAAAATGACCTTTGAAACCATACAAAATTGATCCAGTAATATTTTAGAACTGACATTACTTTCAATGTTTTGATGTTTGCTATTTGTAGCGATTGCTCCATGTATGTCCTTATTTTTAACATAAATTTTTGATACAGGTTATAAAAAACAAGAAAAAATTTCCATCTATAAAAATTTATTCTCAATGTATGTTCTGCCTTGTCTAAAAGTATTAGTTTGGTTTTCAGATGATATATTTCATGACTTTAATACAAATAAAGTCCTCCCGGTCCATACTTATTTAACAGCTTGTATCTTTCATTGTGGAATTATTAACATTATATAATTTTTGTTCCCGCAATCATCCTTTTGATATATGTGAATATTGCACAAATGATTACATTGCCAAATCAGACTCAAGAGAACTAGCTATGTTAGCCAGTTTTAGGCTTTGCTAATTATTTTAAGGATCCTCGTAATCTCTAGGACAAGTGAATCTGGGAGAGGTCCAACATTATCTCCACATTTTCATTTTTGCAACATTAGGACATGCTCTCACCCAAATTATTATGCGGCATCTCTTAGAAATGTGTGAATCGTATTACTTACAATAAAAGTGATTTTTCTATCATAAAAGAGGAACGTTTTATTCCATTATAGTTTCACTTGTTTACATGATCTTTTTTGTCAACATATTCCCAGTTTGGTTACCATAAACAATCTAACACAACTAAGCTCATCCAGCGAAAAGCATACAATAGGAACGAACTCCCACTAGGAAATTCTCTTTTTTTTTTTTTTGCCAAATATGTAAGTATGGTTACAAAGGTATTTGAACAGGACAATACTTCCTTTTCTAAGGATTGCAGAACTGCTGTCTCACCAACCAACTTCTCATAGGTCAGAAAGATCACTTAACTTCAGCTGATGATGGAAAAGACTAATGCAGTCAGAGGTTAAAATAAATTTGCATGATCTCACTTACTTACAAAATCTAAAATAATAAAACTCATAAAAATTGAAAGTACAATGGTGGTTAGCGGGGGCTGAAGGGAGTGGGAAATAGGGATAAGTTGATCAGTGGGTAGAAAGATCCCAATGCTTTTTAATATAAATAAATTCTAGAAATCTAATGTACAACAATGTGACAATAGTTGACAATATTGAATGTACACTTGAACTTTCCTAAGAAAGATCTGAAAGGTTTTCACCAAGCAAAGGAAAAAAGAAAAGAAATGTTAATGATGTGATTACATGTCAATTAGCTGTTTATGGTATTTCACAATGTATATCTATATTGAATCATCAAGTTGTACAGCACGAATACATACAACTTTTATTTTTATTTTATTTCATTTTTTAATATATTTTATTGATTTTTTATAGAGAGGAAGGGAGAGGGAGAGTTAGAAACATCGATGAGAGAGAAACATCAATCAGTTGCCTCTTGCACAACCCCTTCTATGGTTGTGCCCGCAACCAAGGTACATGCCCTTGACCGGAATTGAACCTGGGCCTTTCAGTACACAGGCTGATGCTCTATCCACTGAGCCAAACTGGTTTCGGCTACATACAACTTTTAATTGTCAACTATACCTCAATTAAATTGTTGGGAAAGATAAATTCAAGCTGTAATTCATTTTTGTAGAAATGCAGAAGTAACTAGATAATCAGACAATAATTTTCTGTTTAGACTTATAGATATTAGAAAAATAAACAAACATTACTCCACATTTAATCAAGATGACCCTTTCTTATTTTTACTACATCTTCTTTTCATAGTTTTCACTAGCAAGATTGGCTGTCCATACATTTTAGTTACTAAAACACAGGGCACAGTTTTTAACAGGGTAAGTAATGTTTTTCTGGGTTTGAAAGATTTTCAGACTGAAGTACAGAAGTTTTATAGATATACTAGAGTCCCAGTGCACAAAATTCATGCATGTGGGTGAGGGAATCCTTAAATCTGGCCTGCACCCTCTCACAATCCGAAACCCCTTGGGGGATGTTCAACTGCCAGTTTAGGAATTGGACCTAAACTGACAGTCAGACATCCCCCTCACAATCTGGGACTTCTGGCTCCTAACCGTTTGCCGGCCTGCCTGATCACCCCTAACTATTCTGCCTGCCTGCATGATTTCCCCTCACTGCTCACCTACCTGCCTTATTGCCCCCAACTGCCTCTAACATGGCCCTTGCCATCACAGCTTCATCTGGGAGGATATCAGGAATGACGTCCGAAAGGTCATTGAGCTGTCTGGTTTAATTAGCATATCATGCTTTTATTATTATAGAAGTTATAAGCAGATAGACAGGTAGATAACTATTTTGACTAAAATAGCTTATAGAAAATAGTATATTCCACTATTCATTCATTTATTACTTCAAATAATGTTTAGTGATTTCCTTTATGTCTGTCACTACAATAGGACCTAAGGTTACAAAGATAAAAGTATGGATCTTATCCAGTGTGTAAAGTCCTTATGTCCTTTGAGAACTCTTTCCTCAGAAAACATGGTCATGGACCTGAAGGATGAGCATGGACCTGAGTTGATATGCCTACAATTTAGCTGCAAGGGAAACGAGAAGGGAATGCCTAGTTTTGTTCAATTCTCAGAAAGATGGAACTTATTTTCCACCAAAGAGAAACACTTTCCAAACTTTGGAAGGAGTTAAAATGCTGAAAACCCACTGCCACAAAAAAATAAAATAAATAAAATAAAAAAAGATTTCCATAATTGCTATGTTCATCAGGATCAAAATAGCAATGTGTGTTGTGTACTTAAGCTAAACAATGGTATAATTAACTATTATGGTAAACTTTCTAAAATTGAATACAAAGGAAAAATCTTTAACAAGAAGAAGAAAGACATGTACCATTACTGGCGCAGCAATAAGACTGATAGTTGATATGTCATAAAAATGATGGACATTAAAGGCTATGGAATGGCATCTAAAGTGGAAAGAAGACAACTGCCAACTCGGCTTCTATGCCATAAAGAACCTTCAAATCTTGAAAGACATTAAGATATTATAAATGTCAATAATTTTAATAGGATTTTCAGTTCTTTATTAACCCTACAATGTACATATAATAATTAATTTATACAACTGATTTTTTTTTTTTACTTTAAATCATGTTCACCAATTTATTTGTTCACTACTTTTCCTCATGATTGAGGCCTTCCTTTTCGTACTTCCTTTTCGTAACTGTTAAGGAAGTTCTCTTGTTTCTCTGATATATTTTTTGAAGATTATGTTGAATTTGTATTTCAAAAATATTTTGACAAGTATAGAATCCTAAATTGATAATTATTAATGCAGTTATGATGAAAATATTCCAAAACCTTTTGGAATTTTATCTTTAATATTATAAAATCATCTCTCAATGTAATTATTGCTTCTTTAAAAACAATATTTTCTTTCCATTTATTGTTCAGATCTTTGTTATTCTGCTCTGTCAGTCTGATAGTTCTAACAAACTTCATTTTATCTCTCCAGCTTGCAATTATTCTGAATTGATAGATGTTTGTTTTTTATCACTTATATATTTTTTCTTTATTGATTTCATAGAGGAAGGGAGAGGGAGAGAGAAATAGAAACATCAATAATGACAAAGAATCATTGATCAGCTGCCTCCTGCACACCCCATATTGGGGATCAAGCCTTTAACCCAGGCAAATGCCCTACCTGAAAATCAAATCATGACCTCCTGGTTCATAATTGGAAGCTCAACCACTGAGCAATACCAGCTGGAACATAATTTATTTCTTAATATTGCTTCTCTCTGATGCTCCTTTCTATTTTATTTCTTCTTACATCTTGTTTTCTCTCCATAACTCCTAGTTTCACTTGAGCATTTCTGGACTACTCAAGCAAGAACCAAAGTAAGAACAGGCATTATTCCTTATTATCTCTACCTAAGATTTATTATTTTCTTAATTTACCTTAAAAGTCAATTGATGTCATAGCCCTTTGGCAGTAGGGCTCTTCTACCATTGTAGACAGAGCCCGTCCACTGTTCATGGTCCCCTGCTTTCCCCAAGGTCATCAGAATAAAACTCAAGTTCACCAGGGATTAGCAGATGACTCCACTTCTGCCTGCACTCACTGGATCTCTTTTCTGGATACTTGCTCTCATGTTCTTTTCAGACTTGGTACATTTATTAAAAATATTGTCTTGCCAACTAAGACATAAATTACTGACACAAATTTTAGTATTTTTATTTATTTCAAAATAAATGGTTTTCTAGTCTGCCTTATGTTGAAAAACTGCTTTTCACCTTATTCTGAAATTGAATTTCTTTTCTTATATTGCACATATGAAATGCAAATAAATAATTTGCTGGAGATCATTTTCTAAGGTAAATTGTATTCAGATACGCATATTTTTAGAAAAAGTGTTAACATTTTATATCAGTAGTTCAAAAATAATCAAAGGGAAATAATCACTCATGGAAAAGACAAAACTTAGAATTTTGAAGGTGAGAAAGTGTAATATTTTTAGCTTAATATCATATTAGCTTAAATAATGAGTTAATAAGTGCAAATTATTACCACTTAATGTTCTTTAAATATTTTATAAATTTGTGTGGCAACTATATGTATTTATGTATTTATTTATAACATTATTGATGAAAGAAGATAGTGTCTTTATACAGAGTATTAAAACACACACAACTCATATTTAAAAACCTCAAATAATTTAATGAAAGCCCGAGTTTATATAAAAAGTTTCATTCCTGGCAAATTTAGGCCCCCCCCGCGGTGGGGGTGTTTGTTTTTTGGAACTTATACAGTGTGAATTTAGAGCCAGGCCTATAGCCACTGGCACATCTAAATTACTTTATATAGTACTGATTACAGGTTAGAATTGAAGTTCCCCATATTTTCAGAGTTAATAAAACCTCATTGAGTCCCTTCACTTCTATGACAAGTACTAGAGGCCAATACCCCAAAGTTGTTTGCCTCTCTTGACTTTGACAGCTTCAAGAGAAATAAACAGACTATACCATTCATTGTCTCACACATATCCAGAAACTGCATATTTATAAATAAATAATATATATAATTTATTTATTTCAGAAAGGAAAGGAGAACAAGAGAGAAAATCATGGGTTGGCTGCCTCCTATACACCCCCCACTTGGGATGGAGCCTGCGACCCAGGCATGTGCCCTGACAGGGCATCAGAATTTGACCTCCTAGTTCATAGGTCGGTGCTGAACCACTGAGAAATACCAGCCATGCTTTTAAAGATGATTCTCTTTCTAAATCCTTCACAAATGAAACTGTGAACAAAATGTCATGCCTTCCTTGACGTTGTGTACACATTACATAATATTACTTTGTTCTCCTTATGTCTCATTGTTTTACAAATGAAGTCTAGAGCTTTGGTAAAATAGGTAGAAAAAATATGCCATGTATAAATATATAATATTAAATAAAAATTTTCCAAGTGTCAATTAATGGAAGTATCTAATGTGTTGATAAACTTGTATAGTTGAATGTATAAAATCAGAATTAATCAGTTCAACTGAAATTGGTTACCAGCATCATTTTTAAGACATTCTCTACTCATATGCCCTTCAGTCAGTAGTGTAAAACATCTGTACTCTGAGAGGAGCTAGCACATGACACATATTAGGCTGCTCATAAAAGGAGCTGATCCAGTAATACAACATCTTGTTTGTTCCATCCCTACTTCCTGAATTGTAATGGAACTGAACCTAGGTCACGTAGATCAGAGGAAGTTTATTCTGAATCTTCTATTAATTGTTCCCTTCTCATGACATTTTTAAAATCTGTCATAGAACTAAGATTAGACAGTGACTTAAGTAGTCATCTTCCTATATTCAATTCACTCTTTGTGTACTGTTGTTTGGGTAATCAATGGCTCTCAGCAGTTTAATGTGAATAACTCAAGTCCTTTACCCAATGTATTTGAAAGGAAATGGAGTGAGGTATTTGATATGAGGAAGGCAGTGAGGTGTTTGATATGAGGAAGGAGTAGTTGCCTCTTCTTTGACCTACACATATTACTAAGTTAACCCTAACCATGCTCAGTGCAAATGTTTCCTCACTTACAATCTATAATTTACATATTCTGCTCCAGAGGAAGTGTCTTAACTCTGTCAGGTGGAAGTAGATGGTATATGACTTTTTTCTTCAAAAGGTGTACTAACATCACAATGTTAAAAAAAAAGGAGGATAGCAGGATAGCATGCAGTGAATGACATTAAGTGGTAATAAAGAAAGGAGCATATCTTTGGGTGCACATGAAAATAGAGAAAATGGATAAGAGTTTAAAGGAAGAGGTTGGTTACACATGTATATGTTTTAAATACTCACTAAGATCACCAATTCCAAAGAAGAGAAGATGGGACAATAGACCGTTCCTCTCTATAAGTGCACTTTTTCCATATCCCAACATCTAATCCATTATCCATATACTAGCAAGAGCAATTTGTAAAATACAAATGAGACCTTTCATTCCCTTGCTTAGGATGAGCTTTCATTTGTTTCCCCTGTATTTAGTGAACATCCTGACTCCTTACTAGGTCCCCCTCCTTTTCAGGAGTTTCCCCTGAAACTCCATGGTCATCCTAGGCCATCTCTCCACAGCCCTTCTTCTGTCCCTCAAATGTGCTAAGTTCTCTGGCTATATACTACATCTTGTCCCTGCCGTGATAGTCATTCTCATGACTCTTGCACAATTTCTCCATCCAACTCCCAACATTGAAAAGGTCCTGTGACCATACTATCCAAGTAGGTTATCTCTCAATCCATTTATTCCCCTTGTCACCTGTATCACAATCTGAAAAGCTATTCTCCTCTCCTTTGCTACTAGGTTTCTGCCTGTCCCATGAGAATATGAGCTCTCCTAAACATCTGGTGTCCTAAATGTCTGCTCTATAACACATATTCTTAGAGCTATGGATAGAAAGTTTTCTATTTCACCTTTCTGCTGGGAAAGACGAATTAGAAAACTTTATCAATAAGAGCTTAAAAGAAAACATAATGCAGAAATTTAAAAAAAACAATAGCTAGACAACTATTTTTGTTTGCCCTTTTTGTTTAATTGGGCAAACAATTGTACAATTTAACTTTTGTTTTATTTCTCAAAATTTTCTTACAAATAAAATAAAATATCTCTTGTGACTTATGACACTAATGAATTTATATTTTACTGATATTAGAGAGAGTAGGAGAGAGACACCGATTTGTTGTTTAACTTATTAATGTATTCATTGGTTACTTCTCACATATCTTGACCTGAGATTGAGCCATGAACTTGTCATATTAGAACGATGCTGTAACCAACTGAGCTACCTGGCCAAGGTTCAAGACATTTTGATTTTATAAATATACATGGTTTGGTGTAATGGAAGTTCTGATCTCTATGAATCAAATAATATATATTAGGTCTGCTTTGACATTCTCTAAAATTCTATTTGAAATACACTATTTTATATTGACATTTCTCTACTTGCTAAGGTCCAGTGCACAAAATTTGTGCACTCAGGGAGTAGAGGTGTCCCTCAGTCTGGCTTGCACCCTCTCACAATCAGGGAGCCCAGGGAGCAGGCTTAAGCCTTCAGTCAGACATCCTCAGCACTGTCGTGGAGGTGGGAGAGGCTCCCACCACCACCAGCTATGAGCCCAGGTTCTGGCTGAGCAGCACTCTCCTTGTGGGAATGCACTGACCACCAGGGGGTAGCTCCTGCATTGAGCAGGATTAGGCCAAAACCAGCTTGCCCACATTCCCTGAGGGGCCTTGGTTTGCTAGAGGATGTAGGCCAGGTTGAAGGACCTACCAGTGCATGATAGGGTCCAGGGACGGACTGAGGGAGGTTCCAAGGCATGTCTGACTCATCTGACTCAGTTGCAATTGGCCGAACCACAGCAGCAAGCTAACCAACCAGTCAGAATGTCTGCCCCTGGTGATCAGTGTGCATCATATTGATTGGTTGAGTGGTCTTAACATATCATTAACATATTATGCTTTGATTGGTTGAACGGCTCACCAGCTGACTGGACACTTAGCATATTTGGCTTTTATTATATAGGATATGTGTGTGGGTGTATGTTTCAGAGAGGAAGGGAGATGGAAAGAAAGGTAGAAACATCAATGATGAGAGAGAATAATTGATCTGTTGCCTTCTGCACGCCCCCTTCTGAGGATCAAGCCTACAACCTATGTATATAGGAAATCAAACGATGACCTCCTAGTTCATAGATTGACAATCAACCATTGAGCCATACTGGCTGGTACTAATTCTATTTTTTAAGTTGTCTAGATATAATACTTGAATGTGGATTATTTCTTTGTTTTCAGTGTGCTTTTCATTCTGTTTGTAAAGTATATTTTTTTACTTTGATATCTTCCCCAAAATCTAGAAAAATAATCATTTTATATATGTCATGCTATTATTTTAAGTTCTTTAAGAACAGAGAAAGTCTTAAGAGAAAAGGAAAGTGTCTGTCTGTTATATGTACCAATAACATACTGACATCAGTATCTATGTATTTTATAGAGACTACATGGAAATGAATACATGGGTCAATATATACCGATTTTCAACTTTGATTTCATTTTCACCTTGGGAGTTATATCAAGTTTGTATATTTCACAGTACTTTCACTGCACTGCTGTTCTTTTCAGTTTCACCTAGCAACTATTAATCTTCTTCTTTGATATATTAAGTCCTTAGAGAAAAAAAATAGGAACTCTAAACAGATAATATTATCCCCACAAGTATCTCTATTTTATATATGGAGGCTAAGTACATACTCAAGAGTAATCTTGAAAGCAAATTCTTAGCCAATAATATTATTAGCATCTGCTTCAATGATGCTTTTTGATATAAATTTTAGAATCTAAATATCAACACATTAAATGACTGGAGAGTTGGCTGTAAAGAGAAAATTTTATATTCTTTAAACATTCTGTTGAAATAAACACTTATTTTAGCTACTTGGTGAACTTTAACAGTCTGAATAAGGGAGTTCATTCCTGCCATCTCTTCAAGAGGCATTTCCCCAGGTATTGCTTTTGATTTAGCAAACATTGTCTTACCACTTCTTATATTTCTGATTGAAATAAAACTTTGAAGAAGCTGTAGTGAAGAAAATGAAAGAAAAAACTTCTAAGAGAATAGATGGCCAGGAACTTAATAGACTTAATTATTTATCAAGTAGTTTCAACAAAAGATGAATGATTAAGCAAGCATAAGTGAGATTACAGTTTTCTGAATATCCTTGTATAATGTAAGGCTAAATTTCATTAGAGGGTTAAAATTTATTGATTATGACTTACATCTTAGTGAAGAGATGAATTAAGGATTGTTAGAAACCTATATGATGATACATTTCCTTCTCACACATCCCCATAACAAATAAACTTAAATGTTAGTCCCCTACCATTCTAAAAAGGATTAGGAATACATTTTATAATTTATATTGAATCAATAAATATACTTAATAACATCTTAAGGTCATATATTTTTGACCAAGGTGCAGGATTAACAAATAATATAAATTTTAATCTGAATATACCATTAGAAATCACCTTGTCTAACACTCTCATTTTATTGTGAAGGATACTAAGACTCAGATCAAGTGTATTGCTGAAGATCACCTAAGAAAACCTTAAATTAATATAATTTAAGACTTTTAGATTTTGAGACTCTGACATAGATCTCTTTCTCTACATATATTTTGGCAAAGTATCCTAACTTTAGCAATATTTTAAATAATTTTTTTCTAATTCTAATATATTTTTTTTTCTGAATGTTTTACCTAAAAATTTAGAAAACTAAAATTAGCAATGAGGTACAATTACAAATTCTAAATATCTGTGGGCATCTTCCATATTTTAAATTAAACATTATATATCCTTGAAGATATGTTTTCTTTTCTGTTTGAATACAATAAAATATTTTTCATAATTAAAATATCACTTATTTTTATTTATAATTTGATTGCCAGTATCATTGCCTATAAATTACATTAAAGAAAGACTTTCCAATTTACTAGTGTGAGTCCTATTATAATTCATTTTAGGTTATAATATATGATTATGTAATTTATAGGAAAATAATATTCAAATATGGAATTGGAGAAGAAAAGTGTAATACTAACAGATATACATAAAGAAAAAGTTTTAATTTAGTGATAATAAAAACAACAATGTGTTGTAGAAACATTTTTCTGATCAACAGTTATCAAGTTGCCATAAAAAAAAGTCTATCTGTAGAAAGAAAATCTATAGAAATTCTAAAGGAAAATAAAAATATATCCTTGAACTTCAAATAAATATTGAGTGATACTCTTTTGTGTTTTAGCATTTGGATTATTTTTCTGAGGAAGCAGAATTAAATTAAAGATTGAGAGCAAGAAGACCAAAAAATTCAGATGAAATCAAGAAGATTTCAGAGGCTTTCTGAAAGGTCTCTTTATAATTACATTGCTTTGGGGAAAAGAAATTGAGAGTTCATTGATCTAATATATCATCATTTAGATTGCACACTGTAAGTGAACAAAACAGACACAGACATCTATTTATAAGAAAATGCTAAGTAATAGAAGATTATTTTAATTTCTAGAGTTGTTAAATTTTGCTGTATTAACATTGTAGAAGAGTTTCATCAAGTAAGAAGTATAACTTCACTTCTAACTTGTTAATTTCAGAAGTAAATAAACTCATGTGAAGCCAGCCCCTATTTCTGTATAACGGTCTAAGGCCTTGCCCAAGCCTCATGCTTACAGATGAGATCCAATGCCTGATGAATAGTACATTCTGTTTTAGTGTTGTACTTGAGAATAATCCTATGTAATAAAAGGCCAATATGCAAATGTCCCTACAGGTAGGAGTTCAACCAATCAGGTGTTAGAACTGCACTGACCACCAGGGGGTGGCCCGGAACATGGTGGGTATCAGCAATGGGGCAGGCAGCTGGGTACATGAGGCCCTCCAGGCAGGCAGCTGCCAGGGACCCTACTTGTGCACGGTTTTCGTGCACTGAGCCTCTAGTATAACTATATTTGACCAGCATAAGAACCTACATTAAAGGACATTGTAGAATACAAGCAACTCTTTAATGAAGTTAATACCATTGTTTCTTACTTGTTTTGTACCGTGTCTGTGTGTTTCATTGTTGTTGTTTTACCTCCTACTTCTGAAGGAGAGCACCTGAGGATAAAATGAATATCTTACCTCCTTGAAAGCAAGTGTACAAGAAATAAAGTGATGGACAACTTATAATACTACATCTTTTTATTTGGATGCACACGTGTAAACAAGTTTCTGCTTTCATAACACAGAAATTTAGTGGGGTTTTTTGTTTTGTTTTGTGTTTTGTTGTAATCCTTTTCTGAGGAAATACTTTTCATTGACTTTAGAGAGAGGGAGAGAAGAGAGAGAAGCATTAATGTGAGAGAGATGTATTGATGGGTTTCCTCCTGTCTGCATCCCAACCAGGGATCAAACCTGCAACTCAGGTATATTCCCTGACTGGGAATCAAGCCTACCACTTTTAGGTGTACAGGATGACACTCCAAACAACTGAGCCAATTGGCCAGGGCAGATATTTAATATTTTTCCAGTTATATATGGATACTAAAGATCCGGTGCATGAAATTTGTGCAAAGTGGGGGGTGTTCTTTAGCCCAGCCTCCTCCCTCTCAAATCTGGGACCCCTTGAGGGCTGCCGGACATTCCTCTCATAATCCAGGACTGCTTGCTCCCAACTGTCGCCTGCCTGCCAGCCTGATTGCCTCTAACTGCTTCTGCCTGCCAGCTTGATCACCTCTTAACCAGTCCCCTGCCAGCCTATTTGCCCCCAATTGCCCCACCCTGTGGCCCTGGTTACCCCTAACTGCCTCCCCTACAGGACTGGGTCTCCCCCAACTGCCCTTCCTTGTAGGCCTGGTCACCCCTAACTTTCCTCCTCTGCTGGTCTGATTACCCCTAACTGCCCTCCCCTGAAGGTTTGATCACCCTCAACTGCCCTCCCTTGTAGGCCTGGGCCCTACCACCTGCCCTCCCCTGCTGGACTTCTTGTGGTGGCCATCTTGTGTCCACATGGGGGCAGGGTCTTTTGATCACATGGGGGCAGTCATCTTGTGTGTTAGAGAGATGGTCAATCTGCTTATTACTCTTTTATTAGATAGGATAGTGGCCTGGTGCATGGGTGGGGGCCACCTGGTTTGCCCTGAAGGGTGTGCTGAATCAGGGTGAGTGTTCCCTTGGGGTGTGGTGTGGCCTGGGCCAGGGGCCTGTGGTGGTTTGCAGGCCAGCCACGCCCCTCAGCTACCCAAGCAGAGGCCCTGGTATCTGTGACTTATTTATCTTATACAATTGAAACTTTATAGCCTGGCCAGGGTTTGTGGAAAGCTTGGCTTCCTCCATTGCCAGGGACAACCCAAACCTCCCTCCTGCTCTCTCTGTGACCATGGACATCTTGTTTGGGTTAATTTGCATACTTGCTTTGATTGGCTTGTGGGTGTGGCTTGTTGGTGTAGTGGAGGTAAGGTCAATTTGCATATTATTCTTTTATTAGATAGGATGATTTTGAGGGCTAAACCATCCCATGGATTGAGCATCAGATCTATGACTTACTCTGTTCTAAGACTTCTGAAGTAAGCTAAGGTGAAATGTCTGGAGCATTCTTTATAAATGTCCATCACAAAGGACATTTGTGGCCACTAATCCATTCGTAATTGAACATAAGAGTATATATCCTGTCTGGGATATAGTCCTGTGATGGCTGCATGCATAAAACTTCCTTGGGATCTCAAATAGCTTCAACACTGGCTTCTAGAAACAGAGTATATTGCCCACCCCTAGAGATAAATATCTTTTAAGTGAAAACAAACAAAGATCCTATCTTCATTCTACTAACTAATTTAGATGAACAGACTTGGGAGTAAAATACTTCAGAGGATGCAGTGTTTTTTTCAAACAAGGAATTCTGGCCTACAGTTTCTATTTGTTATCATTATTGCATCAGAATTAAGCAAGTGATAATAATTTAAAAAATATCATGCAAAAGGTTTTCTGAGGTGAGTGCCAAAGCAGTGTAGAAATTGCTAGGTTGATGACAAAAATGAAAGAATTACACAATATGATGGCATGGCATACAGATGCTATGCAAGGTTCTGACAGTAAGCTTCCTATTATGTATACATTGTACATCCTACTGTGATTATCTCTCTTTACAGATCTACAAGTTAAATTTTCTGCTCTATTGCTATATGTGTGCTAATATTGCTCTTGAATAAGTCAATAAATAAAATGACACTAAAGGGTTCAAATATTCCCTGAATAGCTTTAGCATGAGAGTTAATAACTATGAAAGATTAGAATATAGGCCTTATATATTGGATAATGTATATTTTTCAATATGTGTTAATTTTATTTTTCTAACTCTTGTTCCCTACATAGCTTCTTCCCAAATTTCCTCTGATTAACTACCTCCTTTCTTCTGAATGTTAACTAAATACTATGTAACAGGGACAGAAGTTTCACATGATTTTCATATGAACTTACAAATAAAATAACCATGGAGGAGGAGAAAATGGCGGCGGAGTAGACGGACGCCTCTGGAGCTTTGTCGCTGGGCAGAGGGAGAGAGAGCGGCTGAGAGTTGCATTGGGAGTGTTTGTTGGCAAGCTAGGAGTCAGTTGTCCTCCAGGGGAAG
>JAAGEH010000014.1:11373566-11466351 GCA_011751065.1 Lasiurus cinereus | reverse complement strand
TTGGAACTGGAGAGCCTTATGCTTAGTGAAATAAGCCAGTCAATGAAGGAGAAGCATCACATGATTGCACTCATTGTGGGATAATAAAGAACATTATAAACAGATGAACAAAAGGATAGATACAGAGACAGTAAAGCTTCAAGCAGACTGTGAAATTACAGCAGGAAGATTAAAGTTAGGTGAGGTAGATAAGAGATCAATCAAAGGACTGTATGCATGCATATAAGCATAACCAATGAACATAGACACTGGCGGGTTGGAGTATGCCTGGGAGGGAGGGGGGGCAATTGGGAGATATGTATAAAAATTAATAAAAAAATATATATTAAAAAAAATTCAATGTAATTTTATTGTGCTTATTTTTTAACAATGCATTGCTTTCCCTAAAGTCAAATTTGTACTGAAGAAATTAACTTAAATTTTAATAATTTAGGAAATGCTCTTTGAAGTAAGTCTTCTCCAGTGCCCTTCTTAAGTATGACTCTGAAGTATAGTGGAGAAGCAGAAATTCTTCCTACCCAGTGATATCTGAAGTAGTATTTTTCCTCCACAACTAACAAGTGAGTCTAGAAGGTGCTCTTGATCTCTGATAGTCTTGTATTGTAAAGTGTGATAATGCAGGATCAAGTGCAATGGTTTGTCTGACACTGCTAGAGGTGTGGTGTTAGGCTAGGAGTGCTACCTGCTCTAGGGTGCTACCACAATTGCTTTTATTGTTTTCCTCAACAGTGTTAACAAGTTAGGAGATTTATACTTATTTTAATTATCATTGGAATATGCTTTCTTCTCAAGTGCAAAAGTGAAGAAACACAAGTTCAGTGAAAACTGCTTTTGTAGATGAATCCATTAAATGCCTGCCATGCTATGATATATTTTGGTTTTGTATGACTCTGAGTGTTAACTATTTTCTGTCATTTTCTACATAATTGTTCTGGCTTTCCAAAAAGGTCAGGTCAAAACAGCCCTTTTATGAAAAGGATGGTATTGTTAACTCGCAAGCATAAATGAATGTTTCACATAGTGATTTATTGCTATATCCGAGAATAATTTCTTGAGACTAATTGATTTGTATTAAAAACAGTGTAGATTTTTTTTTCCTTTGGTCATAAAAGGAAATGATCCACATCTTACGAAAATGTTATTTGCCTCAAAAAAAAAAAGTCAAGCTCATACAAGTTTTGCATTTTTTAATTATAATGAGAGGAAAATCCACTGTTGAAGCAGAACAAATTACAAAATTTAGCATCTAGGACACCTACAATTAAGTCAGTGAACCAATACTTTCTATTTTGAACAGCTGTTTCACACCTTTTCCAAGGACTGAACAGGTTTTTGTATCCACTTGATCTATTTATATTATATTTGGATTGTCTTCAAACTTCTATTAAATGACAGCTTTTGATTAAAAAGGGACATTTGATTATGCCAATGCCATGAGACACATTACTATACATGTCACTTATTTCATCAAAAAACATACTCCTTACTAATATAGGAAACAGGAATTGGAACCTGGAGGTGATGAGCAATGTTCTCTGACTTTTCTATACAAAAATGCTAGATTTCAGAACAGAGAACCCAAGAAATCATTCCAAGCCATTATGCTCAGTTAATATTAGACAAAGGAGGTGAGAGCGTACAATGGAGATAAGACAGTCTCTTCAATAAATGGTGTTGGGAAGATTGGACAGATACATGCAAAAAAAATAATAAAACTAGACCACCAACTTACCCCACACACAAAAAATAAACTCAAAATGGATAAAGAACTTAAATATTAGATAGGAAACAATAAAAATCTTAGAAGAAGTCATAGGCAGCAAAATAGCAGACATTTGTCATAGCAATAACTTTACCTACTAATACAGCTCCTAGGAAACTAAGGAGAAAATAAACAAATCAGACTGCATCAAAATGAAAATAAAACTTCTGCATAGCAAAAGGACCCATTAACAAAATAACAAGAAAGCCCACAGCATGGGACAACATATTTGCCAATGTTATATCAGATAATGGCCTAATCTCCAATATTTATAAGGAATCCATACATCTTAACAAAAGAATGATAAACAATCCAATAAAAAAATTGAGCAAAGGACTTAAATAGACACTTCAAAAATGGACACAGAATGCCAAGAGACATTAGAAAACATGCTCAAAGTCACTAATCATCTGGGCAATGCAAATCAAAACGACAATGAGATACCATCCCATACCTGTCAGAATGCCTATCATAAAATCAACAAAAGGCAAATGCTGGTGAGGATGTGGAGAAATATAAACTCTTGTGTACAGCTGATGGAAATGCTGGCAGGTGCAGCCAGTGTAGAAAAGAGTATGGAATTCTCTCAAAAAATTAAAAATAGAACTCCCATTTGGCCTATTAATTCCACTTCTAAGACTATATCCCAAGAAATCAGAAACACCAATCTGAAAAATCATATGCCCCCCTATGTTCATAGGAGCACAATGTACAATAGCTAAGATTTGAAAACAGCCTATGTGCCCATCAGCAGATGAGTAGATTAAAAAACAGTGGTGCATCTATACAATAGAATACTACGCTGGTGTAAAAAAGGAACTCTTACACTTTGAAACAGCATGGATGGACATGGAGAGCATTATGCTAAGTGAAATAAGCCAGTGAGAGAAAGATAAATATCACATGATCTTATGCATTTGGGGAATATAATGAATAACATAAATTGATGAACAAAAATGGAAACAGATTCTCAGAAGCATAGAACAGATGTCCAACCTATGAGGGAAGGCAGGGGTCAGAAGGTGAGTGATCAACCAAAGAACTTGTATGCATGCATATGAGCATAACCACTGGATACAGGCAGTGCAGGGGGTAAGGGATGTGCTGGGGATGGGGCTGCTGGTTGAGGTCAATGGGGAAAAAGGAGACTCATGTAATATTTTAAACAATAAAGGATTTTTTTAAATGCTAGATTATCTACAGATGGAACAATTCCTGGGCATTAGATGTACCAAGGCCTTTTTAATATTAATATTAGCCTTTTCATTTACTCTGTAAGATAAAGCCCACATTTGGCATAGACATTATCATTTTTCACTTTTGACTAGGTATTGGTAAAAAAAAAATCTCACTTTCAATTACCAAAATGATAAAGCAGCTACACACTGTTAGACACATAATTCTAGCTACACACCTGCTCAGGAATTTTGGACCTAGTAAACCACAAATCTTACAGAGGCACACTTATTCAGAATTCTACTGAATTCTACAGGTTTCTCTCCAAAATAGTGATGCATAAAATAGAATATCATCAAAAAGAAAGTAGTAGTGTATTTCATCATTCAACCATGTAGTTTTATTATCTCATTTGAAATAGCACTAAAGATTCTCTATCAGCCACTAACAGTCTGTTTGCATTAGCTCTCTGGAATCCTCTGCCATTCCTTCTCTTTATCATTCTCCACACCTACTTACAAGGTATTATTTGATAATACAACATCTAGGACTGTGCTTAAAAATATCTACTCTTCCTTTGTTTGGATTCACTTTGATTTTGACAATAAAAGTCAGAGTTATAGCCGAGGCTGGTTTTGCTCAGTGGATAGAGTGTTGGTCTGTGGACTGAAGGGTCCCAGGTTCGATTCTGGTCAAGGGCATGTGCCTTGGTTGTGGGTGCATCCCTAGTGGAGGGTGTGCAGGAGGCAGCTGATCGATGTCTCTCTCTTATCGATGTTTCTAGCTCTCTATTCCTCTCCCTTCCTCTGTGTAAAAAATCAATAATATACATTTTTTTAAAAAAAGTCAGAGTTACAAATGTAACCTGGAATCTCTTCTCCAGCACTTTCCACCACTTTCCACAACACTGTTCAAACAACATATTGTATTTGCTATTGTCATCTAACAGCCTGAAGAAAAGAGACATGGAACTGATGTCCCATGCAAGGAAGAACAAGACAGCAATTGCTCTTTAGTACTTGGAGACCAGTGGCTGCTGCAGGGCTTAACAGGGTTTGCCACGTTGGGGGAGCATAGCAATACTATGGAAATTTTTAGGTAAGCAATGTTAGGTGGAGAAAACAGAAAAATAAATCAAATTTCAACATGACAGTTTTGCACAGTTCCTACTAGGGAGATTGAAAGGGTAATTGGATATTATGAACTAGAGGCCTGGTGCACAAAATTTGTGCATGGGCAGGTTCCCTAGGCCTGGTTGGTGATCAGGCCAATTGGGGTCTTCTGGCTGCCAGCCGGGACCTCCCTTCCCTGACTGCCAGCTGCCAGTCAGGGCTTTCCTTCCTTTAGCACCTCTCCCTGGTCGTCAGCGCATGTCACAGCAAGCAACCAAACTCCCAGTCTTCTAATCAAACTCCTGAGGGAACAATTGCATATTAGGCTTTTATATATATAGACTAGAGGCCCAGTACACAAAATTTGTGCATGGGGGATTGGGGGTGGGGTGGGGAGGTTGTTTCCCTCAGCCCAGCCAGCACCCTCTCAAATCTGGGAATCCTTGAGAAATGTCTGACTTCCTATGTAGGCCTGATTCAACTGTGATCGAGCCTATACAGGCAGTAGGACATCCCTTTCACAGTCCAGGACTGCTGACTCCCAACCGCTCACCTGCCTGCCTGCCTGATTGCCCACAATCACTTCTGCCTGCCACCCTGATCACCCCCTAACCAGTCCCATGCCAACCTGATCAATGCCTAACTGCTTCCCTGCTGGCCCAATTGCCCCTAACTGCCCTCCCCTGCTGGCCTGGTCACCCCTAATGGCCCTCCTATACTGGCATTGTCACCCCCAACTGCCTTCCCCTGCCAGCTTGGTCACCCATAACTGTCCTCCCTGCAGGCCTGGTTGCCATCAACTGCCCTCCCCTACAGGCCTGGTCATCTCTAACTGCCCTCCCCTGATGGCCTGGCACCCCCAACTTCCCTCTCCTGCTGGCCTGACCCCCCTGCAACTGCTGTCCTCTGTTGACCTGGTCACCCCCACTTGCCTTCTTCTGCTGACCTGGTCATCCCTAAATGCCCTCTCCTAGAGGCCTGATCACCCCTATTTTCCCTCCCCTGCAGACCATCTTGTGGTGGCTATCTTGTGTCCACATGGGGGTGGCCATCTTTGACCACATGGAGTGGGGTCATCTTGTGTGTTGAAGTGATGGTCAATTAGCATACTGCTCTTTTATTAGATAGGGTAGGCAAAAAAAGTAAAGAGAAAATAAATTGGTTCGGAATGTTATGAACAAAATAAACCGATGAACAAAATAGATCCAGAGACATAGAAGCATGGAACAGACTCACAAATTTCAGAGGGAAAGCAAGGCTAGGAAGGGCAATGGTAGGGAGTGATTAACCTGGGAGCTTATATGCATATATGCAAATTGCATGGACACAGAAAATAGTGTGGTGAAGGCCTGGAAGGGACAGGTGTAGTGTGGAGGGGATTAATGGGAAAAAAAACACCAAAAAAACAAAACAAAGTGGACATCTGTAATACTTTCAACAATAAAGATAAATTTAAAAAATTCATTGATCAGACCATCAAACCTCAGAGGGAAGGTAGGGGAGGGTGGGGTAAGGGGGAGATATCAACTAAAGGACTTACATATATGCATATAAGCCTAACCAGTGGACACAGACATCAGGGGGAGACATGAGTGGGGAAGGGCAATGGAAGGATAAGGACACATATACTTAATACCTTAATTAATAAAGAAAAAAAAACTGAAAAAAGGAGGAAATAAATGATACACTCAAGATAAGTAAAAATAAAACATTAGAAATGAAGATATATAGTTGAAATAAAGAAACTGGGTTATTATGAATAGGCAAAAGAAGGAAGAAATGGTTATTATGAATAGACAAAGGAAAGTAAAAAAATTAACATAGGTTGGTCTCATAGTCTTTTCCTTCAAGTGCTCATAAATGAACTCTTTTTGTGGGTGAAAATCTAAAAGGAGGGAATTTTTGCTCATAGTCCCCTCTTATTAGTCTCAAGTCTTCCGGGAATGGTGCTACTTTATTTTAAATTTTTTTTCTATTTTCCATTTCCATCCATCTTGCCTCACCAACAGGCACTCGAGGCACTGCAGTCCAGTGGAATGTCCTACTCTGTTTATCCCAGTGGGTCTACAACTTCAGAGGATATAGAAATAAACTGAAGAGATTGTTAAAAATACAGATTCTTGTGAACCAATGAGACTTAGAGAATTTTAATCTAAGCTATAGCAAAGGACCGCATAGTTTTAAAAGCTCCCTGGTTAATAAAAAGGAAAAAAATAATAATCTTATATAATAAAGGGCTAATATGCAAATAGAACAAATAGTGGAGAAACCAAACAACTGAACAACCTGAAACTATGATGTGTGCTGAACACCAGGGGGCACACACAAAACATGGTGGGCATCAACAGCAGGAGGCAGAGTGTGGAATATGGCAGATGACAGCTGCAGTGGGATGGTGGAGCAGGTGAGTAGGGGCGCCAGATCAAGGCAAGGAGCCAGTCACTGTCATCAGGGTGAGCCTCTGTTGGTTACTGAAAACTCTTGTTCCCACACACCACAGTTCCACTGGGCACTCGCACCTGCTGCTGACACCAGCCCCACTCGCATCGCAGCTGGTGCTGGAGCCACCGCTCACACCCACAGCTAGTCTCCAACACTGGTCCTGATCACTTGGCACCATCAGCAGGTGTGAACAGGGCTTCTCCACCTCCCCCTGCTCCTGAGGGCCAATTGGGGCAGAAACCGCTGCTTGCACCTGCTGATGGCACTGGCCACCCTTGCACCCACTGCTGGCACTAGTCCCAATTGCTCTGCACCATCAGTGGGTGCAAGAGGAGAAGTGGGGGAGCAGGGCTGCCAGAAGACAGGGGACCAGGGGCCACGGTGGGAGGGACAAGGTGGGAGTGCAGAAGATGGGCCGGGACCCCCTCCTGTGCCCAATGCAGCCTCTAGGCCCACAGTTCCTTTCAAGGTGCATGAATTCATGCACTGAACCCCTAGTAAAAAGATAAAAGCTCTCTGGTAATTAAAAATGTGAAAACCTCTCCTTTAAAGAGATAAAATATATATCATATAAATAATCTTTAAGGTGTTTAAAAATTGCATGACTGAAAGAAGATTAACTGAATCTTTAAAATGTAATTGGCTATCTAATCTTGAGTAACTGTCAATAAAAACTCTCTAAAATCGTAAGTTCTGTGTCAAGAAACATAATAAAGAGATAACATAACAAATTTGGTGTTTATAGATCATATGGTTGTTATTGGCAGATCCTGAGTCATATTTATGGCTAGAAAAAATTATCTAAAAAATACACAAGGTAATGTTTGCCTTTTATCTTCAATTATAATCATTTGTTGACTATCATAGTTGAAAAGGCTAATATGCAATGCAAATGCGTTTCATTTTGTAAGATCTTGTGCAACATAAAATAGTCTAAATTAACCCTTAATACACTGAGTATCTGGAGTAGTGCCTAATGTATTATAAAGATTTTATTATTACTTGTTGAATTAGTCAATAATAATAAATTTGCTTATAACTATTTTCCATTTATAAACACTTGACTAATTTTAATCTGCAATAAAATAAACATTTCTTTTATATTTCTCTTATGTACTCTAATCATTAAAATGTTTAATTAAATTAGATTATTTTAGGGATAAGAAACTAAAAATTGTGACAGTTTCCAGATAATTTCTATCAAGTTAAATTACACTTATTAAAAACAGAAATATTTTTATTTATCCATAAATTTAAATTATTACATTAAGAGAGGGGACTATTTTAAATCGAACAAATGGATATCTTTCACAATAGAATGGGATGAAAATTAAAATGGATGAATGATCTAAGAATTTTTTCTCTATATATATCATGCAATTTTCCATTTTTGTCACTCATATTTATCTCTCATAAGCATATGTTTCTTAGTGATTGAATACAGCATATACATTACACCTGAGGAATCTTGCTAAAATGCAATTTCTAATTTTTATGTCTATGAGGAAATCTGAGATTTTAAATTTCTAGCAAATTCACAATTGATGTTGATGCTGCTTGTCTGGTGACCATATTTGGAGTAGCAAGGATTTAACACACTTGGAAAATATGTTTAATATGGATGCTGGAAATCTGGATACAAATGATAGATCTCTGGTGATCTAACTCTATGTGTTGATACAGTTTATTCAGCCACTCTGGATATCTGTGCTCTAAGCTGTAAAACAAGCTTGATGTATGCCGCCAAATTTCTTGCAGTTCTAAACTTAGATGGGTAGAGCACTTCATCACATTCCATCACTTGTCATTTCCCCTTACTCATTTTTAAAGTAATATATACAAAGGAAATATGCCTATGAAACCATGCCAAGAACTCTGGAAGGACTTTCTCTCTATCAAGTCCTTTGCCCATTCCTTGAAGAGCTATGCAGGGATCCCTGCTGTCTAGACAAGACACCTCAGCCACCAGCTGCTCCCAACCTGGCTTCAAATGGCTTTAGTCTCAGAGAGGTGCTCAGCAGGCCCATGGCTTTCAGCTTCCCTCTGCAGCTGTTCACAGTTGATAATGAACAGAGTCGATAATCTCTCTCTACATTTTTTTTACAACACCTGGATTTTACCAAGCACAATTCACTTTTTGGTTGTTGGCATGGGAGAGAGGAATGTGCCATGATATATACTGCAACTTCATTTACAAAGCTTTCAAATTTCGTAGTGTAGTAACCTTGACAAGCAGTAGTGACTTGAAAGAACATAAATGCCATCAAAAGTACTATATCCGTATTTATATGATAGGAAAGTAAGTATAGTTTTCACACATACAGCCACACGTTTCCTGAATATTACTTAGTCACCCAGACAACAGTATCTTTAATTGTACTGCAGTATCCTCCATAAACTATCACTATGTTGTGTCCTGCAACAAGCTTATTAAGGGAAAAACAAGGCTCTATAATATATTGTTATGAGCAAACAATTTATGAAAATAATTCTCACGAGATGAAACAAGAAATTCTGTAACCAATGCACTCAATTATACATATTCTGTCAGCTATCACTTTCCGTTTATTAATAAAGCTGATCACTTTAGAATAACAATATAGACTTTTCTAAAATAGAATGTTTTGTACAAAAATTCATTAGCTAACAACATACAACTGTGAGTAGTTTGGTTTTATTCACTATGTACTATTTCAGGTTCATTCACTAAGGGCACACTTATTCTTAATACTTATTTCTATAATGCACTGAACAGATGGCAGCTACAATATGTTGTACACAGCAGGAAAGATAATCAGGAATAGGTAAAGCACAATTATTCCCCTCAGTCTTCCCCTTTCTACATTTGATTATGTCTAGTTGAGATTCAAATTTGAATAATTTCAAAACATACCAAAATATCTGCCATTTTTACATATAAAATAATGATTAATGTAACCTTTAATTCTACTACTAATGTATACAATCGAAATTTTAGTCAGTAAAAGTTGGGTACTTTAAAATAGTTTTGAAGTCAGCATTGCAATACCAGCAAATAGGACTGAGATTACCATAGGAGATATCTATAACTTCACCTATAAATCTAATTAGTCGTAAAGTCAGAGAAGGTCTGTCTACCAGAATATCCTAGAATGCCTTCTTACATGAAGACAATCAAGAATAATCAATAATACTCTGCTGAGCTAGACCTATATTAAAAATTAAAGCTAGCAGGATGCTAAGTCACTGTTAAATGGCAAGATGTAGTTGAATAATCACCTACAGACAGGACTAGAAAATCTCTGTGAGCGCAATCTACTAGCCATTCAGGCAAATTGGCATTGCTGAGGAATCCCAGGAAGAAATAAGAGAAAGCAGACCACTGGGATGTGCCCTTCTCAAAAGTCTTTTTCACTAAAGACACCAGTAGAAATACTGCCACAAGAAATGTTGACAATCACTGAGGGAAAAATACCTCCCTGGACCAAATCAAAGGCTGACACTAGGCAAAGTTTCACATCTAATTGTGTGTTAACTGCATGTTTCTCTTTTTGGTGTAAAAAGTATCTAATCTATATACACTATTATGTCAAAGAGGCACGTGAAATTACTTACAAATGAAAAGAACCAAAATCAGGAAAGGTTATGCTGCAGATTTTTCAAGAGAAGAAATATTTTTTAACATTTCCAATTGGTTAACATTTCAATATTTTCATATTTTGTGAAGTCCTTTTATGTACTTATTTCATTGGGAGCCCAATACAAACATATATGTATATTATTTGTAGATAAGAAAAATTAGGCTAAAATTACATGAGCATAACTTAAACTCAGATTATCTGCTTCCACATATTATACTCTCTGAATATAATGATATAAAAGGACAGGTATTTGCCTGCAATTTAGTACAAATAATAGCAGGAAGAAGACCAAATGCTATAATGAGATATGAGAGAAACAGAGTCTCTGCCATAGGCTTGGATTTAGGGACTTCAAAAATTTATGTATAGGGACAAGTAGGAATTATCAGCAAAACCAGAAATGTATTTCCCCATCCAAAGAAGCTAGTGAAGAAGACAGTTTAAATTTAGCGATAAGAGTAAAATACCAAATTTGGAAACTACAATGAGAAACAACAGGTTGTTTATTAGAAATTTTTATCTATCAAAGAATCCTCCCTCTGGTATAATAAAGTGCTTTCATTCAAGATTCTTGGCTAGTGTGATTTTGCTGGTGATTCAATTCAATTTGTGATGTTAGACACACAAAGCCATTAGGTAATGTGAGTAATCACTTACAAAATAAAGGACCTTGTCTGGCAGGCTTCTGGTATTTTGTTAAATGCATGTCAGTTCTTTCATTTGTACTTTTGTAAGTGGTTGGTATTATCTTTTTATATAGAGTAAACTGAGCCTTCAAGGAAGAGATGAGGGATGTGAGTTCTATTTTTAAAGGCTGATAGGTCTTGAATAATTGCAAGGGAAGTGGAATGGCAAAAGCCATTCCAATGAGACAAAAAAAGATTTTAGTGAAGGCATAGAGGTTAAAATGTAGAAGATAAGTTTCTGGAACAGTAAGTAAAATGGGTTGAAGATAGAGAAGAAATGAGCTCTGAGGAACAAGTGGAAGGAAGGATGGTCATGCAGTGCTGGCTCCCAATGAGAGGGTTTTAATGATCTGCAAGGGAAGCATAATACCAGAGAGAAATTATTTGTCTGGGTACTTTGAATTATTTGGTGCAGCTGAAATAGGCAGAAATAAAAATAATTATCTGTGGAGTTGAGACTAAGGAAAATAGTGAATCAGAATTATTATGGCCCATAAGATAACTTTGATATCAAACACACAGAAGAAATCTTAATTCTTCAACTATTTTCTAACATTTCAAGTATAAAATAAGATGGGAAATTATGTATTCTGAGATTTAATGATATATTTCCTCAGATGTAATTTTTCATACTACTCTTTTATAAATTAAATATAAAGGTAGAAAGTTAAAAGAATATGAAAAAGCTAGTTGTCAGACATAAGGGCATACATATGCATTTACTCTTTCTTGATAGGCTTCCTGTCTTAAAAATTTCTCAGCTGCTTCCTAATTTTATTACCTAGATTGAAAGCTAGTAATCATTGTTAAGGACCACTCTTTCTGTGTCCTCATCTCTGGGCTCTGCAACCAGAACACAGGGATTCCATTGCATGGAAGTGACTTCATTGTTACTTGTTAAATGACCAGTGGTAAATTTTTAAACTCCCTAATCTTAATGCTTCCATCTCTTAAAAGGAAAAAAATAATAATTGTGTCTAGCCTTGGCGTGTGTGGTGAATGGTGTCCCATGTACCACGAAGTCACAGGTCAAGTCCAAGTCAGGGCACCATACCTCGACTGCAGACTCAGTCCCCAGTAGGGGATATGCAGGAAGACAATTGATCCATGTTTCTATCTCTCTATTCCTTTCCCTTCCTCTCTCTCTAAAATCAATAAAAACATTTTTTTTAATGGATTAGCTCTCTAGAGGAAGAGCTTATCCAGGATTTTCAGATTGGCTTTGCTATCACATGTATCCTTATGAGGGATAGGCATAGGGAGTTTTGGAACCCAGTGACACACTGAAGAGACACAGAGAAGAAGAACTAATGCAAATTAGAGTGATGTGACGCCATATCAAGCAACACCTCGATCTTACCAGAAGGTGGAAGAAGCAAGGAGTGGATTCACCAGTAGAACCCTGCTAATACCTTGATTTCAGACTTCTGGGCTCCAGAATTGGAAGAGAGTACATGTTGCTTGTTTTAAGTCTTCCTTTTTTGGTAATTTGTTACAGCAGCCATAGGAAACTAATACAGTGAGCCCACCCACCAAAGCAAAGTCCTTAGAGTCTGGCATCACTCTCTGTCTATGTTCCACTAAGAATTTCCATTTGGGATTTTCAAGATCCAAGTCTCACTTGAAGTCTAGGGATTACTTTTCCCATAATGGACACAGTTTCACATTATGTTGTTACAAACTTTAATACAGTACTTCTCAATTATGCCTTTTCAGAACTCGAGAGTGAAAAGTGGAAAGTGCATTCACAAATGATATAATACAACTAGAGGCCCAGTGAATAAATTTGTGCATGGGTGGGATCTGGCCAGCCTGTCCTGATGGGGGCCCATGGCGGCCGGGGGGGGGGGCGTTTGACCTTGATGTGGGAGGCTGGCCAGAAGGCCCCACCCATAATGGGATGGGAGTGGCCAAGCAGGGGCTAGGCTGGATGGGGAGAGGGGCTGCAGGCAGTTGGCTGGCTGGCCTTGCCCCCAAATGGAGTAAGGGGACTGATTGGGGGCAGGGCTGGCCAGGAAAAAGGATCATGAGCTGATTGAGATGAGGGGCGGTCAGGGGTGGAGCTGGCCTCGGGAAGGGGCCATGGGAAGTTGGCTGTCCAGCCCCGCCCTTGAGTAGGCCAGTTGGTCAGCTGCAGTGGGCGTCATAGCAATTAGTCCTTCTGGTCGGTCATTCTGGTTGTTCTGGCATTCTGGTTGCTGGCTTTTTACATATATATATATCTATATCTAGATATAGATAGATAGATAGATAGATAGATAGATAGATAGAAGTGACATGGGACCAAAACTTTTCTACATGATCTGTGTTTATCTAAACACTCTAAACACTTTACTCAGGGCATCCAGGTCTTTGCTTTTTCCTGAATGTATCCAGCCTGCTCCCACCTCAGACATGTACATTTGCCATGTAGCTGAGTCCCTTGTATTCTGAAGGTTTGGGACAAATGTCACCATCTCAGCTAATCTTTCATGGATCACCCTATGTGAGTCCACACTTGTCCAACCCTGGCCCTTTGAAAATTTTCATACCTCTTCCCTGCTGTATTTTTTATAGCACTCACCATCACCTCATAAACTATGCATGTGTGTGTGTGTGTGTGTGTGTGTAGAGTTTATATATATATAATCTACATGTCTATATATCTACCTATCTACATATCTACTTATCTATATATCCATATATCTATATATCTATCTTACCTAGTAATAGACAAACATAAATTTACTGTACCTCTGCTATGCCACCAGCCAATCAGGAGGGATATGCAAATTAATTCAACAAAGGTGGTGGTTAATTTGCATACACAGGCCATGAGTGAAGGGGGCAGGATGCTTGCATTGTCACCATGGCAATTCTGCCCCACCCCTGGTTTCTCAGGGCCTCTGGGCAATGTGGGAAGACGGGGCAGGAGAGGAAAAAGGTGGCTCCCAGAGCAGAAAGCAGCAGCTCTGGGGCCTGAGCAGAAAGGGACTAGACCAGAGTGGAAAGACCAGCCAAGGAAAGGAAAGTCCATTCTAGCACGAATCTTCGTGCATTGGGCTTCTAGTATAACTATATATCTATATATAGATATATCTATTAGTTTAACCATTTCTATTTATTTCACATATTTTCCAGAGACAAATAAAGGTAAGGTATCATTTATGTTTTGTCTACTGTTACATCCATAGGACCATAGCACCTACAATAATTTCTGGCACAAATATGTTAAAAATATGAGTTATTTTCAACTAATACTTTTGTTGTGTTAAAAAAAAATTATTCTAGTTAAATGAACTCTTTCAAGTTTTGAGTAGATTCACCTCACCTAATTGTAATGTGTCCTGTTCTGACATAGGATACACTAGATAAGCAGTGCTTAAAATGAATTTGAGTAAACTAATTCTTAAACCATCATTATTTGTGAAACTTTAATATAAACAAAAATAGCTTAAAGAAAGTAACAGAAGACATAATATTATTTCCTTGCAGAATGGTTGCAAATAGCTAATGGGTTATAACTTCTAGTCAGCTTTCTAAAATGTCAGGGGTAACAGAAACATAGCTCAGTAGTTATGATATCAAGGTGAAACCAAACCTTTTCCTATAGTGTGCAACACTGTAATAAGAATGTTTTACTGACATGCGGCCATAGTACACTCTTCAGAACAGCATGGCAACTCACTCCAGCTAGTAGCCAAGAATAATAACTACTATGAAGCACTGCCCATGAACCTGCTTTCAAAGACTGTTTTCATCACCAACATTTTAAACTTTGTGTTTCTCCATATCCACATGTTAATAGACTGATAGTCCCTTTATTTGCCTTCCAATATTTTTTCTATTTAATAATTTTTTATATTTGTGCAATTTCTTTATGCTCTTAATGCTACTAGGTCTTAAAGATTGTAAAACAATATTTAGAACTTAAATGGTAAATTACTAATTTAAAGTTCTGAATAAATAAATAAGTATGGCCGAAATCGGTTTGGCTCTGTGGATAGAGCGTTGGCCTGCAGACTGAAAGGTCCTTGGTTTGATTCTGGTCAAGGGCATGTACCTTGGTTGCAGGCATATCCCCAGTAAGGGTGTGCAAGAGGCAACAGATTGATGTTTCTCTCTCATCGATGTTTCTAACTCTGTATCCCTCTCCCTTTCTCTCTGTAAAAAATCAATAAAATACATTTAAAAAATATAAATAAATAAATAAGTATGATTATGTGTTCTGAAAAGAAAGTATTTCCAAAAAATCAATATGGTTCTCTTAAGAAAGAATGTGTCATTATTTCATGAATCCTTTAGCCAATGGTATATCTCATGCTAATTGTAATAAAAGCTATAAAATTTAATAGCACTTTAAAAGAAGTCTATCAGCAGCTAATAAAAATATATTTTAATTGAGGAAACTAAATCATGAAATCCTATCAAATAAAGAGGGAATATGCTAATTGACAGTGATGCCCTAAAAAGATGGTGGTGCCCATAGCCAATAGGAGGGTATATGCTAATATGCTGCCATGCCCTCAAAAATGGCGACACCCACAGTCACAACATGGCAGCGCCAAGTCCTCTCAGCCCCACCAGGGAGGCAGGTGCACTGCATGGACAGGCCCACTCCCAGGTGAGTCTGGCCACTCCTCATGCCTGACTCCAGAGTCCCCCAGTCCCCTCAGACCCCTAGCTTCCTAGGCAAGCCTCAGCTGGTGGCTGCCCAGCTACTCAGGGCCACCCCCAGGTGAAGGCAAGCATCAGATGTCAGCTACCCAGCCATCCAGGAATGGACCAAGGAATGTCCAAATGACTGAACAAGCAGGTTGCATGGGGTGACCAGGTTGGCAGGGGGGCCATGAGGGATGACCAGGCTGGCAGGGGGGCAGTTGTGTTTGACTAGACAGTAGGGGGACCTGTTTGGGGTGATCAGGCTGGCAGGGGGGCAGTTAGGGGCAATAGGCCAGGAGTGGGGTCAATAAGAGGCCACTGGGCCAGCAGAGGGGGCAGTTGGGGGCAGTAGGGGGAGTGTAGTTGGGGCCAACCAGGTCAGCAGGGTAGAGCAGTTAGAGGTGACCAGGTCAGTGTGGGGGGGCAGTTAGGAGCAACCAGGTTGGTAGGGGGTGCAGTTAAGGATGACCAGACAGGCAGGTGAGTGATTAGGATCCAGCAGTCCAGGATTGTGAGAGAGATATCCACCTACCGGTCTAGACCTGCAGTCTAGACCTGCAGTAGGACATCCCCTGAGGGGTCCTGAATTGGATAGTGTGCAAGCTGGGCTGAGGGGATCCCCCACCCCCATGCATGAATTTTGTGTACTGGGCCTCTAGCCATAGAAATAATGGTCATGATCAAAGAACTAAACTCGGTTTAATGGAACCTCATAGGCTTGGTCTGTGCACCGTGGAAGGAGGTGTTAGTTCATTAATCCCCACCCCCCTCCGCTACTTTCTACCCCCAAATTATTCTGGAATAATCCAAGAAAGATGCTTCAGATTCACAATAATGAATAGTTACACATATAACACAACTAATGCATTGTTCTAAAAGGAGAAATGTGGGGAAAAAAAGAGACTTAAGAAAGAATTGTTATTATTTCATGAATCCTTTGGCCAATAGATTTAGTGATAAACATTTTATTAGCTTTTGTTTCTGCAACCTGGATTTTTAAAAAGTGAAGTAGATTGTTCTGAAGTGCTTATATCAATGATTCACATTCTGGAGTTTATTATGCAATATAAATTATTTTGCCAAACATACAAAAAAGATTATAAAGAATTAAGAGCAATAAAGAGTTTCAATGATGGAATATTACAGAACAATCACTTATCAAAAAGTTCGCTGCAATTATATTTAAAGTGCATATTGATTATTACTATTATTATCAGGCATAGTAGCAGTAATAAAAGGGCAACATATTAACACAATTATGTTTTATTCAGGAATAAGGATTTCTTGAAGTAATCATTAAGAGTTATTGGCCAAGCCCCAGAATAGGGAACAGAGAAAAATCAATGTAAATAAAACATAGTTGAGTTAATATCCCCCTCTCTCTCTCACACACACACATGCACACGCACATGCACACTTTGAAACTATAATTTAAGTCCCTATCAGGTAAATGACACAGAGACTAAATTTTATATTACGAAAAATAGCTGCTGTAGCTCATTTGGTTGAGTGTCCTCCCATGCATTAAAAGGTCACTGGTTTTATTCCTCAGGTCAGGGCACATGCTCAGGTTGCAGGTTTGATCCCTGGATGGGATATGTAGGTTGGGAGGAGGCAGCAAATTGATGTTTTTCTCTCACATTGATGTTTCTTTCTCTCTTTCTCTCTCCCTTCCTCTCTTTCTAAACAATCAAACAAAAAAACAACAAAAAAACACGTATTTTAAAACTAAATTAATTAAAATTCATTAGAAATCTATATAATTATGGAGAATTTTAATCCAGCTTTCTTTTTGAAGGAAAACAAACACAAGTCTTCCCCACACCCCCTATTTATTTATCCCATGTTTTTTCTAATGAACCTTGAAACTTCAGGGAGGCTTATATTTCAAGAGAGTATTAATGGGCCAGCAAAGTGTTTTGGTTTTTGATTTTTTAAATGTTTTTATTGATTTTTAGAGAGAGAGGAAAGAAGAAGGATAGAAAGACATAAGCATCAATGAGAGACAGATATCAGTTGGCTGCCTCCTGAATGCCTCCTACTGGGGATTTACCTCATACTCAGGCATGTGCTCTGACCTGAATTGAATCAGGAACTTCTTGGTGTATGGACAAAGCCCAACAAACTGAGACACACCAGCCAGGCCAAAGTTTTGCTTTTGTTTCTAATGAAGAATTCCACCTGTGCATTAGTTAACAAAATTAAAATGTCCTACAAAAACAGCTACAGCAAGTGATCTTTTAAAGGTTCTGTGAAAGATAAGGGATTAATATCCAAAACTTATAAGGAACTTAAAAAACTCAACAGCAAAATAACAAACAATCTAAATAAAAAATGGGCAAAGGAACTGAATAGACTCTTCCCCAAAGAGGACATACAGATGGCCACTAGACATATGAAAAAATGCTCAATGTCACCAATCTACTGGTATATATATAAGAGCCAAGTGATCAAACAACTGGAACAATCAGGAGTGGGGCTGGCTGGCCAACCTCCCATGACCCCTTTCCCCAGCTGGCCCAGGCCCAATCGGTACCCCGTTGGAGCTGGCTAGATCCCACCCATGCACTAATTAGTGCACTGGATCTTTAATCATCAGATAAATGCACATTAAAACCACAATATCACCTCACACCTGTCAGAATGGCTACCATCAATAAATTAATAAACAATGATGAGAGGATGTGGAAAAAGGGGATCCTGCATGCATTGTTGGTGGAAATGCAGATTGGTGCAGCCACTGAGGAAAACTATGAAGTTAGTTAAAAAAATTTGAAAATGAAACTCCCTTATGACTATTAATTCCTCTTCTGGAAATTTACCCAAATAATCCTGAAACATTAATTTGAAAAAATATATGCACCATTATTTTCATAGCAGTGTTATTTATAATAGACAAGATTTGGAAGTAGCCAACGTGCCCATCGGTAGATGATTGGATGAAACAGTTATGGTACATTTCCACAATGGAATACTACTGGGAGAGACTTGAGGACATTATGTTAAATTAAATAAATCATTTAATTTAATTAAGCTATCAGAAAAAGATAAGTAACATATGATTTAATTCATATGTGGAATCTGATGAACAAACTGAACTTAGAAACAAAATAGAGACAGACTCATAGATAGAGAGCAGGCTGGCCACTCTCAGGAATGGGACAAGACAGTAGAAGACATGGAGGAATTGAACAAAAAAGGAAAGAGAAAAAAAAAGAGAAAGAACTCATGGACATGGACAACAATGTGGTTCTTAAATGTGAGGGAAAAAAGGTGGAGTTGGGGGTGGATGAGGGTATAGGAGGGATAAATGGTGATGGCAAAAATAAAGAAAAATTTAAAAATAATAACAATAACAACTCCTGTAAAATTGAGATAACCTATAAATTTAATAAAATTAAAAATTTCATGAACAATTGGCAATAAAAATAATTTCAAAATAATTTACATTTAGCCGATGAATTTTATTGTTTAGGTTCCAAGTTGTTATAGTTTTTTCCTAGAATACAACTGAAACTATGATCATTCTTTTACATGTTTTATAAAGCAGGGTAATATCACATAACACAATAATATTGCTCTAACAGTCCAAGTGCACGTATGACTATATACTGACATATATTACATATAGAAAGGTGAAAGGATGAATAGATAGAATAGAAAGAACAGATGTGTGTGTGAGTGTGCATATGTGTATAAAATGATTAATAAACATCACATTTTTATCCACAAAGTAAAACAAGATATCATGGTGAACAAATAATCACTAGGTATTTACTTTGAAGCACTGGTATGGATCAAATCATGTAATTTTTTTTCTATACCAACTGAAATATTGCCTTTGGTTGTTGGTTTATTATTTATTAATTTCAAACTGATGTCAATTTGTATAAAAATGCATCAAAATATATATGTAAATATAACAGCATGACCCCCTATTACTTTTAATTCTATTTTCTTTTATTTCTAATGAATAGAAAATATTAGAAACATGCCAATCATTACCTTTTAGACATGACACAAATTAAATATATATAATAGCTCTGTATAAGACACATTTTTGCAATAAACATATATTACAATTCATGAAGTAAAATGGTAACTCTGGCATACACTGATTTTTATTTGGGGAGTTATTCAAGTTTATCTATATTTCAAAGTAATAAGGTTGCAATGACATGAATAAAGATATTTTTCATATGTCTAGGATATCATATGTATTCATACTGTCAGTGTTAATTTTATAAAAATATTTCTTTGCAAAGCATGTCAGGAATTAAGAAATAAAAATACTTTAATTTTAATTCCCTCAAATATTCAGTATTGGGGGAAAAACTCGACTTTCTGTTAGTATGTTTGTGTACATGCATTTGTATCAATTATTAAGGAATTATATATTCATTCTTATTTGTTTTCATTTTATTGTTTTCTAAAATTAGTGTGCAATACTGACAAGTGCCTGTTAAATAGTTATGAAGTTAATCATATGACTTACTAAATATTTATCAAGTTCATCATATGACCTATTTTTTAAATTTGGGGTATTCCAGGAATACGCTCCAGTGGTTATATTGTATTTTTCTGTTACTCTGCTGAATTAATTCTACATATACTTAGGAATTTTACACTTACTGGGTACTGTATTGGTAGCACATGCACAGTACAGTGTTGAACATACAGTTACTTGTCAAACCTTCCTGAATTTTCTTTCTAGTTTTTATAAAGAATAGCAGAAGAGTGAAGGACAACCTCTGCAGTGTTGAGCTGAGCAGACTGCTCATCTGCTTACTTCTACCAGGAGTAATATTTGGTCCTTTTTGTGTGTGCATTCTGATTTTCTTTTAGAGGACAGCTTTCAACCATATTCCTTTCGTGGAATCTAGATGAGACCAAAGCCTTCTCTCCAGGTGTGTACTTTGTAACCTTCTATTCAAGTGGTTCTCAAAGTATGGTTATCACATCACAACTTCAGCATCATCTGAGAAATTGTATGAAATGTAAAATTATTGGGCTGCAACCCACCTGTGTATTAAATCCCAGTGATGTCTTTCAATAAGCCATATGGGTGGTGCTGATGCATACTAAAAGCTTGCAAATGCCAGGATAAAGTGGTTGTTTTAGAAATGGTCATGTGTCATAGGATGACCAAGAGTCAATCCTGAAACTTCTGAGGGAACTGATGAAAAAAGGCACTGCATTCTTATATGGCTAAAATACGAAAGCTGGAATGTCTAAGTCTGGAGCTGTTGCATGACCATCTTGTCTTCACTTAAGAAAAAGTGGTTGGGATTATAACCAAACAAAGGAAATTAGAGCTGAAGGAGGCTGAAGGGGCTAGAGTTTAGTAATAATTTTTAGAATCTTATCTCAATGTCAGAAGAATTATCGTAGTTCTTTTACATTATTAAGCCTTTTTCTTTCTTAAGTAAATTTGAGTTGAATTCCTGTCAGTCACAACAAAACACATCAAAGAAATACAAAGTTGTAGTCAAAGAAATACAGAGGTTGTTTTCATTTTTATGCTATTCAATGTATATATTTTTTCCCCAATTTGGGACTCATGAAGTTGGAAATTAGAAAAACAAGGTTCATGTCTGAGAATTTTATTTCATCAACACACAAACCCAATATAGGCAAACTCTTCTGAAAGAACTACTAGATCCAGGGCATCCACTATGACTTGACAGAAGGTTAAACATAGAAAGAAATAATGTATCATTAAGGAAAAAATATATGGATGCCTATGGCTGCATAAGAAAAAGTATCATAGAAGCAAATATTGACAAGACTTTGGCAAGCACTCTGAGGAAAGGAATATTGGGATAAAGCATCAATAGTGCTATCAGATAGCAGGTATGTCTCTATTATGAATATGGGTGTAACTGACTGATTATAATGTCATTAATATATTAAAAGCATGTAATAAACCTCACTTGGTTTGACTATTTCTGTATATAAACAAATAAGAAGACATATTTATAATTTGGCTGCCCACAAGTTGAATTTACAAACATACTATTTAACATAGAAATAAACAGAAAAAGTTTCAGGATTCCTAGACTCGGCTAATATTCAAATGCAGAAAACATGAGTCTGTTCCTCATAGAAAGCTAATTAATGAAGCAAATGATTAGTAATATTTTAGAAAAGAAAAAAAAGAAAGTAGTAACTTTCTCATAATATCTAAACCTAACTTTTGTATATTTGTGTTATTTGACCCAGATGAAATATTAACAGTCTCTAAGACAATAAATGATCCTTGGCAAATAAGGAATTCATCTAATTCACATAGTTTCATTGATATAATTGTTCTATTAAAAGGCCTTAATTATTTCTGAATTAAGGCCTTATTATGGAGCCTTAATTATATCTGAAAGTTCCATTAAAATCTTGGCAAATTAGCAGACATTTTAAGTCAGTTGGGAGCTACCTGCAAAGTTTTTCTTTAATTATTTTTGGTTAGTGTCTAGAACTACAGAAGTAGGAGTGTGGGAGAACATATGAAGTCATGTCTAGAATAAAGGAGAACATACTTTATATACCCATAATTATGGTATAAATAGAATTGGCAATTATGTTACTTATATACTCTCTTTAAGGAATCTTCTTCTGAGGTGGGAACTATGATAAACTCATTCTTGAGGATTTGGTTCAGAAATACAAATCATAACAATGTAAAGACTCTAAGGCTCTATTGAGATTTTCTAGGTAGAAAGGTCATTGATCTAATTTCTCTGATCTCCCACATTAAACATCTATCTCCTGCATCAATTTTGGTTCTGATATCCCTAACTAAACTCTTCCTGGGTGGGTGGTGTAGAAAGAAGACTTTCTTCCATCCTTTCACACAATGTTTGTCTGAAGGTTCTTTGGGAGATCTGAAGGTTGGGATATAGAAGGAATATTGAGAGTCCCTGGATCAGTAAAAGGGTACCATTACACCAGAAAAGTGAAAAACTGAACTGTGAATCCAGAGCAGATTAAAAAGAATTAATACTGCCGAAACCGGTGTGGCTCAGTGGATAGAGCGTCGGCCTGCGGACTGAAGGGTCCTGGGTTCGATTCCGGTCGGGGGCATGTACCTTGGTGGTGGGCACATCCCCAGTGGGAGGCGTGCAGGAGGCGGCTGATCAATGTTTCTCTCCCATTGATGTTTCTAACTCTCTATCCCTCTCCCTTCCTCTCTGTAAAAAATCAATAAAATATATTAAATAAAAAGAATTAATACTGTTTCCCGTCAAGTAATGTTCAAGTAAAAGTTTTGAAAATAAAAATACCTTCAAAATACAAATGTGCAAATGCTGAACAGGTTAACTTTCTTACAACTTTGACTTGGTTTTAAATTCTGGGTATAAAATATTAAAGGGAGGCAGTAATACAAAACATAGCAAAGATGTAATAAGGTAAAAGTTAAAGTATATGTCAAGCTCATGTCTTAAAACTCCTATATTCTTGATATTTTCATCATTCAAGGAGAATGATTGATTCCAGTGCATTTTAGATGAAAGAAAATATAAGCCTTTGAAGTTAATATTCTGCACAAATAGCATTTTTCAAAGATGACGCTAAGAGAGTTTCTTTCATGTCATGAGAAGCATTGTTATTATAATAGAAAAATATGACAGCTTCTCTATAAAGTTGAGAAATAAAAAATGTAAATATGTATAATGTTAATTTCAGTATTACTACTGATAATTTCTTGCAAATATTGAGACCCTTAACCTAATTCATTTGCTAATCTATAACCAACAAAAAATCCTTTTTCAAAAAATGAAATTATCTCTAATGTAAAATACAAATGAAAAATTCTTAAGAGAGTGTTTTTTAATGCATATATATGTATCCAGATTATTTTTAAATGTATAACCTATTCTAAAAAGAAGAAAATATTAATTTGCTTTATAATTCTATTTTCTCTATTTTCTGTGTGAAAACTCAGAAGTGCAAATACCTGGGGAAACATCAGAAACTGGGATTCTTAGCACCTATTTTCAGTAATCCACTGTGACAGATCCCTTCTCATCTGTGGAATTTCAATGACAAAAAAATTATCTTGTTACTTTTTGTGACACTAAACTAGGAAAATATGAAATGTTATGTGTAAATTCTTCTGTTTTGAAAACACTTTAGTCACTTTCACACAATCTTGTGGCACAGGTACAGAAACAGTCAAATAATATATCCAGGGAAGGACATGAAAAATGTCCTTTGCTATAAACTATTGCCTTGGGTATTAGACAAATCATCTAGTTTTCACTGAAGTACTTATTTAAAAATTGAAGTGAAAGATAAAATAAAAAAAGCATTTTGTTTAGAATCGGTCCCTTTCTTTAGTATTCAATTCCTTGTATTCAGAAAAAAGCCAGACGAATCTGAGGCCCACTCTAACCCTATGCACAGGTAGATTCCTATTCAGTCATCTAAAAAAGGCACACATAGATTAGGGTCACCTAAAGAGGTGGATTATAAACAATTTTGCATACATGTATTCATGTGTGTGCATGATAAGCCATGCCTAATTGTCAAATCTAACCAATGCCAGGCATGAGCAAAGCTAGAGACTTTTGTCTTTCAATGCTCAAATATTACATAAAATGATGATGTGCCATGAAATAATTACAGCAATGAGTAAGGAAGTTGTCTGAGCATAAATTTTAATGGAAATTCATTTCAAAGTGATTAAATTTTACAATATATTAAATTATAAAGTTTTTAATTTTTATATTTTCAAAAATATGTATTGATGTGCCAATGTTATTTTTTGCAGCAAAATAACATGCATACATAAATGTTCAAATAGATTGACATCTACATTAATAAAAGAGTAAGATGAAAAAGGACTGTACCTTCATAACCCCCACCAGCCAATTCCAAGTGAATATGCAAATTAGCCCAACAAAGATGGTGGCTAAAGCAGCCAGGGGCAGGGCAGGACACAGGCACTCTGGGCATCTGGGCAGTGTGGGAAGGCAGAAGGGCTGCTCTTGGCTAGAGCGAAAAGACAGCTCCAGCAGCCAAGGTAAGGAAGGCCCATTCTTGCATGAATCTTCATGCATCGCGCATCTAGTATATATATAAGCATGAGCAGTCATTGCACAAAAGTATTGAATGAAACAAAGTAATCTGCTAGTATGCCCAAATTTAATATTATACATTTTCAATGAAAGATACTATCATATTCTGTAAAAATAGTCTAAAGCAGTGGTTCTCAACCTTCCTAATGCCGTGACCCTTTAAGACAGCTCCTCATGTGGTGGTGACCCCCAACCATAAAATTATTTCTGTTGTACTTCATAACTGTAATTTTGCTACTGTTATGAACTGTAATGTAAATACCTGATATGCAGGATGTATTTTCATTGTTACAAATTGAACATAATTAAAGTATAGTGATTAATCACGAAACAATATGTAATTATATATTGTGAAATATTTATTTCTAATTACAAATAAATGAAATTTTGTCTTGAATCATGGTGTAGCATGGGTAACAGTCTTCATATGACAACAGTAAACTACATTGCTACATTTTGCTACACCGAGTGTCTTGGTTCCTAAGACCATGGGAAATAGGTGTTTTCCAATAGTCTTAGGCGACTCCTGTGAAAGGGTTGTTCAACCCCCAAAGGAGTCGCGACCCACAGGTTGAGAACCGCTGGTCTAAAGCAAGCATGTCAAACTCAAAGGCTAACATGGGCCAAATAAATGAGGCATGTGACCCACAGCGGCAAGTTTGACATGCTTGGTGTAAAGTGTTGATGAAAATCTTGGCTGAATCTCTAAAAGCACAATTCCACTTTCTATCAGTTTATGTTTTAAGTGTTATTTTGTTCATGAATATGAAAATTTCCATTTTTATTATCAAATAATATTTCAGTATCTTCAGTTTACATTGTGAATGCTACTTAATAGTTTTCTCTTTTTTATTGTGAATGGTTATTTGACACTGGCTATTCTTATCTGCAGGTGGAATATAGCTGTTTTTATTTTCCCCAAGAGGTAGATATTTCACATGAAATTATCAGAAAATCTCAAAAGAAGATTATTTTGTACAATTGTCCCTAACTAACAACGCTTAGTTCTTTTAAAATATCTATCTATATTTACTTATTTCACAAGTGTACTACCACTGCAATCTGCTCTACGATGTTTTGATGATTAGGCTCCTGTTTGACTTACTTTGTTATTTTTTATTATTTGATTTTCATATTATATACCTTTAAATACATTATAAGAATACCAAGGAAAATAAACCTGGATTCAGTTCTTTTACTCACTGAAGAGCTTTAATTATTACACATTTCTACATTTCAATTTCAAACTGTTAAAAAAGTTGAAGCATTTAATCAGTAATATAATTTCTGAATATTGTTTTGAAACAAAATTGGTGATGGAGAGGACATGTTCCACCATTAGATTTTTTAATGAGCTCAAGCCATACTTTTTCAAATATAATCTGCAGTATTTAATTAGAGAAATCATATAAACTGGAAATGTAGAATTTTCATTGCCAAGTAACATCTCTGAAAAGACACTGCTTCAGTGATAGTAAAGTTTGAGAAAAGTAAAGTTCATCTACGTCTTTTGATGTGGTTTAAATTTTCCCACATTCTTTTTATATTGTTAAATTTTTATTCTTCATTTTCATTGTTAAGAACCAATGTAGAATTATATAACATATGGTTTGGTTTAAACATTTCTAGAAAAAAATCAGTCATGTGAATCACATGTGTCCAGTGTGGCCTTTGTTATTAATTATATAATCATTTACTAGTTAGTAGTATATAAATACATTTGTAAAACAGGGGAATCCTACTTGTGAGAAGCAATGGTTTAACATATTTTTGCATTATAGACCATTGTCAGATCTATAAGACACTAACGGACCTATGAAAATAATTATAATACGTATTTACGAGAGACTGTCTGTAGTATCCGAATCAGGCCCTGCAATTAGTGCCTCTTTCTGGATATTGGGATGGATGCTCTGGACAGTTCCTCTTCCCTTTCTCTTTTTTGTCCATCTGAGCAGTCTCAGTTCCATTTAAAAAAATACACTAGGTTCTTCGATAGTTAACTTTAATCTACCTCTGAACTTCACCTTGTGTCTGTGAATGGCTTCTGATCATAAGAATAGAAAAAATGTGCATGGGACATGAATATAAGTCAAATATCACCTTTTGGTTTACTAAAGACTTTGCAACCTTTCAAATAGACATGATGGGAAAAATCATATTTCTACTGCAAGAAAAATAACAGAGATGAATTTGACAAATGCTGTTTTAGTTCCAGAAGAAACATAATTCAGAACACCTCTAGGACCTTAGTCTGCTAATACAAAACATTTATTTTAGTATTCTAGAAAGAAAATAGTTATTGATTCTCCTGTTAAAAAATAAGATATTATAGGTTTTTTTAATACTTTTATGAAAAAGACTAATATAAGTCTAATATTTTTATGATTAAGCAGAAAGGTTCAAAATGGAATTAATACTCCCATCAACAAAAGGATTGATTAATCAAGAACATATTCTTTGATGACTAATTAAATTAAAATGATACATTATTCTTATTAACTATAGTAATTTAAAATATCAAAGCATAAAACTTTTTTGAAACATGGATTTTTATATCAATCTTCAGAGTAATCTCTACAAAACCAGTAAAATATCCTAATTAAAAGGCTTCAAAAATCTAGTTTGTTTTATAAAAAGAACACCTTCATATTCTCTAAGAAAAATAAAATGTAAATTATTCATCATTATATACCACAATGAAATGGCATATACATAGATCTTAATACTGATAATAGGAAAGTCTATTTCAGATGCCTCCAAATTCTTTCTTTATCCCCTTTTGCCTAAGATATCCCTGGATGTCAAAATAATGTTCCAGATGGAAATCAGCACATATATAGCTAGCTCTACACTCTGAACTTACTTCTTTTCTCCATTTCTCATTGAAATTTTCCTTCAGGGGTCTCATTACATCCGGATGAAAACTGAAGGAAATCTTATGTCCTGATGCCCGCTTGATATGTTATTTACCTCTTCTCATGATCAATGGTGTTTTATCAAAATGGCATTGGTCACTAAAAGATACAATTACAATAACTATGATGATTTTATCGAAGCACTAGGAACTTAAATTGCACCTTTATTCTCTTTATTCTTAGTGGGTCATGTTATGAATGATTTGTTAAGGAACATGTATGATTCAAGAACTCTATGAATGGCTAAGTGAAAATTTTGAATGACTAAAATTGTGTATAGCATTCATATAAAAGTGAATCATTGAATAATTCTAGTACTAACACTGTCTTTTAAAAAAGTAACATAATATAGAAATATTAAGAATGAATGTCATCCTTGTGATTAAAGAAAAAACAATGTAATCATTCTAATAAAACATGGTATTATCTAAATAGTACTTCAAATGGCTATAATTAATTAAGGGATCAACTAGAAGTATGGGTTGTTGTTAACCATAAATATTTATAAATATAACCAAAATTTTTAAATACTTTTCGTTTGTAAGCAGCAGCCTTGTTAGTTCAATCAAAATATAAAAATGATGAATATATTCATTTATATTTACATACGTGTGGAGTTTTTTGTTATTTGTTTCAGAATGTAAATTCTAGTCATTTAAAACTTGGATTTTACCATTTGAATTTGCAAGGTGCTTCATACTAATCATGTGTACATGTGATCACTGAATACTTTGATGATCACAAAGAGGACATTACAGATAGATGAAATCTCAAATTTAAAAAAAAATTATGGATTTCAGAGAGGAAGCGGGAAGAAGAGAAAGATAGAAACATCAATGATGAGAGAGAATCATCGATCAGCTGCCTCCTGCATGCCCCACACTGGGGACTGAGCCTCAACCTGGGCATGTGCCCCTACCAGGAATGAAATTTTGACCTCCTGACTCAGAGAGGTGGATGCTCAACCATTGAGCCACACTGGCCAGGCTAATTTCAAATTTTAAAACCCATAAATTCACAATAACAGAATAAAAAATATATTTATATCTTAAGTAGCTATGATTTTTGTTTTGTCTATCTTTATTGTCATCTTATTTTTTCTTTCAACTTCCTTATCTGCATTTTAATTTACAACTTACAAAACCTAGTTGTAAGAAACACTGAAAAATCTGCAAATTAATTAACAGTGAGCACAACAGAATATAAAAAAGGAAGAGGATAAAAATCATAAGGCAAGGGAAATAGAAAAAGGAAGAGCAATGGTTTAACAAAATAATTGGAATCTTTATTTTTACAAATTACTATAAAGCTTTATGCTAGTCAATTATTTCTAGGGAGAAATGTTATTTTAAAAGGGAAAGAATATTGACATACAATAAAGTTCCCAGAAGACATTATTTATGTATTTATATTTCTTATTTTTATATTGATATGTTAAGAATTCATCATAATTACTGTCAATATTCCATAAATCAAAACAATTGCCAATATTTCAAAATCATAAAGAAATAGACAAAATAGTCAAACTCTTTGTCTTTGATATTTCAACTAACTTTTTAATCTGAAGCAAAAAACAGTCTGCTTCAAAACATAATACTTACAAGTATTATGATTTGGTTTATAATACAATTAATATTCATCAAAGATTTAACACATAGAAAAGATTTCAATATAATACATATTATAAATTCATACATGTTAAGATCCTTCTAAAGAGCCTGTTTCTTATTACTTGTTTTCTTTTTATTTTCTACTCCAAAATGTCTAATTCAAACCTTAAAGTTAAATATTTGTAAAATAATATTGGTAAGCTTTCTATTCATGGGTTTGGGGTGGCCAGCAGACCCTGAGCGATGGATGAATGGATTACTCTCACACTACATTTGCTGGGAAAGAGAGGCAAAGGGATGGCCTGGCCTAAGGGACCAGGCAGCCTCCATTGCCTGCCTCCTTAGGCTTTTGTTGCAGTTTTATCTTTTAGATATAATCAGGAGGGTGAATAATCTTGGGAGGACACATATGTTTACATTGTCCTCAAGGCAAGGGCACAAAAATATTAGGCATAAAGATTCCAGTAAACACCCAGGAATCTGCACATGGATAGACTTGTTTGGAAAGATCAAGGAATAATTAGGGGTGTCGAATTCAACAGTCCCCTAAGTGTCTCCTAAGTCAGAATTCTGATAAAAAGGCCAAGTGGCTTTCCATACACTTCCCTTTTCTCAGAATGTCCTCCTTACAAATTTTCCAACCAAGTCTCGTGTGCTCCCCAACACTTCTCTGTCCTCAGTTACAATAGGCATTTGGAGTGTGAAAATGCTTTAACAATAATTTACTTACTATGATTTGCAACATCATGTGCAAGAGCATAGCAAGTAACTCACTATGTTTACTTTTTATATTGGATGAAGTCATGAAAATAGAAAGTGATTTTTCACAGATCATATTTCAAGTTGAAAGCCAGCATAAAATTATAGAATATATTATCACAAGATCCAGTTTATGATTTTCTATCCTTTTAAAATTGAGTCATCTATCATTTAAACAAGATACAGTAGTTTCAAAGTATAATTTTTATCCTTTTTAAACTTCTTCAAAACATGATTGTAGTCATTATAAAATAATTCTAGAACTGTAGTCCTTAGTCTTCACCTCTCACTCTCCAGGAGACAAGGATCTCTAAATTTTTAACTATTTCCACTTCTGTTAGAAAAATAAGAGCTTTTGTTTGATTGTTGTTAGCCTTCCTGCTCACCTTTTATTGCAATAACGGCTATAATGATTTTCATGAAGAATGATATGATGTGATATGGTTCACTTTCATGAATTCCCTCTTCCCCACACTGGGAAAATATATAATTCAGAACAAAAAATGGTGCATGTGTGTGTGTGTGTGTGTGTGTGTGTGTGTGTGTGTGTGTGTATGTGTGTGTGTGTGTGTATATATATATATATATATATATATATATATATATATATATGATGCCAGAGGCAATTATTTTAAAACTATCCTATATATCATCTATTAGGTGTTCTTTCCCCTTTGTGTTGCTCTAAAATAACCTAATTTGAGGAGGGAGAGAAAATGGTGGCCAAATAGGCAGCCATTCATGCACCTCCTCCTAGGCCCAGGCCAAAAGAGCAACTAAATTAAAGAACATCCAACCCAAATTAACAAATTAGACATAGCTGAGGAGATAATTTCAATAAGGAAGGGCAGAGGATGCCTGGAGACAACTGCTTGCCAGCCATAATCCACATGGAACTACCACTGTGCCCTAGCAGTGAGTGGCATAGTAGCTCCTGGCAGTCTCTCAGATGTCTACAGGGATCATGCACCACCACAGTGAGCTCCCTCATCAGGCCTGCTTACCAATCTATTGGGACCCAGCATCCTAGGATCTGGCTCCAAGACCTCTCATTGAGTGCAAGCCAGGGAAAACCCTTAGACCAACCCCACCCTGGACCCCAGAGCCATGCTGCTAGCCTGACCCAAAGCCATGTAGCACCTGCTCAACCCCCAGCACTGGGACCTTCTGCCAGGGCAACCCAGAGCATGCCACAAGGAAGTTATGACTGTGCAATCCAGAGTAAACTGTGCCCACTCCACCCTAGCCTTTGGACAATCCTGCCCGGGCCATCCGGAACACCCCAATGCATATCTCACTCCAGGCAAAGAAGAGAGTGGACTGAGCAATCCAGGGCAACCTACTCCACTCCACACTGAAGATGGGTGAAATGGAGTACGCCAGCATGAATCTCACTGTGAGCTATAAGAAAGTGGGGACTGTGTGACCCAGAGCAACCTATAGATGCTTCTCCCTGGGACCTAAGACAGCTTTGCAGGAGCTACCCAGAGAAACCCAGCACACCTCACTCCAGGCAATAGGAGAGCACTGCTGGATTGGCCTGGAGCAAGCAATGTGTCTACCCAGAGGCCACAGGATCATGCTGTAAGTCAGATGCCAGAGGGACCTAGGATGTCACCCTGCCATGGGTGCTGGGCTGCACAGCAAATTGAATGTCAGAGGGCTCTGGGTTCTCACAGGAAATCACATATAGGAGTAACTGTGCATGAGCTCCCATCACCCCAAGCATCGGAAGCAGACTACTGATGTACCAGATCCATGAGAGAAAGAGATACAACTCAGAGCAGAAAAAATAAAAGCTTGAGACTAAAGGTAGACCCAGCCTATGAGCTAATGACTTCTGGATCATTGCCCTGATAGGGTCTTCAACCTTTTAAACCCAAGCAGGGTGCCCAGGCCCAGAAAGAGACAGCAAAAATGGAAAGACAAAGAAACAACCCCATTTGAAAGAAATGGAGAAATCAACCCGAACTCCCACTCCCTCCCATCCCCCCTCCCCACCCTGCCATAAAGGAACTAAATGAAAGAGGCATGCAATATGTCAGAAAAAGAATTCAGAATAAGAGCCATAGAGTTCATAAGCTAAAATGAAAAGTTCTTCCACCAAGAAATAAATTTGCAGGAATTCCTGTAGATGCTGTGGGTAAAACAGTACCACCATGAACTCTAATGTAATGTATTAAAACTTTATAAAGATATATTTTTCCAATTCTGTCTGGACCATCCAAGAAAAAGCATTTGGGGTATACAGTTTGATCTTCAATGGCAGAAGTTATAGTCAAAAAGGCTGCCAACAGTTCATCGTTCAGAGAATTTATCAAAACCTCAGCCTGCTGTCATTTATACGATTCATCATATGTAGCTATATTCATTAATAAAGGATAGTTTGGAAGTTTGAAATGTGAACATCTCATTCCATGCAATATGAATCTTGAATTTCATTAAGGGCATGAATTTCACAGTTCACACATGCACCTTCTTTTCAGTTTAATGTCCAACAAAAATCTTCAATAAAATGAGATTTATTCTCATCCCATAATTTGTCTGCATGAGAAGGACATCCAAACACACTTCATGGTACAGGTGAATGGGAATCTGGGCTGTCAGGGTGAGAACAGCAAACTGACCAATGGTCTATTTCATGAGGAATGGGGCTACTACCTCCCTGCTGTCAGGTCTGGGTTGTGGGTATTTGGCTCCCTCCTCCCTCCTCTCAGGATCCATGGTGCAGGTGAATGGGATTCAGGACTAACAGAGTGCCAAAAGCAAGGTCTGGGTCAGTGCTCATCATAGCGACCTGCTTGTCATTTGGCAGTTGGTCATTCTGGTCGTTACGCTGTAATGGTTACTGGGCTTTTATTATATGGGATGACTGAGTTACCAAAGAGATCAAAGAAGAAATAAAAAAAACATCCTGGAAACAAATGACAATGAAAACCCAAAATCTATGGGACACACTGAAAGCAGTTTTGAGAGGAAAGTTGATAGCATTTAGGCCTACCTCAATAAGCAAGAAAAACTGGTAATAAATAATATAATTCTACAAGTTAAATAATTAGAAAGAGAGCAACAAGAAAAACCCAGAGTGAGCATAAGGAAGGAAATAATAAAGATTATAGCTAAAATAAAGGACATGGAGTCAAAAGAAAAATACAAAAGATCAATAAAATGAAGAGCTGATTTTTTGAAAGGATTGTTGAACCTCTAGCCAGGCAACCAAGAAGCAAAGAGAGAGGAACCCATCAAACAAAATCAGAAATGAAAGAGTCAGAATAACACCAGGACCCACAAAAATACAAAGGGTTGTAAAAAATACTATGAACTACTCTATTCCAACAAACTGGTCAACCTAGGAGAAATGGATATATTCCTAGAAAAATATGACCTTCAAAAACTGAATCAGAAAGAATAAAAAAAAATCCAAACAGGCTAATAAGTATAGAGGAAATTGAAGCAGTAATCAAAAAACTTCCAGTAAACAAAAGCAATGGACCAGATGGCTTCACAGGGTATTTTACCAATTATTCAAAGAAGAACCATCCTCCTCAGACTATTCCAAAAATTCAAAAGGAAGGCAGATTTCCAAGCTCTTTCAATGAAGCCAGCATTACCCTAATTACAAATCCAGATAAAGATACCACAAAGAAAGAGAATTATAGGCCAATATTTCTAATGAATGTAGATGCTAACATACACAATAAAATTGTAGCCAATTGGGTCCAGCATTACATTGGAAAGATCATACACCATGACCAAGCGAGATTTATTCCGGGAATGCAAGGATAGTACAATATCCGCAAATCAATAAACACGATAAATCACATAAACAAATAGACAGACAAAAATCCCATAATTGTATCAATCCATGCAGAAGGCGCATTTGACAAAAATCAAACACCCTTTCTTGATAAAAACTCTAAGCAAAGTGGGAATAGAGGGATCATATTTCAACATAATAAAAACTTCATATGACAAACCTACAGCCAACATCATCCTCAAAGGGCAAATCTAAAACCATTTTCCCTAAGAACAGGAATAAAACAGAAATGCCCACTATCACCCTTCCTGTTCAAAATGGCCCTGTAAGTTCTAGCCATCATGATCAGACAAGAAGAAGAAATAAAAGGCATCTAATTTGGAAAAGAGGAAGTAAAACTGTCATTATTTACAGATAACATGATTTGTAGAAAATCCTAAAGACTCCCTCAAAAAACTATTACACTGTAGCAGGATACAAAGTTAACATGCAGAAATCAATGCCTTTTTTAAACACCAATAATGCACTCATAGAAAGAGAAACTAAAAAAAAAAAATCTCATTTACCACTGCAACAAAAAAATTAAGATATCTATAAATAACCTTAACAAAGAAGGTAAAAGACATGTACTTAGAAAACTAAAAAACATTGAAAAAAAAGATAGAGGAAGACATAAACAAATGGAAGATTACTGTGTTAATGGATTTGTAGAGAAAAAGTAGAGAAAACATCATTAAAATGTCCATCCTACCCAAAGTAATCTATAGATTTAATGCAATCCCTATTAAAATACTGACAGCATAATTAAAGACCTATGATAACCTCTCCAAAAATTCAACTAGAATAAAAGAAAACCCAGAACAGTAACAACAATCTTGTGAAAGAAGAACAAAATTGGAGGGATCACAATAACAGATATCAAACCATATGACAAAGCCACTTTGCTCAAAACTGCCTGGAACTGGCACAAGAACAAACATATAGGCCAATGGAATGGAATAGAGAACTCACAAATCAACTCAAGCTATTATGCTCAATTAATATTCAACAAAGGAGCCAAGAGCATACAATGGGGACAAGAAAGTCTCTCCAGTAAATGATGTTGGGAAAATTGGACAGATACATGCCAAAATAAAAATGAAACTAGACCACCAACTTATACCATGCACAAAAATAAACTCAAAATGAATAAAGGCTAAATGGGAAAACATAAAAATCTTGGAAGAATCCATAGGCAGCTAAATATCAAACATATGTGGTAGCAATATATTTACCAATACAGCTCCTTAGCCAATGAAAACTAAGGAGAAAATAAGCAAATGGGACTACATCAAAATAAAAAGCTTCTGCACAGCATAAGAAACCATCAACAAAACAAGAAAGACCACTGTATGGGAGAATATATTTGCCAATGTTATATTACATTTGCTAATGTAATGCTAATCTCCAATATTTATAAGGAATTCATATATCTCAATAAAAGAAAGACATACAATCCAATAAAAAATGGGCAAAGGACTTAAATAGACACTTTTGGAAAATGGGCACAGAAGGCCAAGAGACATATGAAAACATGCTCAAAGTCACTAATCATCTGGGAGTGCAAATCAAAACAATGAGATACCATCCCACACTTGTCAGAATGCCTATCATCAGATCAACAAAAGGCAAATGATGGTGAGGATGTGGGAAAAAAAATGAACTCTCACGTACAGCTGATGGGAATGCAGACAGGTACAGCCACTGTGGAAAAGAGTATTGAGTTTCCTCAAAAAATTAGAAATGAAACTCTCATTTGGCCTATTAATCCACTTCTACGACTATAGCCCAAGAAATCTGAAATACCATTCTGAAAGGACATAGGCACCCCTATGTTGACAGCAGCACAATTTACAATAGCTAAGATTTGGAAACAGCCTAAGCGCCTATCAGCAGATGAAAGGATTAAAAAACAGTTGTACATCTACACAATGGAATACTACACTGCTGTGAAAAAGAAAGAACTCTTACCATTTGCAACAGCCTGGATGGACCTGGAGAACATTAAGCTAAGCAAAATAAGCCAGTTGGAGAAAGATAAATATCACATAATCTCACTCATTTGTGGAATACAATGAACAACATAAATTGATGAACAAAAATAGATCCAAAAACAGAGAATCACTGAATAGACTGTCAAACTTCAGAGGGAAGGCAGGAGAGAGGCGTGGGTAAGAGATCAACCAAAGTGTATACATACATATAAGCACAACCAGTGCACACAGACACTAGCGGGGACGAGGGCATGTGCAGGGTGGTGGACATGGCTGGGGAGAGATCAATGGGGGGAAATGGAGTCATATATAATACCTTATGTAATACTTTAAACAATAAAAAATTAAAAAAAAATAAATGTAAACAAATAATTAAAATAAAATAACCTTAATTAATGACCACATCTAGATTAGTCATATTATCCATGCCTTTCCTGCTGCAGCAAGAAAATATAATAATCTATAATAATAAAAGCATAATATGCAAATTGACCAAACAGCCAAATAGTGGAACGACCATTCAAATGAAGCTGGGGCTGTGAGGACTAAGGCAGTTAGGCCTATGAGGGCCTACTCTTGCATGAATTTCATGCATCAGGCCTCTGATAGTCCTATAATGGAGTATATCCTGAACTAAAAGCTTATATCCTGTAGCTTCCACTTGGCTATTCAATGACCAACCTGCCTACTTCTATTCCTTGTAGCTCATTTGCTATATCTGCAGCTTCCAGCTTGTCTTTTTCATTTCATTCTCACCACACATCATCTGGGCTGACTCTTGAGTCTCTTCAAAACACTCTAGTTATTTCTCATTGCCTTCTGACTCAATTTCCTCAATGAAATTCCTACATGTTCTCACCAGTCATCAAATCATCAATGCAGATTTTTGTCTCCTTCATAGAATGAAGCAGCTCTACAAGGTGACAAAATCCAATATTCATCATTCTCTTTGACTTTACTGCACTCCCAATTTATAGAAACCTGACTTTCTAATACTTATTCTCTGTGATAATATGCCCTTCCATATGCCTCTATATTTTTGTCTCCTGAATAAGAAAGAACTTTGGTCTGGCTGGCATTGCTCAGTAGTTGAGCATCAGTCTGTGGACCAGGAGGTCACAGTTCAATTCCCTGTTGTGTATATGCCTGGGTTGTGGACTTGGTTCCCAGTGGAGGCCGTATAGGAAGAAGCCAATCGTGTTTCATCGTTTATGTTTTTCTCCTCTCTCTTCTTCTTCCTTCCTCTCTGAAATAAAAATATATATTTAAAAAAAGAAAGTGTTCACACTTTCCTTACCATTCTCTGTATTTTATACCTCACATTGCTCAGTCTTCTTAAGCTTCTGAGACCATGGAAACTAGATTTCTAGCCTAGAACTTTCTGTTTTGTTTTCTATATTTCTTGCTACCATATAACACTGTTCCTGAAGTTCGCTCCATGTCTTCAAACTTAAAATTGAACTGGTAATTTATCTTTTATCTGTATAAATATTCTATAGCAAGACAATCTTAGAGAGCTATGATGATAAATTTGTCAGCATGTTTCAGTTGTGCTCTATTTTATATTCAAAGTCAGCAATGCACTTGTATCCCCGCCCTCCCCCTCCCCCCCCCCGAGTAATAAGTTTGTTAAATACTATAAAATTTTGTGTGGGACAATATTAACTTCTTCCCAAAAGGAATTCCCATATTGTTATCTCAAATCTCTCTTCTATGCTAGTTTGCAGGTATCTTAGATATCTCAGATGTATACCAGTTTAGAATTATAAAATAAATTCTAATTTAAGGAGGACAGTCTCCACCATCATTGATCAGGTTTGGAGCTCCAGAGATCTGAAGTAGTCTGCTTATCTTGTGGTCTCCCACTATAGCATCTGAAAGATTTAAGAAGAGATGCATGTGATCTGGTCCTCGGCTACTCACTGCTCTCCTCTACTTTCTAGGAATAACTGCTCTGATTATATTGGAGTGGTCATGGGAAAGAAAGAAAGAAAAATATTTCTGTAATTAATTTCAGTTTATATCATCTCTCTGATGGTTTCATGGATACTCTGACCAGCTTCTCAAGTTACAGATGTTCTTTTGGGGTGGTAATCCAGTTAATGGCCCTGCAGGAGTACGTGAATTCTTCAGAAGGCCTTAGTCAAGGCCAACAATTCCCAGCTCCATGACATGGCTGGTGGTCCAATCCTTTTCCTTAGCTCTTGTCCCCTGTTCCTGCATCTGACAGTCTCTTGTCCACAGAATTTCATTGCATATCTCCTCTCCCCAGCTTTCCTAAATATAGTCTACAAGGTTGATTTTAGCAGGATGAATACTAGCACTTTTTAGTAGACCCAGTACGATCATTAGTTCCCAATTTTTGTTGTTGTTCTCTTGGCACAAATTTGCCAACCTATTGTTATAGCATTTTCGAGCAAATAGTGTCTCAGAATTCCTCTATCCTTTTTTTTTTTTTTTTTGGTTTCAAACTTTGTAGCCTATTCCAGACACTTTGTACTCTGAAATCTTGTTCCATTATTTAACATTCCTTGTTATTAAATGTAATCCTTTTTAAATTATTTATTTAATCAAGTTCATATTTATAAAACATATTCAAATATTTTAATCATTAGTCCTTTATAAAATAATATATCAAATTCATACGAGATCATCTCACCATGTGATAGTCTTCCTATATTTTAAAACTCTTAGACTTTTTGTAATTTCCAGTTTCAAATGATTATTTGCTTGTATTACCAAATGGTGTATTTACCTTTAATAACAATCTAATGATTTCCATATATAGGTCCCTTATATCAAAAAAGGGAATATGTTTTAAATGTTTTAGAATGGCACCTAGCATGAGACTTGGGGAATGGTTTTCAATAAGAGAAAGTTTTAGTAGGTATTACAGATGCATGAAAAAACTACTAAGCATGGACAGTGCACTTCAAACTAAACTTAAATGAGAAACTGCATTCCTTTTTTATTATAGAATTCTATTATATGAGTATTTGGTTTGAGGAAGAGAATATTCATTTCATTTAGTAATTAATGTTATGGTAACACTATATTCCATAACCTTTATTTAGTCCAATAAGGTTATAGAAATACCTTATACATTCAGAGAACTAGTCCAAGAATTAAGCATCCATGGGACAAGAGCAGGAAATGCCTTATCAAATAATGAAAACATAAGAAGGAATAGAGATGTAGTTTTTTTTCCTTTTTTTATTAATTTTTAATACATATCTCCCCATTGCCCACCTTCCCTCCCAGGCATACCCCAACCCCCCAGTGCCTATGTTCATTGGTTATGCTTATATGCATGCATAAAAGTCCTTTGATTGATCTTTTATCTACTTCACCTAATTTTATGCTTAGTGAAATAAGCCAGTCAATGAAGGAGAAGCATCACATGATCTCACTCATTTGTGGGTAATAAAGAACATTATAAACTGATGAACAAAAGGATAGATACAGAGACAGTAAAGCTTCAAACAGACTGTGAAATTACAGCAGGAAGATTAAAGTTAGGTGAGGTAGAGATGTAGTTTTTGTAAAGAGAGAGAACAGAAATTCTTGAAGCAATTCTATTGAAAACAAATTCACTCAAAATAATTATCTTAATGAAGATGGTGCAATAAGTGAAATAAATTTAGCATAAATTATTCATATTTTCATAATAGGTTTTTTGAGTTTCAGAATATAATGATGTCTAAATATTAGCAGATGTTATTTGAATAATAGAGTTCTCAAATTTCAATTCCTCACATTTAGTGTTTCCTGTTTACTCTGTGTGTATGTCATACACAAATATGTGACTTAACTTCATGAATAGAGCCTGATGTGCTAATTTCTAACTGGTGAACTAAAAAAATGTCTCTGAGCTATGTTTTCTCAAAATGGAATTTGTAATATAAATTTTGTTATCATAACAGCAGTACTAGACTATGATACATCAAATAAAGGATTTTCCTGCTGCTATGAAAATGGCAAAAGCTCTGACATCTCCACTTTTATTAGTTTTCTAATTTTATTTCCAGACCCACAGATTATTTGATAGAAAGTACGATTTCTGGTTCACTGATACTAGAAAAATTCCATAAATACACAGAGCTATAATGTAACTAGAAAATTAAAAAGTTTGAGTAAGGACAGAAACATGTTTTAAAATACTTCTGGTTGTAGGAGTAACTAATGTTGGCAACTCTTACCTGGTGCGGTGGGTAACATAAAGAGTCATTTTTCACTGATAATTAACTTTGAATTCATTTTCAAGACATGTATAACCTACTAAAACATGTATCATTTCTTAAATGATTAAACATGTGTTCATCATGAAATGAAAATATTTATTACAAATATTTAAATACCAATAACAAAAATATAGAATTTCCCTTTGTAAAAATAGCAGAAATTAAAATAATATAAGTCCCTTAAGTATACTCACTGTATTTATACTGTTTGACTAAAAAAAAAGAAAAAGAAAGTATATTGAGACTCAATTGTTTGCCCTCTTTGAACTACGACAGGTTCCTGAACATAAAACAGTTATTCAGGAACAATTTACTAATAATACTGTCAGTTATTTATATATATACACATATGCACAGCTGATACAAAGATCAAACTGGTACTATTTTGACTGTTGTGCAGAACAGACTCTGAAGGAATACATTTATTTCATGGCTAAGTACATGATGCCAATTCATTATTAGTAATATTTTAAGGTCAAGCATATCTTTATTTGAAAATTTTTAAAGTTATTATGGTAAATGTAGAAATATCTCACAAAATAAGATCACATTGAAAAACCAAAAACTTACAAAACAACTCCATAACTGAACTCTACATGGCTAGGAATATCTTGAGTACCATTCTTTCTAGTAGCTTCAATAAATTACTTTTATCAGTGAAGAAAAAAATATCCTGCACCCATTTAATAACTTTCTCTCTTAAGAGTCATACTTATTTTATAATTTCCTTTTGTTTGTGTATATATATATATATATATATATATATATATATATATATAAAAGCCTAAGCAACCAAATGACCAAATGATTGAAAAAACCAGTTGACTGGTTGCTATGATGAGGAGGAGCTGCCCCCTTGTGGTCAGTGCGCTCCCACAGAGGGAGCACCGCTCAGCTGACCAACAGATTCCAGATCTGGGCTCAAGGCTTACTAGTGCTGCTGTGACAGTGCAAGCCTCTTTTGATCAGGACTAACTGGGAGCAAGTCCAAGGGGCCTGGATGAACAGGAGCAGAAGGCAAGAGCAGCAAGGGCATTGGACTGCCATTTTCAGCCCAATTCCCACAGGCCATGTTGAGGGACCCTACTGGTGCATGAATCTGTGTACCAGGCCTCTAGTTATAATTTACATACACTAATATTTCCTCTTTTAAGTGAACAGTTTTGGTAACTGACCCAAAATTTCCTTGTGTATTTTGCACCCAATTTCCTCTCTAAATTCCCAGCTCTGGACAACCATTGGCTTGATTTCTATATTTGTAGGTTTGCTTGTTTTAAAAAAAAGTTATATAGCTGGAATCACAGAGTGTTTAATCTTTCTTCTTCTTACTTTACATAGAATAATGATTTTGAGATATCTGCAAGTTGTCCATGTACCGAACTTTGTTCCTTTTTATTGTTGATTACTATTCAGTAATATAATTATAACCAAAACATCTTATCATTCAATGGTTAATGGATATCTGTGTCTCTAGCTATTAGTTAGTCTGAATAATGGTTCTAGGGACTTTCACAACACCTTTATGTAGAGATATATTTTCATTTATCTAGGGTGAATACCTAGCGTGGGATTGCTGGATCATATGGAAAATGTACATTTAAATACTAAATGATTTTTCAATGTGGCTGTCTCACTTTGTATTGCTATCAGCAACACAAGAATACCATTTTCGCCACATCGTCACCAGCACTTAGTATAGTGTTTGTATTTCAGCAATTCTAGCGGATATGTCACTACAATTTAAAATGCATTTCACGCCAAGACCGGTTTGGCTCAGTGGATAGAGCATCGGCCTGTGGACTGAAAGGTCCCAGGTTCGATTCCAGTTGAGGGTATGTACCTTGCTTGCTGGCACATCTCCAGTGAGGGGCGTGCAGAAGGCGGCTAATCGATGTCTCTCTCTCATCGATGTTTCTGACTTTCTATCCCTCTCCCTTCCTCTCTGTGAAAAATCAATAAAATATGTTTTAAAAAATAAATAAAAATAAAATAAAATGCATTTCACTTTGCATAATGCTCTCCAGTTCCATCTATGCTGTTGCAAGTGTAAAAGTTCCTTCTTTTTTAATAATAGTGTTCATAGTATTCCATTGTGTAGATGTACCACAGTTTTCTAATCCATTCATCTGCTGATGGGCACTTAGGCAGTTTCTAAATCTGAGCATTATTAAATTGTGCTGCTATGAACATAGGAGTGCATATATCCTTTCTGATTGGTGTTTCTGTTTTCTTGAGATATATTTCTATAAGTGGTATTATGGGGTCAAATGGCAGTTCCATTTTTAATTTTTTGAGGAAACACCATATTGTTTTCCATAGTAGCTGAGCATTATGCTAAGTGAAATAAGCCAGTCAGTGAAAGAAACATACCACATGATCTCATTCATTTATGGATAATAAAAAACATTATAAACCGATGAACAAAAATTGATATAGCGACAGAGAAGCATCAAACAGATTGTCAAACTACAGCAGGAAGGCTGGAGAGGGTTGGGGGTGGGGGAACGTGGGAAGAGATCAACAGAAATACTCGTATGCATGCATATAAGCATAACCAATGGACACAAGACACTCGGGGTGTGGAATGAGGAGATATGCCTGTGGGTAGGAGAGGCCGGGGAAAGGTTAATGGGAGGAAAGGGACACATATGTACTACTTTTTGTAATACTTTAAACAATAAAATAAAATTTAAGAAAATGCATTTCAGTGATGAATAGTGATAGTGATCAGCTTTTCAGATGTTTATTTGTCTTTCTATATTTTTGTGAAGTATCTGTTCAAAACTATTCTATTTCTTAATTTCGTTGTCTTCTTATTATTGAGGTTTAAGTCCTATTTATATATTTGAAATAATTCTTTTGTCATATATGTTTTTTAATGTTTTTTCCTTGTCTGTGATTTGCATTTTTATTTCTTAAACTGTGAATTATTAAAGAAAATTGATTTCAACTGTGGTAAAACCCTTTTAATCATTACTTTTAAGTTGTGTGTCTGTTTTTTCCAAAGAAATCTTGCCTAACTCAACATCACAAAGATTTTTTCCACTGTTGTGTTCTTGAAATTTTCTTTGTTTTTAATAATTATATACATATATATATATATATATATATATATATATATATATATTGATTTCAGAAAGGAAGGGAGAGAGTAAGAGAGATAGAAACATCAATGATGAGAGAGAATCATTGATTGGCTGCCTCCTGCATGTCCTCTACTAGGGATCAAGCCTGCAACCCGAATATGTGTTGCCCTTGACCAGAATTGAACGTGGGATCCTTCAGTCCACAGGCTGACACTCTATCCACTGAGCCAAACTAGCTAGGGCTGTTCTTGAAATTTTATATAGCTTTTTAATTCTATAATGTATTTCAAGTTAATTTTTGTGTGTGAATAAAATAAAGGTAAGGTTATTTTTCATATGGATATTAGTTTTCTAATCACCATTTGTTGAAAAACTATCCACTGAGTAAACTTGGCACCTTTGATGTGAGTTAATTAACCTTAAAGTCTTTTAAACATTTTTATATTGCTCTCTTGCTTTCAATTTCTTTTCCCTATTCATAATTTTATTTTCTATCTGGTCATATGATCTCTATGAGATAGTTACTGTACTCCCATGTCTTGTATCATTGGCCATTATTGCTTTATTGTTGAAATTTCTAAGATAAAAATCAGTCATTTGCAGATTCAACCTAAATAAGCTCACAAAACCCTTGGAATTTTTTCACCCATGGTTTGATAATGTGCCCCTTTGAATTTACTTGAATAAGGTTTTATTAAATTGTTTAATTCAATGTGTGCACTTCAATTTATTTTTGGTAATCTAGTACCAACTTTGTCCTTTGAATCAAAGAGTTTTGGCTTCTTCATATTTAAAAGAGGGATTTGTGTGTGAGGATATCTGCAGTTACTTATTCATTTTAATTTGAAACTGTACCATAAATATGAATAAATAATTTTATCTGCCTATCAAAATCATTATTACTGAAAGGGATACTTTTTCATTGTTCTAAGTATTCTAAAATTTAAATTTTATTTATGTGAGACATGTGTACCAGCTCCCTCTCCCCGCATTCACACATAGAGAATGAACACCTTGACTAAGACTCTTGTCTAACTCTACATGGCTGTTTATCAATTTCTCTAGAGTGACACTAAATCAAGAGGCAGCACATGTGAAAGTAAATCACAGTCTAATTTAGTTGTCACTTTGTTGTGACATGTGGTTAAAAATGCTTTTTAATTGTGACTATAAATTATACATGAACAATTCTTAGTGACAGTCTTAATATACATCAGACTGTTTCACCCCAAGGGGCAATATTGAGCATCATCAAGATGAAGGTTGTATATCTGAATCATTTAAAACAGTGATTTGGGAAAATATAATGATGATGATGTGTCCTGGTTTAATTTCAACCCCAAACTCTTTGGGTAGAAAAAGAGGTAGAGGGGGAGAGGGAATTGCAGGGAAGAAGGGGGAGAGAGGGTGGGAGGGAAGGGCTGTGGACACATGCATATAGATGGCAGATAGAACCCCCTTCAGCAGGAATCCCTATCCTTTATGGATGTGGATATATTATTGAAGCAATGGGTATGCTCCCCATACTTCAGTTAGCTCTCAGGTATCCTAGAGGTCTTCTAAATAATCCAGAGGCAAAAGAATGCGAGACTCCAAACCACATTCCTAGGTAAGGCACTGAAACTCAGAAACAATTTAGGTATAAACAGGTAAAAAAAATGAAAAAAGGAGTATTCCATCATGTTTAGTAGTAATATTAATGCAAAGGCTGAATCACTGGCTAGTTCAAAAAGAGAACATGCAGCATTGCCTATAAAATCTAAGATGAGGAAAAAACAGGGATGGCCTGGATGACTAAGAAAGACAAGAAATCACAAGCTAGATTGGATTGTCTAACAAGGAGTAGTGTAACTATGATGACCCTGCAGAGAGTATGAGTAGCATATACTAGTACTAACAGACACATATTGATTGGCTGACCAAGCATTTACCAACACATTTATTGAGCATTTGCTGTGTCAGGAAACCATTTTTTGCTGCCAGCTGACAACAGAGGATAAAATAAATAGGCCTTAAGTAGGGAAAGGGTTCAGGAACAGGAGTAGCTGGCTAGAAGGACCTGGAGAAGTGGAACCAAAATGTGGATCTTATACTAATGATGACAAATGTAGTTACTTATCAGCAAAGAGACATAAAAGGAAGATGTGAGTAGCAGTGGAAAAAAAAGTCTGTCTCTAACCAGGTGGCTCAGCTTATTGGAGCTTTCTTCCCTACAACAAAAAGATTAGGGGTTTGATTCAAATATTTAGGGGTTTGATTATCAGTCAAGGAACATAACTAGGTTGTGAGTTTCATCCTGGTTTGGGAGCATATGGGAGGCAACAAATTGATGTTCTCTCTCTCTCTCTCTCTCTCTCTTTCTCTCTCTCTCCCTCTCTCTCCCCCTTTCTTAAATCAATCAATATATCCTTACCACCTTTAATAAATCATATTAGTAGTGTTAAAATAAAACAACAAACCCCAAATAAAGTATCTTAAATCCCATGTCACCAAACCAAGACAACTATAATTTGGGGTCTCCCAGAAATAAAATCTTAAAGCAGTCCATCAGAAATGATCCAATCAGTTGAGCAGTGGTTCTCAACCTTTCTAATGTTGTGACCCTTTAATACAGTTCCTCATGTTGTGGTGAACCCCAACCATAAAATTATTTTCATTGCTACTTCATAACCGTAATTTTGCTACTGTTATGAATCGTAATGTAAATATATGTGTTTTCTGATGGTCTTAGGCTCTACAGCAGTGGCTCTCAACTTGTGGGTCACAGGTTGAGAACCACTAGCAGAGTGACTTAAATTGAATTCATTTTTACACAAATAAACTCTTAAAAATTTTATCATGCCTCAGTTTGTCTTTTAGCAGTGGTGCTTTGACAACTTTTGTGATAACTGCTAATCTTTCTTTAGAACCTCATATTACCTAAATTTATAGAGAATTTGACCATATATTATTTTTGCTTGATGTTAAGTTCTTATGACAAAATATCTTAGATTCGTAATAATAAAAATTAGTATTAGAAGTGCAAATTAGAACTACTAAAGCCAAAGAATAATTACAATGCTTATTATCATAAAATAACTGGAAAGTCTTCTTTAACATTTAATTTAACATTGGCATTAGGTTTCCATATGGTTTGTCCATGTTTATCTTCATTCATTCATCAGTCATTATTTCGTATCTTCCTAGGAGAGAGTTAGTATGTAACTTGATTTCTTTTAAAACAGAGAGAAAAATGGAACTACAGAACATACATGTCATTTGTCTAAAGCATTAGGAACTAAATTTTATACCAATCACTATTAACATTGATAATGTTAATGATATGCAAATATTATTTTTTAGAATTAAAAAAGAAAGAAAATAACATTTTTATCTTCTTAGTAGAGCTGGTATCATTAAAGGGGAGATAATTAATACAATTAAACATGGTTTTTGTGAACACCATGTAACTTTGCAGGATAAAAAAGTTATTATAGATGATAGATAGATAGATGATAGATGATGGATATATAGATAGATGATAGATGATAGATAGATGAGCAGATAGATAGATAGATAGCTGTGTTTATATCCAGATGATTGATACTGATAGCCTAATAGGGACATGGAGTTACAATTGAATATAGGACAATGAACACAGAGACATTAACTTTTGCTTTAGAGTAGTTCTGCCTTACTGTAATTAAAAAAAATCATACATTATTTTTAAAATTAATTTTAAATGAATCAAAGTGTTCCTCCTTAACTTTCCACTAGCATGAACAACTGGGAGTATATGCTAACTGTCAAAGTACTGGAAAGCACTTAGTTCATTTAATTCTTCTACATTGCCAAAAGTGATAGAATATTTGAAAACGTACCGTATGTGAGCAACAGAAAATGACTTGACTTTAATATCTATCACACCTGTTCATTGCAACTGCTCAGCTACAAACTTCCATGACAACTTATTCAAAATCATAATTGGCAACACAAGAGGGAATACCCCCATCTTCTTACTATATCAACATTGCAGTGATACTAGAAGCAAATTTGTTGTCGTCTTTTTTTTTTTTCATTGTGACTCATTTTTCTCTCACTGCTTTAGACAACCAAATATAGGGACAGCAGAACTAAAATCATTATAATAAGGCAATATGAGAACAATATGATTTTTTGGAATCTAGAAACAGTAATTGAGTGTTCTAATCTTTCATAAACCAAATTTCATTCAATGGGATGATTTTTTTTAATATATTTTATTGATTTCTTTACAGAGAGGAAGGGAGAGAGATAGAAAGTCAGAAACATCAATGAGAGAGAGACATCGATCAGCCGCCTCCTGCCACGCCCCACAGTGGAGATGTGCCCACAAGCAAGGTACATGCCCCGGACCGGAATTGAACCTGGGACCTTTCAGTCCGCAAGTTGACGCTCTATCCACTGAGCCAAACCGGTCTCGGCAATGGGATGATTTTGTTGTAGATTCAATTTGGATTGATTTAATGTATGTCATTATCTCCAGGAAAGTCTATACACTCCCAGGTTCTTCACTACTCCTTTGAATCTGTGTAGTTTCCATAAATATATAATTTCCTGAAAAATAATGACAAATCCAAAGATAGAAAATGTTTTATTCTATATCTTTCACAATAAAAAACTGAAGCCATGCTTGTGCCTTTTAGGCCAGATAACTTTTATTTACTTCATGATCTCAAAATTGTTCCTGACTTCAAACTATTTTACTGAACAGAGGACTTTTCATTAGTTCTTAGCTATAAAAAATTTATACTTCCTTTGATGTAAATCAAAGTCCATGGCTTTTTTATAAAACCATGTTTCTTAGGTTTCTTTTTAATTGAGTAGCCCACTGACATCTAGTAAAATTTAACACCTGCTAAATTCTAAGGACTCAATTAACTTTGGACCTCTTTTTTTTTTTTAATCACATGAAGTATTAAAGCTTTGAAGCATGGATCAAGTAGAAATTTCTTTGTTTTATGCTTCAGAATGAACAGCTTATTTCTTGGCAAATAACTGTCTAATAATCACAGAATTTGCCTGCTCTAAAGAATAAATAAAGCACTAGCATATTTTAGCTCAAATAAACTCCTGGCCAGAGGAATAAAAAATATAGAGAGTAATTTTCATATATATTCATGGACTTTTTTGGTAGATATTCAGCTTGTCTGGAGAAGTTTGGTTTGGTTGTTTTTTGGTGACTATTTGACATCCATGTTTTCCTTTTTCAAAGGAAGGGGTGAATTTTTTTAGGACAATGCATAAATTCTCTTCACTTGGCTTTATTTGGATTTGGTTGAGACTTCACTAGTTTTTATGGGACTTGATTGGATCGTGACAATTCAAACTTCCTATATACCTGTCCCATAGTAGTCCTCATTTACAGATTCAAGAAAGGGGCAATCAACCAACCAATTTTTTAAAGTTGAGTGTTTTCCAAGTTTCCAAGAAGATATGAGCCAAAGAGTCTCTTTATTCCTCTGCATTATGTTGTGTATGAATATAAGTATTAAAACTCTTTTGACAATAAGTGGTTGCCATGAAACTATGTAGAGAAATGAAGAGATACCCATATTTTAGGTTATGAATCAATGAATGAAGACCCACCTAAAGTTATCACTATCACTGTCACTACACCATAAAAGTTATGTAAGTCAGCCGAGACTGGTTTGGCTCAGTGGATAGAGCGTTGGCTTGCGGACTGAAAGGTCCCAGGTTTGATTCCGGCCAAGGTCATGTACCTTGCTTGCAGGCCCATCTCCACGGTGGGGTGTGCAGGAGGCGGCTGATCAATGTCTTTCTCTCTCATCAATGTTTCTGACTTTCTATCTCTCTCCCTTCCTCTCTGTAAAAAATCAATAAAATATATTTTTAAAAAAAGTTATGTAAGTCAGTAATTCCTGTCTCCCACTATATTTTCTTATACTTTACTTTTACTATGAAGTTTACCTTGAATATAAGCAGAAATTATTAAAGAAGTACTTTACTATAATGGTATGAGCAATACTGATAAATTCTCACTGAGGTTGAAGTTAATATGCAAGGCTATAATCATAAGAAAGTCTTTGAAACATAGTCACAAAACATGATATTGATAAAAATCTGTGATATTTATTTGACAGACACATTTGTATTAATATAGAAAGTAGGCTATTTAATGAAAATAAATCTCAATTTTCAATCCTATAGAGAATCCTTACTAGTAAATCCATACCGCCAAAAATAGATGTCATTCACCAATCCACCATCCATCTGTATAGTCATGATCTCATTTGTGATTGAGTATAAAGTAGTCATGTGTAACTATGTTTTTAATTCTTGAAAAAGAGTAAAATCTCTAGTGTGAGGAAGAACAAGTCACCTTAGATAAAAGCATTATTATATATTATTTTCCTTTCAAAAGTCTTTTGTTCCTAAGAAGAAATTATTCACACTTAAGGATATCCCTGCATCACTAGAAGTCAGCCTCTAGGCAAATGGTATCTGAAACAACATCACCAAAAATACACTCAGAACAATATTATGGGGATGTAATAATTTAAGCATCTTAAATTTTAGAAATATATTACATTTGTAGCATATGGTGATATAAATACTGTGAGGCTAGGGTACTTGGAAGATCATCTTTCTGCAGCTTTAGGGTTTTAGAAGGACTAAAGCAGAATATATTTTGGTGAAGAGACCCAAGTGTCAATACATGTGATGAAATAAGTTAATCCATACAAGAATTATCAGGAATACCCCTGGCTAAATGGAGAAAGGCTACAGTATTAGAGTTGTGTGGACCATCCTAAGAGAAACCTAGAAGAATGCAGATGCATCAATATCACTCACAGTCATTCATAGCTCCTGCCCCAATAATTCATTTATCCATCTGTCCCCATTTTTTAGCTCCTTCCCAAATCATTTATCAAATTCTATTCCAAGCTTTTCATGGGAGTCATAACAACATATAATTTAATAACCTCATACTTATTACAGAGTTCTTTTTCAGTCTGGTCATCTCTCTGTAGCCAACAAGAGCTTTCTAATCCACTTGTCAGATTGTGAGTATTCACCCCCCCAAATTTGTAATGATTTCCATTGCTTATAACATCAATATAATTTTTTTGTAATTCATACCTTATGTTCACCTACTTGTTCAGTTCCTTCTATACCAAACCTTAGGAATTTTATTTTTCAATCATGCTATACTAGCTTCCTCACATACCATACTCACACACCTCTATGGCTTTATTGTTTGCCTGAATTATTATAACTAGAGGCCCGATGCACAAAGATTTGTGCAAGAATGGGCCTTCCTTCCCCTGGCTGCCAGCACCACCTTTGCTCTGACCCAGAGCCGCCTTCCTACCTTCCTACATTGCCCAGAGGCCCTGAGTGGAAGCCCCACCCATTGCTACTTGGTGCCTGCAAATGCAAATTAAAAAGCCATCTTTGTTGGGTTAATTTGCATACTCACTCCTAATTGGCTTGTAGGTATCACAAAAGTATGGTCAATTTGCATCTTTCTATTTTATTAGTGTACATTTTCCCACCAACCTCCATTCTTTCCCTTTAACTGAAAAGTCCACCCGGAAAAATTTTATTCATATCTCAACTTTTAAACAAGTGATATTCATATGTCTCTTACAAAAATACCCTAACCTTTCTTGATAAGCTGGTTTTAAGTGTTTCTCCTTCTGTGTTCTGATTTCATTTGTGTATTCCTCAGTTTTTTTTGCTGATTGTTTTCTTGTTTCTCTCTCCATTAAATTATATAAAGTTCATGGAAATGGGAGACTCAGTCATCTGAGTATTATGAGGTTCTAAAACTATGTCTAGATACAGTATGCTAAATGACTATTTTTCCTATTTTTTGCATTTAACAGAACCTGGATATTCTTTGAGGAAATCACATCTTTGTGACTTTCCTGTCACCTACAATGCACATGGAAGGTTCATAGCATCTGACTTTCCTAGATTTCAATTAGGACATGATTCTAATACTGTAGCCTCTCTTATTATAGTTAATGGTATTTCCTAACAATCCAAGTGATGGAATAATTTATTTCATCATATTTATTGGCAACTTGGGTCTCTTCACCAAAACAACTTCTAATCTAGTTCTTCTGAACCACAAGAGCTGCATAATGATCTACCAAGTACCCTAGCCTTAAGGGCCCATATAACCTCATGTTATAAATATATTTCCAAACTATAGAGATGTTTAAATTTTCTATGCATAGTCATAAGAAGTATAAATATTTAAACAATAAAGATAATTTTTAAAAAATGTATGATAACACTAAAAGAAAAGAAAGAAATACAACACCCTTTTCGGTTTATAAACTTAAGTGCATTGTTTTTAATATAATCAATCCAGGTTTGAGAAAAATCATACATTTCCCCAATTCTTTATCTGAATTAGTTTTACATTTTACATTTAAGAAGAGGAAGAGAAAGGAAAAGATAACAATTATGAACAACAAATATATATCATTCAAATGAATCTAAAAATCAAGTGAATAAAAATATGATAAACAGAATAAACTGGTGAATATAATAGAATCAGCGGCATAAAAAGGGAGTGGACTGACAATTCTCAGGGGGAAAGGAGTGTCGGGGTGCAGGAAGAGAATGGACAAAAATCGTACACTTATGGATGGGAACAGTGGCAGAGGGTGGGGTGGGAACTAGGTGGAGAGGCGTTAGGGGGAAAAAAAGAGAAACAATTGTAATAATCTGAACAATAAAGATTTATTAAACTAAAAAAAAAAAAAGAGAGAAAAAAGAGAGAAAGTGGTATGGATGGGTAAGTCACTTGACTTCTCTGGATCTCACTTCCTTAACCATAAGACATGGATAGGTTGGTCCAGCAAGAGTTGCAAACTCAAAACCTGCCAACACAGTCCAGGCAGGTTATGTAAACAATTGAAGCAGCGGCTGTGGAAAACTGGAGAATGCATGCCAAAGCCAAAGCACATAGCTGCTGCTTGGGCTCTAGTTACCACTGTGGAAAAACAGTTGTCAGATAATTTGATTTTTCAAGAGTGATCAAGAATTAGATTTAAAAAAAATGAGCTCTTCTTATTTTAAATATGGACAACTAATTCAAATAATGAAACAGACATGGCACATCCCATTTGCAGACGAGATTTGGCCTACGCCAGTGGTCGGCAAATTCATTAGTCAACAGAGCCAAATATCAACAGTACAGCGATTGAAATTTCTCTTGAGAGCCAAATTTTTTTAACTTAAACTTCTTTTAATGTCACTTCTTCAAAATAGACTTGCTCAGGCCATGGTATTTTGTGGAAGAGCCACACTCAAAGGGCCAAAGAGCCGCATGTGGCTTGCAAGCAGCAGTTTGCAGACCACTGGCCTAGGCTGCCTGTTTGTGACCTTTAGATGAGATGGGACCTTTAAGATCTTTGAAATTCTAAAATGTCATGACTCTAGAGAGGTAGGAGGTAAAGAGGGGATAAATAATGAAGGAGACGACTTGACTTTGGTTGGTGAACACACTTTAAAATATATAGATGATATAGAATTTTAGACTCAAAACTTATATAATTTTATTAATCAGTGCCACCTCAATACATTTAATAAAAAATAAATGATAATATGTTCTAAAGCTAAAATAAAGTATAGTTTATGATGACCAGGCATTTTTAGAAAATGAATTTTGAATTTGTGGTTTTTTAAAGTATTTTTCTTCACTATAAGTTCAAATCTTCAGTTTATTATTTGCTTTTATTTCTTAAATGTTTTGTACTTTCTACCTTAAGTAAATGAAGCAGGCTGGAAAGTTGAGTGGGGCAACAATAAAAAGTAGGTATGCCAGTGTGCTGAAAAAAGACATGTTCCCTCAAAGGTATTAAAATGTAATTTTAAAGTTTTTTTTTTTTAAGTACTTGATAGCTTAAACTAAACAAATCTGGGGTTGAACTCAAACAGCTAGACTGACGAGTGGCATTCTAGAACTGATTCCAAAATGAATGCTTTGCAAAATGACCAGAAGTATTACCAATTTACTCTTAGGGTTGATGCCATAGTCCATTCATTGAAGCTCCTTCTACAAGCATCAGACTACTTGAAAGAATTTACTTCCCACTAACATATTAGTCCTGTTTTGATTATTAGTCCTAGCTTTACTAAAATTGAGTGAGGTTAGACTAATAATACTATAAATCATAATCAAAATGGGAGGACACAATGTCATGAAAAAGAAAAAAACTATGGTCAAAATTTCATATTCACAGAATTTTAATATATGAAAGAACATTACATTTATTTACTGAGGCTTAGCAAGAACACCCAAGAAAAAAATGTATATATTTCTAATAAAAGAGACAAAGTCTAAAGAGGGAAAAAACCAACAGATGGTATCAGTGGAGTAAGAGGGTAAAACAAAGGAGATTAGGGAAAATAATTCTCAAAAGTCAGATTTATATTGTTAGGGATTTGTTTTCCAGAAAAGAAAGCAATTATAGAAAGCATTTGCATTTATTAGTTTTTGTTCCACATATGGACCTAGTGAATGCAATTTTATGTAATATTAAACAAACAAAAATTGTCCTTAATTTCAGTACTTTTGAAGCTATTCCTAGGATGGAACCAGGAAGCTTTTTCTTCACAAAAATAGAAATTGGGGGGGAAAATTGATAAATTTGGCAACATTAAGCTAACTTTCTTGACCTCTTTAGCAAGAGAGAAGCCTGGAAAAATAGGCAATTTTCATATAGAAAAAGTATTTTCTAAATTCCTTAATCATCCATTGATTATAAGTACAGCTCAAACTACTAGCTAATAGAGCATTATCACAGGGTTTGGACCTTCCTGCTAGATACATAGATAGTTTGCCTTGGATGGGTGTCCAAGGGAATGAAGGAAGATGATGGGAAAGAGTTAGATGCCAACTCCCCACCAAAGAATTAGGGTTTGGAGGAGAGGGAGTTAGAGAAATTGGAGGAGTCACGACTATTGATTTCTCTCAAACTCACTTTGCAATGTGTATGTATGTGTCAGAGTGTGTATTTAGCTTAGGGATACTTTTAATCTACATTTAGAAGTAATTCCTACATTCATTTGTATTGTTAATTCATCCACCTATTTTGAAGATTTGTTGTCTACTGAACTCTCATGCCACCATTTTCACATTCCCACAACAGAAACATGTTCACTCTTGCATCGTTGACTTCATTCATCTTTCTAGACCATTCTTTCTTCTTATTGTCACCTATTCTACTTAAATGGTCTTTAGTGTACACATTTCAGTTCAGTGTTTTAGTGTTTTAACCAGTTTTGCTCTGACCAATACAATCCTCATTGATCGCCCTTCCTTTTGAATTATTTGGGTTTTGTTTATAAACTATGAACATTTGTAAGGACCAACTGCCTTGTGTTATTTGTAATTGCTGCTTGTTAACTACCTTCCTAAATCAATTGTAAACTCTTCAAATACAGAAGCAATACCTTATATCTTTATGTTATTAGTTCAATTACACTAAGGAAAGGTATGCAATCAATAAAATGCCATGGGTATACTAGAGGCTAAATGCATGAAATTCATGGATGGGGTATGGTGGGACCCCTTAAGCGCAGTCAGGCATCCCTCTCACAATCCAGGATGGCTGGCTCCCAACTGCTCACCTGCTTACCTGCCTAATTTCCCCTAACTGCTTCTGCTTGCCAGACTGATCACCCCCTGACCACTCCCCTACCACCCTGATTGATGTCTAACTGCTCCCCTGACAGCCTTATTTACCCTAATTGCCCTCCTCTATTGGCCTGGTCACTCCCAACTGTGCCCCCTGCAGGCCTGGTATCCCCAACTATCGCCCCCTGCAGGCCTGGTACCCCCAACTGCCCTCCTCTGCAGGCCTGGTAGCCCCCAACTGCCTTCCATTGCAGGCCTGGCCACTCCCAAGTGCTCTCTCCTGCTGGCCTGATTGCCCACAACTGCCCTTCCCTGCTGGCCATTTTGTGGTGGCCATCTTGGACCACATGAAGGTGGTCATCTTGTGTGTTGGAGTGATGGTCAATTTGCATATAATCCTTTTATTAGATAGGATTCTATTAAATTCCTTCAAGTAACAAAAGTTTATCACTATTAAAACAAGAAATAGATAACTGTTATCAATATAAAACACTGTATTACTCTTTTAAAAACATTTAGAGATTATTAAAAACATATATTTTTTCATTTTAAAATGTCTGTATTAGAACTCTAGAATAAAAAACAATATTCCTTACATTTATAATTATTGTCTAAGGTCCGTAGTCAGCAAATTGTGGCTCTTGAGCCACATGCGACTCTTTGGCCCATTGAGTATGACTCTTCCACAAAATACCATGGCCTGGGTGAGTCTATTTTGAAGAAGTGATATTAGAAGAAGTTTAAGTTTAGCTGAAACCAGTTTGGCTCAGTGGATAGAGCATCATCCTGAAGATTGAAAGGTCCCAGGTTCGATTCCACGCAAGGGCATGTATCTTGGTTGCAGGCACATCCCCAGTGGGGGGCGTGCAAGAGGCAGATAGCTGATCGATGTCTCTCTCTCATCAGTGTTTCTAACTCTCTATCCCTCTGCTTTCCTCTCTTTAAAAAAATCAATAAAATATATTTTTAAAAAAGAAAAGAAAAGAAGAAGTTTAAGTTTTAAAAATTTGGCTCATAAAAGAAATTTCAATCATTGTACTATTGATATTTTGGCTCTGTTGACTAATGAGTTTGCTGACCACTGGGCTAGGTCAATTGTTTAGAGATGAGGTTGATGGGATTAAAATATTGAATTATGTCTCCTTATAGACTAATTCCTCTGCAGAGAATGTACCATGTCAAAAACTGTTGGCCTCTAAGACAGAAGGCAATAGTTATGAGAGAAACTGTTAAAGAATGTAGATTGCTGCCCAGCCACCGTGGATCAGTGGTTGAGCGTTGACCTATGAACCACGAGGTCACAATTCAATTTTCAGTCAGGTCACATGCCCAGATTGCAGGCTCAATTCCCAGTGTGAGGCATGCAGAAGGCAGCAATCAGTGATTCTCATCTTTGATGTTTCTATCCCTCTCTCTCCTTTTCTCTTCTCTCTGAAAATAAATAAATAAAATATATATATATTACAAAAGAATGTAGATTATTTACAACTGTCAACAACTATAAAGATCTTTGAAAGTCCTTGCATGATAGGATTATACATAGACATAACTATTTTGTCTTTTTCATACTATTTCCTTGAGATAAGAAAAGAAATTAAGAACAAGAACATTAATTTTCAGCTTAGTACAGGGCATTTTTTTTAAATATATTTTATTGATTTTTTTTTTACAGAGAGGAAGGGAGAGAGATAGAAAGTCAGAAACATCGATGAGAGAGAGACATAGATCAGCCGCCTCCTGCATGCCCCACAGTGGAGATGTGCCCACAAGCAAGGTACATGCCCCCAACCGGGATCAAACCCGGGACCTTTCATTCCGCAGGCCAACGCTCTATCCACTGAGCCAAACCGGTCTCGGCAGTACAGGGCATTTTTGACAAACTGGTCTGCATGGGCTTAAAATTACATTGTAAAAATGGTGTTAAATTGGACAAATTCACTTGGAACTATTGGGAGTTTTTCATTTTTAAGGAAACAAAAATTATTTTCTCCTTGAGAGGAAAAGAAGTCCTTTCTCTTTTTTAGTAGTTATTTCTTATGCTAACCCTGCATTGTTCTTTATCTGGGTTCTGTAAATAACCTGTTCTGTAGAGGCTGACCTTTCATTTATTTTCTCCTCTGCCCTTTCCAATTCTACTTTCATCTGAATCTCTTCTCATTCTATATTTTGTCATCTTCCTTGTCTTGTTATTTTGTGCCTGCTTCAGCAAAATTCTACATTTGAACACACAAAGTTCTCACTGTTCCAATTAATCCATTCACCTACCCTTTAGGTGACCTATTCTCAGGTTTCTTATGTTAATTAACATCCCTTCCTTTCATGCTTCTTGACATGTAATGTTACAGTGGGAACAGTATAAGGAATTACACACATCTGATTCACAAGATGTAAAGACAGGTGTATGATAATCCTACCCAGGTTTAACCCTCCTCATGCCTGCAGTTTTGAGGTTCAACAACAAACAAAACTCTACTATCGAGGTTACATTACTGGCAATCCTCTGAAATCTACTTAGAGACAGTATCTGTTTTATTTGTACAAAGTAACCTTGTTGCAGTATAGTCATAAACAGGATATAACTAAGAGGGGAAGGAGCAGGCTAAACAATAGAGCTTTACGGTCAGAAACACAATCCAAAGATCTGAAGTAATCAAAGGAAATATTAATGAGAAGTATTTGATTCTGGTCTAAAGAGAGCAGCCGAGCCTTTCTATTTTATGATTTCTGTCCTAGTGTAAGGCATCACCATTTGAGGGTGGTTTTGGAAGGTGTTACTGGTTCCTTTCTACAACAGCAAGTTTCTAGCTAATGGTCCACTGTATGAATAGAGCTCAATAGGCTTTGTTAATTATTACTATGAGGTAAATACAAAATAAGGATGGATAAAATAACCCTTCCCATTAACAAAGTATTTGATAAAATATTAGTCTGAATATAAGATGTTCTTCCATGCTAAGTTGGGATTTCAGAAAAAAATTTATTATTGTCTCCTTAGCTGCCAAAGCTTGTGGATTTACTTTCTATTATGCATTCTTATTAACTGAAATAGTTGAAATTGTTTTTAAAATTCCTGAAAAATCCTGAGATTGAAGCCAACCCTTAGGAGAGATTACTTGCCCATATTGCCTCATCAATTTGTAGGTTCTAGGGTAATAGGAAGCACAGTTTATTAAAGTGTAGTTATTAGGGTATTATTAATTGATTTTAAAAAAACAAAATTTTACTTGATTAATTTTTCAATTATGTTCTAGTGTGTTATAATAATTAGTTCATATTCCATCTCTAACGTATTTTAATGGACATATTCATAACATCATTATGTTCAGAGCTATTTTTATACTGATAGAGTAGTTGTGCCATCACTAATTTTATTTTTTAGAGGTAGCTATATATGACATACAGACAACCTACACAAAGATGTTGAAAATGCAGTTGTGAGAATTAGAACCTAGTTTTATATCCCAGTGCTACTTCTGAAAAGCTCTGCAATGTGGCATACCTATTTTAGTAATTTCTGGTTTTCATAATAAAATTAAGATAATACCTATTTCAAAGCATCATTTTGCTCACTAAATTGAGATATAAATACAAATAACTGGCTTTTTGCATATTCAGAATAATTCTCAATAAGTATTAGATTTGTTAATCATTTTCTCTCTTGAAATTCTTTTCATGAGCCATTAGCTATGTCTTTAGGTTTGAATCACTCCAATGGCATCTACAATTATAAAAGCAACCAGAGACATAAACTAGAAAACATTTTTGTTTCTATATTGATAAAAGTGTCCTCCAATATATAAAAATCTAATGTGTTATATATAACATAATAATATATTCTCACACTATATATTTGAATGAGTTATTTTATGTCACTGGTATAAAAAAAGATAGGACTATTTACTAATAAGACAATGATTTTCATGCTCAAAGAACTCCAAGTTCTGAAATTTCAAAATTGAAGGTAGAAAAAGTGATAGAATATGTAAAGAGACAGAGTACAAACTGCAGACTGCCTTTAAGTTCTATAATTGTTAGCATCTTTGCATATTTTTTTTAAAAAAGCAAAACTGTTAAAACAGAAAGAAATCAATACAATGAAATCCCATTATACAATGCTGTAAGGTGACCAGTTTTTTCAAGATATTCCAGGTTTATGTTTGTTGCCCCATCTGATCACAAGTAGTAATCTCTGTCATTCTAAAGTGTCCTGGTTTGAATGATGGTTACTTATTAATTAATAGCATAGCTTGAAATCATAGCATAGTAGCAAGGATACATGTGACTGATATGTACAGGGTATACCAAAAAAACTGTATACACAATTTAACAACTAAAAGTTCAATTTTGAAAATGAAATATATTTTAATAAGCACCGGCTTTATAATTATTAAAAGTGTGTATATACATTTCTGGAACACTTATATTTAGCCTATATTATATTTGTTAGTCCTATTACAAACAGAAATCAAGGATTATAAATAATTCTACTGTAGGTCACTGCTTCACATATAAAATAGTTTAATGTTATGGGTATAATAAGAATGAAAAAAAGAGAGACAATGAATTTGAGCATTTATTTTATTTTGAAACTAAGACAGATGTCTCATTTTGCCTGTTTATCTTGTCTTACAATGCCTAATTTGCAGTAATTTTATTAGTGCATTTCTCACATCAAAAAGTTGTATACAAAATTAGCTTGGTATTTAATTATTATTTTGTTGTCATTTAAAATTAGTTCTTCCTGATTCATTACCCTTTGCTTTTTATGAAGACGAAGAAGGAGGAGGAGGAGGATAGGAGGAGGAGGAAGAAGAGTAAGAAAAGAGGTAAAGCAGTTCTGTTTATAGTAAAGCATCACCACTAATACTACCATTATACTTAAAAGGCAGCTAAATTTAGTGGGTTATCCTAATTATTTTACTTGAACCATTCACTACATAATTTCAAGAGTTTCTGGTTCTACTCTATGAAAGATGGCAAAAAAGCAAAGCAAAACAAAATATGTTTGAACTCCGCCACGATTCTGAAACTGGACAGTGCAGCAGTGATGGGTCTGCCTGTCACTTCTGGTCACTGTCTATGAACATCTGTCACAAACTGATTCATGCTTGACATATTCTGAACTTCACTTAACATCACGTGGGAGTTGATAGATGGTGTAAAATGAAATATGTTCTGCTGTTCCCAGTCAATATTCTGCAGCAGCCCATTTCTCCCAGTGACAGCCCAGCTTCTCTGTTTAGAAGGAAAACTGAAAGGACTAATTTTGTTTGTATGTTGATTATCAAAGAAAGATGGATACTGTGGTCTGTGAGGATGAGCTCTGTGAGAATCTTGTGTCTGTAAGGAGCCCAAGGAGCCCTGGTATAAATAATGAGGGAAACTGGAATGCATGAAAAGTAACCTCTATGAACACTGACATTGAAGTTCTGAAAGTGGAGAAACAGCGGTTGCTCCCTTTTGAGGTGGCAAGTAAATTGTAAGCAAATAAAGAATCTGGGACTAATGAGGGCAATGGGGTGGTTCAGTGGGATTTGGGGCAGCAGAACCAGCAGAAAAAAAATAATCAAAATGGGATATAAGACTATATATATATACTGAGAAGACTAATGTGAAATTAAAGAGACTAAGGGCTATTTTGGATGATCATCCCAAATTTGGTTAAAACTTGGAATCGAATCAAATTGTAATCATCATGCAAGCTCTTCATTGCCTTGGGGCCTGAGGAAATATGTGATTCACAAAAGTGATCCTCTGCTTGCTGAACACAAATGTATTTGTCGATACCAGATGTTAACAATGACAGTTCTTATTTACAGCTCAGAAAATGCATGCTGTTTTGCATTAAATTAAACAATTTTAACTAAAACACCTCCTGGGTGGACTCTGTGAGGCTGATTATTCTTTCAGTAATAAATAGCTTTGCCCCTGGTTTCAAGTTAGGCTTTTACTGACCATATGACTCTTTTGAGGTTTGATTGCTTATTTTTATATTTTTTGCTAACTTTACTTATTGACATAAAGTTACTTAAACTACTAGGATTAATCAAAATTTTATCAATATAAAGAAATTTGAAGTACTGCCAAAACAAAATATTAAATCATCAGGTTATTTCAGACTAAGGTAGGTGAGACTTATTCAGCTTTTGTTTCAATTAATAGTATTTATTTTATTATTATAACATATATATATAATTCTGTATTATATGCAGCTTCAGGAAAGCTCTAGAAATAACCCATATTATCTTACATTCACTAAAAATTTTTACAAAATTGGTTTTGAGACATTTTTCTTTTACATAAAATGGAGTTAATCAAAATATCAAAATGTTTCATAGTGCATGCAATAACAAATCCCAATATTATGTCTACTAGTGTTTACTTAGTATTTCTTAACTCTACAATAGAGAATATAGTACCTACCACATGATGCCATTGGAAAAAATGCATGAAATAAGTCAAACAAAGCATTTAATAAAGCTGATCATACTAAGTAGTCAATGGCCATAATCTACTATTAGTGCTGGCAGTTAAGCAGAAGCATCAGACAAAAATACATCCAACTTTGTATATCACTCCACCCCCCCCAAAAAAAGGACATAAAAATATTGTAAATGCTACTAAACAGGAGCAAAAGAAATTCCTCTTATAGGTCTCATAATTATTTTGGAAGGCAGATTCACACAGAAATGCTTGTAAAACTTGTGAAGTTCTGCAGATGATAGAGATCAATGACAGGATTTTTGTGAGTAGTTGGGAAGAGAGTTACAGAGTTAGCACTTTTCTTTGGTCTGAATACCTAGTAAGACCATATTGATATAAGAGAGGTGAAAAATCATCCTAAGAAAAGAGAAGGTTAAATGCACTGAGTTTCAAAAGTATTTGAGAAGTGGAAAACATACCGGGCTGGTGTGAATGGAATGATTTTAATTAAAAAAAAAAAGAAAATTGATGTCAAATTGTGCAAGGTTACAAATGTCAATTAAACTATGTTATATACTTCTAATTCCAGCACTGACAGAATAATGTTCTTAGCCTGGGGCCTTGCCACAGTGAATGACTAAAAAAATGGGCAAATTTCATGAGTCTAATATTGAAGCATTGAATAAGAAACAATTTCTCTATTTGGTCTTTGAGGGAAGAAAAACTGAGGAGATGCACCCTACCTTCATCCTGGGTTCTTATCAGGGTCCACTTTCCAGAAAATGGGACGCTGATCTCTGCTCAATGTTGCAGAGCTGAGGGGGTTTAGATTAGAATTTGAATCTACACAAATGAATGGAATTTGGGGGACAGGATATTGCATAAGAGAAAGGTTGTCCATAAGTCTTCACGGGGGCTCCATGAAAGGAGATATGAACTGCATATGTGCAGAGTGATACTGTGTGAAGGCTACTACAGAACTATGGCTATGCTCTGAAAGCTCAATGGAGGAGGAACCAGAGGTTGTCCCAATAAAGGGCATTGAAGTTCTAGCTCAGCATATTGGAGAGACCCTACTGGGTCACTTCAGACACTCGCTTGAAATGTCAAAAAGGCTCACATCCTAGAACAAAGAAAAAAAACAATATAGACCCATCCTAATGAAGATAAAACCAATCATCAGAGAATCACCAATATTCACCCATAATTTACCTGACTGGCAGAAGAAAATACAACATTCTGTTAAGGAAGACAGAATAATAAACACTTGCTGTGTGTCATTCCCAATGTTTAGTGCACATTAAAATATATCAAACATGTAAAAAAACAGTATAAGGGCTAAGAAGTTTTAAAGTAAACAGAGCCTTTCTTCTGGTAATCAATTTCCCCCTTGATATAAAGATTATTTCAAATCTAGCAAGTCTAAAGGAATGATGATTAAAGCTAGGTGGCAGAGATGCTTAATGCAAAGCAATGGCAATATACTGTATATTGTAGTGCATGATTCCAGTTCCTTTTCTTTTATAGGATATATCCCTCATAGACTACAAAAGCCTAATTTTCTTAAGTGTTTGGTGGGTGGAATTGTGGAGATCACAAGACTATAAAATCACATAGGACTTTGTTCCTACCAGCTCTAATACTTATTAGCCATGTGGTATGAGGAAGTTAAGTTGTCTCTTCTCATCTTCCTCATCAGTAAATGAGTTTAATATTGTTTTTATTGAAAAAAAAAGTGGTAATGTTTAAATAGGGCTTGACACACTCTATATGCCAAATATGTGGTGAAACTGTTACTGTGGATTATTTAATCCAATAATAGTTTTAGCAAATGGGCAGAAAAGAGCTGACTAGGAGGCGTGAGTTACTTAAATCTTGCTTAATCTAAAGAATGGCCCTCTTCAGCTCCTTTGGGTATAACCTCGGAGTCCTTGGAATATTACACCTCATAAGAGTATGTTTTTTGGTATGCCTGAGACCAGGGGCCATGCTGTACTAATATCACTAGATAAATGTATCCCAATGATGTGATTTCTGATGAATGCCTGTATTGGAAGGGGGTAGGGACAAGAGAGAGGCATCCATGGGGCTAGAGTCTGAGTAACCGAGGTCAGTCATGCAGTCACCATGGGATTAGGTGACAGACCCCTAATTATGGTCACCAAGATTCATGTAAGTGATGATACTTCACTTGTGTTGTCACACACCATTGCTGGGAGAAGTGAGTGAGTCCTTTTGTAAATTGACTGGGGTGGGTGGACAGCTGGAGACTTGTACCCCTTTCTTCCTAGACTTCACCCCAAGTGACTGTTCCCATTGCTAACTTTAATCTGTACCCTTTTGTTGTAGTAAACTAAGTGCAACAGCTTTTTCTGAGTTCCATGTATCCTTCTGGTGAGTGATCAAGCCCAAGAGTAGTTTTTGAGAATTCACAAAACAACCTATTTCTGTACCTCTTAGAGGTACTAAAAGGAACATTATTCAAGATAGCTCATGCTACTAGGAATTCTGAGGGTCTAGATGTGTATTATTGGAAGTACATGAGCATTTTAAAATTTTTGAAATGTTGTTTTTGTTTAGAATATAATGCAAATAATATAAGCATATTATAGATATATGTATGATCACTGTATAATCAAACACTGTGTTTGCACTTATGCTACCATCAATTGTATGAAATATCATTATCCACCTGGAAAAAATGTTTAAATCTTACAGCTAGCATAGTTCACATGGTAAGTGAAGACGTCATTTCTACAACTTTTAATTTTATTCTTAACAATGTTTTTTAATTTGAATATTATTTATTAATATATTATTTGGTATAAGATTTATATAGTCCTTTGATATCATAGTTGAATAAAAGGAATATAAAGAGTTTATACTGGGTTTAATGTTTGTATACATGTGAACAAGAATATGATATTATTTTCAGTCAATATTTGGAATCTGTAAGAATTTATCTTATGCTTCCACAGAGAGATGCATATTCCAGGGGTTAAAAAACCTGAGATGGAAAATGTTTGAATTTGGAAAATGTGAAGAAAATATTGTAAGGAAAAGATTCAATTTTAAGTAATGGCATGGAAAAAGATTCAATTTTAAGTAATGGCATATATATGATATGGGTATATTTTTAAGCAACAAATTGTTGTGCATAAAACTGTTTTTAAGTTGGTAAAAGCCCTTGAGCATTTTAAAACTGCAGATCTCACATGTGTACATGAATACACACTTCATAGAACTGCTGTTTAGGATTAATCAGGAAATTTATATAATAAGAAATAAATCAGTCAGAGTAAGACAAGTATCACATGATCTCACTTATTTGTGGACTCTAATAAACAAAATCTAACAATAGACAATAGAGAGGTGAAGGTGGGAGTAGAGAGGAAGGGGCTCAATGAGGAAAAAGGGAGACATCTGTAATAGTTTCAACAATAAAAATAATTTTTTTCTTTTTTTAATGAATATGTTACATGTATACATATCTTCCCATTGCCCTCCCCCCTTCTAGGCATACTCCAAACCCCCGTGTCTTGTGTTCATTGGTTATGCTTATATGCATGCATACAAGTCCTTTGGTTGATCTCTTATCTACCCCACCCCTTCTTACCTTCCTGCTGTAATTTGACAGTCTGTTTAATGCTTTACTGCCTCTGTATCTATCCTTTTGTTCATCAGTTTATAATGTTCTTTATTATCCACAAATGAGTGAGATCATGCGGTGTTTCTCTTTCATTGACTGGCTTATTTTACTTAGCATAAGGCTCTCCAGTTCCATTCAGGTTGCTGCAAATGGTAAGGATTCCTTCTTTTTTATGGCAGCACAGTATTCCACTGTGTAGATGTACCATAGTTTTCTGATCCACTCATCTGCTGATGGGCACCTAGGCTGTTTCCAAATCTTAGTTATGGTGAATTGTGCTGCTATGAGCATAGGGGGGGCATATATCCTTTCTGATTGGTGTTTTTAGTTTCTTAGGATATATTCTTAGGAGTGGGATTATTAGGTCAAATGGGAGTTCCATTTTTAGTTTTTTGAGGAAACTCCATACTGTTCTGCACAGGCTGCACCAGTCTGCATTCCCATCAACAGTGGACAAGGGTTCCTTTTTCTCTGCATTCTCGCCAACACTTGTCCATTGTTGATTTGTTGATGATTGCCATTCTGACAGGTGTGAGATGGTATCGCATTGTTATTTTGATTTGCATCTCTTGGATGATTAATGACTTTGAACACGTTTTCATGTGTCTCTTGGCCTTCCTTCTGTCGTCTTTTGAAAAGGTTCTATTTAGGTCTGTTGCCCATTTTTTTATTGGATCCTTCATCTTCCTTTTATTAAGTTGTATAAGTTGGCTGTAGATGTTGGAGATTAAACCTTTATCAGTGATAACATTTGCAAATATGTTCTCCCATACAGTGGTCTTTCTTGTTGTTTTGTTGATGGTTTCTTTTGCTGTGCAAAAGCTTTTTATTTTGATGTAGTCCCATTTGTTTATTTTTTCTTTAGCTTCCATTGCCCTTGGAGTGAAGAAGTTCTTTTGGCAAATGTCTGAGATTGTGCTGCCTGTGGAATCCTCTAGTATTTTTATGGTTTCCCATCTTATGTTTAAGTCCTGTATCCATTTGGAGTTTATTTTTGTATATGGAGTAAGTTAGTGGTCTAGTTTCATTTTTTTTGCATGTATCTGTCCGGTTTTCCCAACACCATTTATTGAAGAGGCTGTCTTAACTCCATTGTATGTTCATGCCTCCTTTGTCAAATATTAATTGAGCATAATGGTTTGGGTGGATATTTGGATTCTCTATTCTATTCCAATGGTCTATATGTCTGTTCTTGTGCCAGTACCAGGCTGTTTTGATAACAGTTGCTTTGTAATATAGCTTGAAATCTGGTATTGAGATCCCATCTACTTTATTCTTCTTTCTCAGGATTGCTGTGGCTATTCGGGGTCTTTTTTTGTTCCAGATGAATCAATAAAGTTAAATTTAAAAAAGAAAGATCACAGTGCTTGCATTCTAATAAACACCTAATAATTTTTATGCCCTTATTTCTACTTCTTTCTAAGAAAACCTAGGATTTTTGGAATTTTCTACTTCAAAAATAAGTTCAACTGTCAATAAAAAAAAACAAAACAAAAAACATTTAAAACTTCTTTGTTAGCTCTTCCTAAATTTAACATTATATAATAACAAATGATTTATAACACAATAATATATTTAGTTATTTCAGTGAAGATAATTGTTTATACTTTAAAATGGTTATAAAATTTAGTCTGTCTAATTCATATATTTACATAATTTTTCAGTGCACCATTTCAGAGAAATATATTTCATTTTTTAATATTTTGCATATATTGTTTTCTCATGCCTAGAACTGAACACTAAAAACAATATATATAGTATTGTATTGTTTTTCTAATAGCTGAAAAATATATTGTGATGTCATAAATATGATTACATTACCCATTTCTTTCACTTAATTTATTGATTTAAATATTCATACCTGTCAGTGATAGCTATTGAACAATTTCAGGTATTAGCCTGAGCTCTGAACCAGATGAGACATAGGTGGAGTTCACTAATTTCTGTTATGATTTGGTATAAATAAAGTTTCCCATACCTCCACTCCCTTCCATATATTAAAAGTTTCCCCTGTTTCACCTCATATTAAATGTGTTAACTACATAGTCCCTCATTTGCAATTTACTGTAATCTTAGATTACCCAAACTGCCTTATCATCAACCTCCAAAATAACAGCCTCACCAAATCTTGCCTGTCTACTTCTCTACACCTTACAAAAAAAGACAATTTTCTCTCCTTCCCTATAATCACATCATTAATCATTTTTTTTCCATTTTGATATTTATGTCATAAGACTCCCAGAAGATTAAGCCAACACTAGCTTTCCCTGTGCTAAACCTGAACATCACTGAAATGGTTCTCTGCCTATTGCTGAATCTTATCAGCCCACTCCTTATGGCTCTCCTGGGATTAAGGGCCAAGATTCTCTCTGTTAAATGGACCTCCGCCACATTCCAACCGCTTGCTCTTCCCCTGCATTCTCATGAACAAACATCCTACTATTTTGCTATATGAAAATCCCTTCTAATCCTTCATTCTATAGTAAAAATATTTTTCTAGGTAATATCCCACACTGGAATGTGTCTCAACACATTCTTTTTGAATAAATACTGAGAAATTCAAGAGAGATTAGAATTGCAAAAATGATAATTATCAGTGTCCATTTTAAAATAGCATTTGGTAATGTATCTTTTGCTCATTAGAGTCCAGATACCTATTTTTTCCACTTTCTTATATACATGACAATATGTGCACTTTTCCCCCTTTCTTATACACATGGCAATGATTGCACACTAACATTCAACCAGAAGCTTTAGAATATGTGCTATGTGTCCACTTATTTATTTTCATGTATGCCTTTATTAACTAACCATCAATGGTCTTTATGTGCATGCATATGCAGTATACCTACTAGAAGGTTATCAAACTAATGTAGATTAAGAAAACAATACACAAATCCATCAGAAGAAGAGAACAGAAATTCTAGAAATATACCCACAAAGGAACAAGGGCAATCCAATACAGAAAAGATAAGGGTAGTCTTTAAATAGCAACCCAATGAATCTAGATACACACCTTACCCCTTTCACAAATATTAACTTAAAATCGATTATAGACCTAAATGTAAGATGCAAAACAATAACATTCCTATAAATGACATATAATCTAGATGACTGGGTTTGGTGATGGCTTTTCAGATCTAATACCATGAGATATATGACAGGAAAAAAATCATGTCACACATCATTAAAATTTAAAACTTCTGCTCTATTAAAACACCAAATGAAAAGAAAGAAAGAAAGAAAGAAAGAAAAAAAGAAAGAAAGAAAGGAAGGAAGAAAAGCTATACACTGGGAGAAAATATCTGCAAAACACATGTCTGATAAGGGGCAGGTATCTAAAATGTTTAAAGAATATAGAAAATTCAAAAATAAGCTAATAACTCAATTTAAAAAAAGGAACAAAAGATGTGAACAGACACCTCACCAAAAACTTTAACAGATGGCAAATTTACAAGAAAAGAAGTCCAAAAATCATGTCATCAGAGAATTGCTAATTAAAACAATAAAATACCATTTATATAATATTGGACTAATTATGTATGGTGCCCATTTTATACTGGAATTATGGGGGAAATCTCTTTGTAAATTACATAATTATCTAACTACTGTGCTGTATACATGAAACTAATATAAAATAAAATTGAATATCGACTATAATTGAAACATAAAATTAAGAAAATAAAATAGCCAAAACCGGTTTGGCTCAGTGGATAGAGTATCGGACTGGGGACTGAGGGGTCCCAGGTTCGATTCCGGTCAAGGGTATGTACATTGGTTGCAGGCACATCCCCAGTGGGGGGCGTGCAGGAGGTGGCTGGTTGATGTCTCTCTCTCATCGATGTTTCTGGCTTTCTATCCCTTTCCCTTCGTCTCTATGAAAAATCAATAAAATATATTTTAAAAAATAAATAAAATAAAATAAAATAAAATAAAAAACAATGAGCTACACCATGCAACTATTGGAATGACTAAAATTCAAACCATTGGCAACAATAAAATGCTAATAAAATTTATTTATTGTTGGTGGGAATGTGAAATGTACACATACTATTCTGGTGGCACAGCAGTTGAAAATCACTGCTGTGTATATAGAATTGATTTTGTTACTTTTTTTATACAATATCCGTTTTCTAAAAGTTTATACAAAATATATATGAAGAAAGCTGATATTTGAGTTACACTTATGATAAATGCTATTAAAAAATGATTGAAGAAGAAGAAGGTTTTGGTGTGATTAGAACAAGACAAAAATCCCAAGTGGAATCCCTTATGCTAAGCCCTACATCACCAAGCCAAGGCTTAATTTAATTATGGTTTCAGTTCTCCCAGTAAAGGAATCTTAAAACAGTCAATCAGAAGTTGCCTAATCAGCACTAGAGAGTGAGGTTATCTGCCTGATACACCCCAGCCATCCCTAAAGGGAAGTAACCTTGCAATAACCAACCTATCTTTTTTCTATCTAACATAATGTTCTTGTTCCTGCTCCCTTCTGCCTATAAAAGTATTTCATCTAGTACAGCTCCTTGGCCCTCCTCTCTATCTATAAGCTTGGATACTGCTTGATTTGCATTGTTTTTGCTCAGATGAACTTGTAAAAGTCTTAATATGCCTCAGTTTATCTTTTAAGAGGGGATACAACAAATTTTATTTAACATTTCATGAAGCACACAGTCTTAGATCCCAAGGGTCAGAGAATTGCAAATGGAGCAGGAGTCTGAAACTTTTTATTTATTAAAAGAATCTCTCCATTGCCCCCAACCTGAATAAAGAATAAGGAATATGATCAGACAAGAAGAAGAAATAAAGGCATCCAAATTGGAAAAGAAGAGAAATAAAACTGTCCTTATTTGCAGATGATGCGATACTATACATAGAAAACTCTAAAGACTCGATCGAAAACTTATTAGACTTAATAAATGAATTCAGCAATGTAGCAGGATACAAAATTAATGCCAAGAAATCTATGGTATTTCTATACACCAAGAGTAAACTTACAGAAGGAGAAACTAAAAATAAATCCTATTTACCATCACACAAAAAAAAGTAAGATACCAAGGAATAAACTTAACTAAGCAGGTAAAAGACCTGTACTCAGAAAACTACAAGACACTAAAAAAAGATATAAAAGAAGACATAAACAGATGGAAGAACATACCGTGTTCATGGATTGGTAGAATCAACATCATTAAAATATCCATATTACCCAAAGCTATAAATTCAATGCACCTCCCATTAGAATACTAACGGAATATTTCACAGATCTAGAACGAACTCTCCAAAAATTCATCTGAATAAAAGAAGACTCTGAATAGGTGCAGAAATCCTGAGAAAAAAGAACAAAGTAGTGGGATCTCAATACCAGATATTGAGAACAAAGCCACTGTTCTCAAAACTGCCTGGTACTGGCACAAGAACAGACATATATACCAATGGAATAGAATAGAGAACCCAGAAATTGATCCAAACCACTCTACTCAATTAATATTTGACAAAGGAGGCAAGAGCATACAACATAGTCTCTTCAATAAATGGTGTTAGGAAAATTGGATAGATACATACAAAACAATGAAACTAGACCACTAACTAATACCATACACAAAAATAAGCTCAAAATGGATAAAGGACTTAAATTTAAAACAGAAAACCATAACCATAAAAATACTAGAGGAATCCATAAGCAGCAAAATCTTAGACATATGCTGAAGCAATTTATTCACCAATACAGCTCCTAGGGCAATAGAAACTAAGGCGAAAATAAACAAATGGGACTACATCAAAATAAAAAGCTGTTGCACAGCAAAGGAAACCATCCACAAAACAACAAGAAAGCCCCACTGCATGGAAGAACATAGTTGCCAATGTTATCACCAGTAAGGGTTTCATCTCCAACATTTACAGGGAACTCATAAAACCTAAAAAAGGAAAATAAACAACCCCATAAAAAAAAAATGGGCAACGGACTTAAATAAATACTTTTTGAAAGAAGACACAAGGAAGGCCAAGAGACATATGAAAACATGCTCAAAGTCTCTTATAATGCCGAGAGAGATGCAAATCAAAATGACAATGAGATACCATCTCACAGTTATCAGAATGGCTTTCATCAACAAATCAACAAACAAGTGCTAGAGACAATGCAGAGAAAAAGGAACCCTTGTGCACTGCTGGTGAAAATGCAGGCTGGTGCAGCCACTGTGGAGAACAGTATGACGTTTCCTCAAAAAACCTGTGGTACATCTACACAGTGGAATTCTACGCTGCTATAAAAAAGAAGGAATTCTTTTATCATTTGCAATAGCATGGATGTAACTGGAGAGCATTATGCTAATGAAATAAATCACTCAGAGAAAGGTAAATATCACATGAACTCAATCATTTATAGAAAATAATGAACAACATAAACTGATGAACAAAAACAGATCCAGAGACAGAGGAGTATCGATCAGACCATCAAACCTCAAAGGGAAAGTAGAGGAGGATGGGGATAAGAGAGAAAGATCAACCAAAGGACGTGTATGCATGCATAAGAGATTAACTAATGGACACAAACAACAGGAGATTGGGGGCATGAGTTGGGAGGCTGGGGAACAATGGAGAGTTTCTTTTAATAAATAAAAGAAATAAAAAAAATAAGGAACAAAGAATATAAAACAGAAAATGAGTAAGGAATATGGAAGTAAGTAAGGAGTCAGCTTGGCCTTTGGGGATTGGATGTCTGGTCAGTGGAATCATTTGGAGGGACCTGGAAGTTATCCAGGTGTAGGTTTGCTGACCTGGATCCCAGCTAGGAACAGCTCCATCTTGGGCCTAGAAATTTATTTCATCATTAGTTTGAATAACAAATGGTATTTTTATACCTTCCTGTGCATCCTATAGTTCTCCTATTTCCTACATCTGAATATTTAGTTTCAACTTTATGTAATCCACATTTGACTACAATAACTATCACTCCTTCCAGCCAAGTAAATAAATAAAACAGAGTTACTTGCATAATTTTCTTTGCTTGTATTTTAAATGTATATGATTTACAGCAGTTTTAAGATGAAAGTGGAATGATATACAAATGGAAAACATTTACCCTCCCTGTGATAGAATAAGATCCTATTTTTTTCTGATGGCATCCATTCCTGAATAGCTGCCACTTAAATGCAAAAGAGGGGCATGGACTGTTTTGGATGAGAGACAAGTACCCATCAATAGAAAGCAAATAATAGTGATAAAATGAGAGGAGAGAAAGTGCTGCAGAGAGTGGACCACTAAAAGAGAAGTAGGCATATTTCATCCATGAAATCTAACCTGTAACTTGAACTTGGATTCTGTGTGCATTTCATTCCAATAATTTCAATATTCTTTAGATATTTTCTAATGTATTTCTATCCCGTATTATGAAATGTTCTTTAAATTTTGTATCTCATTACTGAGAGACAATCTCACACTCTGATTTTGATTTTCAGTATGAATTTATTTTGAAAAGCAAAAGAAAAACTGTTGAATGAAGCCCTCTGTTTATCTTTTCTTTCCTCTAATATATTTTCAAATGAATCAAAGAAAATACAGTTAAGAGCAAATGCTCTAAATGTTTAATTTTGAAGGGGACTGTTGACATTTTAAGTTATTTATAAGTTTATATTTGTACAGAGAATAAAACAGTGCACTTGATAAATCTTATTTTAAAAAATCAAATTGTAATGGTCTTTATGGTACTTTAAAAGATGAATAAGACACAGTCAAGCTTGCTTTGTTAAAGTTTTAGTTCACATATATTATTCATTTAAAAAGCAAGTGTATCAATAGTCCAAAATCATAAGTATTTTTTTTCCTTGTGTTAATTCTGAAAAAAACCCTGTCCAAGGTGAAGAATAGGAAGCAGCTCCTAATATAAGGAAGTAATTCAGCTTGCTCACACTAAACCTGAGATAGAGCTCTCTGAAAATGTTATTACTTTCTTTGCCCTGTGGACTAGGTTAAAAAAGATTGGTTGGCTCCAAAAATAAACATATATACCCATCTCTCCAGCATTGTCAAAAGCAATATGGGGAGACGGATGAGGATTCTTCTATAGAGTTTTAATGAACCTCCTTTTTCCTAATTCAGTTCTAATATAATTTATTTTTAAAGAAATTGGTCATATCCTTCCACTAGGAGGATGGTCTTCTGACTGATTCCACTGAAATATAGAATAGTAATGGACAACAATTCCAAGCTGGAAGCCAGTGATGAGCTAAGTTTGTTGTGCCAAGTTAAAAACATGAGATAGAAAAGTGAAGTAGAGTTATGAACTTAGTTCTATAATTTAAAGTACTTATTACCTGAGGATCAAAGAGAGTGAATAAATAAAAATGCCCTTACTCTTGCATTACAGTTTGTTTCCATCTAGTACCTCAATTGTGAGGCAGACCTTTTAAATTGCATACTACCAGAATGCCTTAAACCTTTATTAAAAACCTATTTCTGTCCACAAACACAGAAATGTGAGATTAAAGTTCTGTGATATAAGCACTCACCTGAACTGCATTCTTTTAGAATAATATCCCCAGCTATTAAGGCAGCTAAGAAACTTAGAACTAAACCATGGATAGTTCCATGGATATGAGTTCAGGCACTCATAGTACTGATAAACATAATTATTAGTTTTACTTTCTGGATATAAATTTACCTATTTCTAATTACATTTATAGATGTAAAGTTATGTTTTTGGTGGCATTTCCTGATATTTGCATTTCCCTCAAGAATATCACCCCAAAAGTTCAATAATAAAAAAAAGAAGCACAATCCTATATAATAAAAGCTTTATATGCTAAGTGTCTGTTCTACCAGTTGGCCGTCAACCAATCAAAGCATAATATGCTAATGATGATATGCTAAGGCTATTTAACTGCTTGCTATGAAGTATGCTGACCACCAGGGGGCAAATGCTCCAATAGGTAGGTTAGCAGGCTGCTAAGATCTGGCCAATTGGGACTGAGCAAGAAGAGTCAGACATGCCCTCGAGCCCTCCAGCGATATCTCCCTGGCCTATATAGTGCCCCAGTGGGGTCCCTCAGGTTGGCCTGCACTCTCTTGCAATCTGGGACTCCAGGGATGTTAGAGAGAAGGTTTCTGCCTAATCTGGCAGGCCAGGCCAAGGGACCCCAATGGTGCATAAGTTTGTACACCAAGCCTCTATCTAGCACGCCATCAAAGTCAACCTGAATAGGGATGAGGATAGTGGTATTCAATATGAGAAACTATACAAGGCTTAACAGGCACACACACCCCATTAGAATGTAACTGGTTATTTAAGAATGAAAAAATAAAACAATTGCTTGCATAATTTTCTTTGCTTCTACTTTAAATGTATATGACTTATAGCAGGTTTTTTTTAAAATATATTTTATTGATTTTCTACAGAGAGGACGGGAGAGGGATAAAAAGTCAGAAACATCAATGATGAGAGAGAGACATTGATCAGCCGCCTCCTGCACACCCCACACTGGAGATGTGCCCGCAAGCAAGGTACATGCCCTTGACTGGAATCGAACCTGGGACCTTTCAGACCGCAGGCTGACAGTCTATACACTGAGCCAAACCGATCTTGGCAGACTTATAGCAGTTTTAAGATGAAAGTGGAATGCTACACAAATGGAAAACATTTACCCTCTCTGTGAAAGAACAAGGAATCATTTCCTAGTATCTGCCTTCTCAGGCTCTATGTAAATAACACACAATACTCCCCATTATAACCTATTTCTTCTTCTCTCACAGACACATAGCTCTAGCAAATGTTGCCACATCTTTTGGTATTATTCTCACTACATCAACTTAAAAAATAAATCATCTTAACTTTAAATCACAAATACAAATGGCATTGCATTCCAAATCAGTTTTATTGGGGAAGGTGTTTAATTAATTATTGCTATATATGAGCATCTCAATTTATCCACATAATTTCATCAATTCATTAAATAAAATTTACATTCTAGTGGACATTTACTTTTTTTTTGTTTTTGTTTTTGTTTTCTTTTTATAATACTATTAGTGGCCCAGTGCATGAATTCATGCATGGTGGAGGTGGGAGGGGTGGAATTCCTCAGCCTGGCCTGCACCCTCTCCAATCTAGGACCCCTCAAAGTGAAGGATGTCTTACTGCTGATTTACAGGGATCAGGCCTAAACTGGCAATCAGATATTCTTCTCATAATATGGGACTGCTGGCTCCAGCCACTCAACTACCTGCCTGCCTGCCTGCATGATTGTCCCTAATCATTCTGCCTGCTGGCTTGCTTCCCCCCAACTTCCCCCCACTGTCACCCTGTTTACTCCCAAAGGCCCCTGCCAGCCTGATCACTCCCAAGTGTCCCTCCTTGGCCTAATCACCCCCGCCTCCCCTCCCCACTGGACTGCTCACCCCCAACTGATACCTGCTGGTCTGCTCACTCCAAACTGCCCCCCACCTGCTGTCTAATCACCTTCAACTGACCCCCATTGATGGCCTGCTCACCCCCAATGGCTCCCCCTGCTGGTCTGCTTACCCCCAACACCCTTTGCATCCCATTCTGGCCTGATCAACTCCTAGTGACTCAAGGTCCCAGCCCCTCCTTTTTTTCTTTTTCTTTCTTTCTTTCTTTTTTTTCTTTTTTCAGTGTCTCCTTGAGTGGAGGCCAGGGCTGGCCAGGACGAGTGAGAAGCTTGGCTTCCTCCATCGCCAGGGGCAACCCCAGCCTCCTGCTGCCTCCAGCTCTGTGGCCTCCACCATTTTTGTTGGGATTTATTTTTCTTCTATAATTGAAACTTTGTAGCCTTGAGCAGAGGCCAGAGCTAGCCAAGAAGTCTCCTGCTTGCTCCAGCTCTGTGGCCACAGCCTTTTTTGTTGTGATTTATTTATAATCTATAATTGAAACTTTATAGCCTTGAGTGGTGGCTGGGGACTGACAGGTCAGGTGGGAAGCATGACTTCCTCCATTGCCAGGGCAACCCAAGCCTCCTGCTTGCTCTAGCTCCATGGTTGGCTGCCAGCTTTTTCAAGTTAATTTGCATACTTGCTCCTGATTGGTTGGTGGGCATGACTTCGTATAATGGAGTGATGGTTAATTTACATGATTCTCTTTTATTAGTGTAGATTTTATGTGAGTGTAACAGCAATTGCCTCCCCATAACATCATTAGAATTGAAAGAAATCTTTTTTAAAATGTGAGATACATTTTTATAGCCATAATTTGTTCCTACAGACCTGATAATGAAGTACTGATAAAGTAAATTCACAAAAAAAAAATTCTGGTTCTTGAAGTACAGAGATGTCTTTAGTGACTCTTGTATGGGTACATCTAAGTTAATTTTTGAAAACAAATGGTGGATTGAAACCATTGTGTATGACTGTCCACACTCAGTCTTTTAAACCAATATGAATGGCTGGAGCTATAAAACTGCCTATGAAAATCTAGCTTACTTAAAAGCACCTATCACTGTTTAGGAAAAGTAATATGCTTTGAAGCAACTCCCTCAATTGCTTCACTAAAAATATTTGAAATTATATCTTAACATCCTTATTTTAGATCAGTATTGAACTTCTATGTCCCAAAACTAATGTCAGGAGCCAGGGAAATGAAAAGTACAACCCTAACTTCAATAAGCTTTTAGTCAATTAACAAATGATTTAATCTTTATGTAATAGTTACCATGATGAGAGTTCATTGGAGGAACATCAGATAAGGAAAGATGACCTGCTGAGGATGTGGCCTGAGATTGCCCCTAAAGAGTAAGAAAAGTTAGAAAGGAACAAATAAAGCACTAAATACATATATACACAGCATGTTCCAAAAAATGAATACATACTTTAACAGCTGATAGCTCCATTTTGAAAATGAAACATATTTTAATAAATACTGCCTTTATAATTCAAAGTGCTATGTATACAGTTTTGGGACACCCTATATATATGTTACATATATTTGAAGGCAATTATTTATCTCATAAATTATGTTATTTACATTATTAGCCCAGTATAAGTTCAATAATTATTAGAATTATTAACTAATTAGTTTCAACACAGGAAGAGTTGCATTAATCCAAAAAATAAATCAACGTGGATACTAACAGAAACGAAAGAAAGCAAGAGACAGTAAATTCTTGCCATTTGAGAAAGTTATGTGTAATAGTAATAATTTTCTATTTTATAAGTTTGTAATTTTAGGGTAAACTCTTAGAGGGTCAGACTTGACCACTTAGGTAGCCACCTCCCTATGTGTATGACATAGATAAAACTTAACCCATATTCCTCCTATACTCCACCTATAGGAATGGTGCATGTTACGGATAATCAGTTTGTACTCTGATTAACATGTATGTGATGGCATGTGTTACTCATAGCCCCCTGAACTGCTGTGGGCCAAAACAGGCTTAAAAAGTGACTTCAGACATCAATCATTCTTTTGATCCACGCTACACTGGCAGAACAACTGGACTTCCTATTGCGAGATTTTGGTTGCCCCCTTCCTGCTGACTCAACCCAACCAATTGGCCAGCCATCCAAAGACAGACCCGCTGCTGCCCACAGAGGATGCCACTCTTCCCCAGGGACCCCATTAAGTCTGAAACCACAGCACCAGAAACCTTGTGAGTAATAAAAAGTGTGCTATGTGATTTGCAACTACATATTTTTTGTTTGGTATAATTCCTCCAGCAGTCTTAACTATATTAATAGAAGGTCAGATGATAATGCCTACCCTAGGTCCTGCTTTCTTAGAATAGTCTCGTTGCTAGTAACTACTTAATGTCCAAACACTCGCATGGTTAAGTTTATCTCAAGGGACACCTTGGATAACACCCCATATACTCTACTCAGATATTATGTTCTATGAAGTTGTTGTGAGTGCTAGCTGAATGAGCAATACTGATCTGTTGCTCCTCAGGGCAGAAGTGTTAGTGGTTTGGCTGAGGCCATTTCCCTAACAGGCACTAGAATTAGGGTTCAAACTTAAACAACTGGTCCCAGCAGGACTTTTTGCCCTTCACTGCCTCCTATTTGCCTCTCTCATTTAGTCATATCTGTATAACAAGTGAAATAAGAAAACAGAGTATCTCCTGTTCCACTTCAGCTGGGAACGTGTGAATGAGGTAACTCAAAGTCTTATCCACTTGGCACATCCGAAAATTACTGTGAAAACCCTGCAAGTATTGATTTTGGAATTAAAAATAAATTTTAGCGAGCAGGTGAAATCTCAAATATAGAATAGACAAATATTGAGGATCAATTGCAATATCAAAGGTCAAGCTACACTGAAATAATGGGAAGTATGAGGAATAACCACAGAATAACAATAATTTAAAAAATTTCAGAATATCATATTAATCATAATAGAAATGGGAAAAGTATTGTGAAGAGTATCAAACAGTGTACTGGAAAGTAAAGAAAGAAAACTAAAAGTATACTGAAACCTTATCTATAAACAATGATAGTGTCTGTTTCTGTAGAAATATTAGGCAAAGAATAATACTACTATTGAGCAGCAATGATATCAATTTATTGGGGATGAATTATACAATGGGATATAATGCTTGTATTAATTAGGTTATTATGGGATATTGTCACAAATAAGGATCAAATGCTAGTTGTTAAAGGGATACAAGTGTTTTGTTTGTTTCTCATTAATGTTAACAGTTCAAGGCAGGTGTTCTACTTGACGTATAAAATTATTTTCTGTGATAACTGAGAAAGTTGATCTCTTGAGACTTGTGTGACTATCATCCCTTCAGACCTTATGTTTCTCTCTAACCACAGCTGAAGAGAAAAAGAGGCTTTAAAGAGCACATTTACTGCCTAAAACCTTTGGCTGGGAATAATATGTGACTTATGCTCACACTCCACTAGTAAGAACCAGGTCATCGATTCAAGGGAGTTGGAAAATGAATTTGCAAATCAGGGTGGCCCCCTGCCCAATATCAGTATGATATTTTGAAAAAAGAAGTGTTCATTTTGAATGTAACATTGACATCAAACTAGACATAAAAATATTAACATAAGCCCATAGTTAAATCTCCTTAACAACATTTTAATTTTTTCTTCTGGTCCAGAATTCTAACCCAGGATCATTGATAGACTCATATTCCTACAGTCACCTTTCATCTAGAAATCTGTAGTGTGCCTCTGCCATATTTTCTTTCCAAAACAGGTCTTCAAGCTGCAAATTACCCAACCAAACAGGATCATTTTAAATGGAAAAATGAAAACAATTAAGACACATCAGTTTCCTACAGGATTGGAAGTCTATCAAAGTACCTCAATTTAATTAACCAGTTATTGTTAGGCAAATTAATTCATTAATCCATGAGCCAGTTAGTGACTGAATAAGTATGTTGGTAATAATTTCAACACCTGAATAATGAAGGTCACTAAGTATCATTCATAAAATGGAGAACAGAAGATTAATGTCTAAGCTTAGAAACAAGAAAACTTGCAGATATGCAGTTTATGGTATTTCATGCTGATTATTTATAATTGAGCAAAGAAAGGCAATAGACTACAGAGATCTCAATCAGCTGAAAACATGCAACTGCCAAGAAAATCCTTGTCACAGCAACCATTTCCAACTAAACTGCTTCTTATCTTTACAAAGCAACCCTCCTGGGACCATTTATTTATATGATTCCTATTACCAGGAATACCATTCTCAATGTTATATCACATTTTTCCTAAACACCAATCAGTACTTCCTCAAATCCTTTGTTGTCACAGCCCCAAATCTGGCCCTTACAGTCCAAAATGCTCTGGATGGTATCTACTGTTCCATTTCTATAATCCATCCTATCAAAGAATTGTCTCAAGAAACAGCTTGTTTAATCTGAAGCTCCTGCATACTTCATAACTAAAAAAAAATCTACCATACAAACTAACAATTATTTATTTACTTTTAAATTTATTTATTTATTTTATTTTTTATTTTTTTTGAGAGAGAAACATCAATTTGCTGTTCGAGTTTTTTATGCATTCATTCATTGATTTTTGTATGTACCTTGACCAAGGATCAAACCTGCAACCTTGGCATATCAGGAAGAATCTCTCACTAACTGAGCTACATAGCTGGCCAGGGCAGAAAATTACATTTTAAAAATCATATGTGTTCCACATATAGACTATCAATATAAAAGAAAATTGTAAATTCAAAATAATGTGAAGAATTATATTGCCTATGCAAAAACTTGGCAGGCATCAAAATATCCAAGGTTTTCCATGAGGATAATACTGGTACCCATGTTAGTGAACACAAGTGGCACTGTAGGAAACCTAGTTAATCTAGGAAAGACATATATCTCAGATATAAATAACAGAAGATCACAAAGTTAACCAAAAGATGAAGTTAAATTTATTTTTTTATTGTTTAAAATATTACAAATAGTAGTACATGTGTCTCCTTCTCCCCCCGCCTTACTAACCTCCCCTCGGCCTTCCCTACCCCCAGTACATGCCCTCACCTGCCCACCCCCAGGGTCTTGTATCTATTGGTTATGCTTATATACATGCATACAAGTCCTTAGTTGATCTCTTACAGCCCCTCCCCCCTTCCCCCAACTTCCCCTCCCTTCTCGCTATAGTATTACGGTCTGTTCACTACTTCTTTGCCACTATATCTGTTTTTTTTTTTTTCCTCTGATTCTTTTCTTTAAAAGCATCTTGTCTCTGCAGGCTAGAAATAAACCTATACGAACAACAACAACAAAAAAAAATGTTTGACTCTCAATTTCATTGTCCAATAGTTCTGAGTACCATTTCAATGTCAAACAGTTCCTTCTTTGTACACGTCAGCAATGGTATCTTGATGACTTTTATTTTTAAACAACAGTAACCTTGATCTTCATCCTATAAGTCAAGAACTGACTCCAAACATTTCAACAGGCAAAGAAGTTAGAGATGCTCCATCTCCAGAATTTAAGAGGTAACATTAACAAACATTAATGAACATAAAGTTAACCCATCCTTTGAACACCTGAAATTGCATCATCTCACTTCACAATAGCATCCTGCTTGTATAAGTGCATTTGTACAAACACAAAGCTTTTTCAAAATTATATGTATGTTAAAATTAGCATGTTTTCAATATTAAATTATAGAAGATATTTAGAGAAAGATGTTCCCCATCTTTCCTTCATCAGAGGGACAATTTCTGCATCAATATTGACTAACTACAGATTAGGGATTAAAACATCTAATAAATATCAACACTCATTCTACTGTTGATTTTCAAAGGATGAAAAAAAGATTCTGGTAACTAGCAGACATTTTTCTTCACAACATTTTCTGTGAATTAAAAATATCTAGATATTTTATTTATTTATTTATTTTGCTTCTTTACTCAATAAGTTGTCACATACAATATCTTCATCATCTGCCATCAAAATATATTGCACACACCTAAGAGCTCTTCAAGTTAAAAGCTCTCTCCACATTTCTTAGCAGGATTTAGTGCAAAAGTCAGCAGTACAAACCACAAGATGTCTCTGTCTGCAGATCATGGTCTTTCATTTGAAGATGTGAGGCAGAAGATGTGGGAAGCTTTTCACCAAGGATGAATGATGAAAGTCTCAAGACTGAATGCATAATGCCACATGTGTCAGATTCTATGGTTTCTTTAGTACACTCATTCTTGCACATGTGATTGGAGACACACAGCCCCTGGTTATGGAGCCTGGGTTTAAATGTTTCTTGTTACACTTCCTTTCAATCCCTTACCATTAATCATGAAGATAAAGTCACTTAATCATAGTGAAAAATAAAATTACATATTGCCTATTTTAAGGTCAAGATTCTAAAGTAATTTCCTTCTTAATAAAATTTGTTTGTAACTCTTAGAGTATATGTTATAAACCAGCCAGCCAGTTACTTTTTGTGCCATGTGGTTAAACAGGAGAGTAAAAGCTTACTGCCAAAAAATAAATATCCCTGGCTGGCACTACTTCAGTAATTTACCTAGCCTAAGGTCATTCTAAAGCAGTTTAAATGCATCATTAATCCACAGTCCTCTAAAATACTAAAATGCTTAAATAAATTACAATGGAGTAGGAGTAGGATGAGCCTAAAGAGAGGAAAAAACTGTCAAAATATGATACATTTCAATGATGCCAAAAAAAGTCTCTAAGACTCATGAATAAATTATTGCTAAAATGAAGGGCATAATGAAGAGCCAAAAGGACATGACATATCCAGCTTTATTTGGTCCAGAAAGACTAAGAAAATGAATCTTGGATTTCATCTTTTTGCTTGTGCATTTTCATTCATTTAGTATTAACCTTGGTAGTTCAGAATTTTTGTGTTCATTTTTATTACATCCTTTTTCTTATTCCAATCCTTTTTATTTCTTTGATAGTTCTCCTTTTACCAGTATTATGTAGTAAACATCAATCATACCTGTGTGTGTGCACCTGTGTGTGTGTGTGTGTGTCACACATTTATGTGTGTTTTGAAAGTGGGAAGCATAAGCAGGGTTACCATGATCAAAGTTTACATACATATAGAATTAAGAAAGAGACAGTAAAATGGAAACGTAAATGTGTAAAATATAATTTTGGTCACCGAGGACTTTATTTTTACTTAAATAAACAGACATCCACAAAAATACCTTATGATGTCTTGCCTTCCAGATAAATTCCTGACCCATTAATAAAGCAGTTAAAAAATCAGAAATTGTAGAATCATATGCAAATTGACGAACAAGCTTAAAAATACATTAAGGCATGAATTCTGAGGAGGCAGATTTTAACAGGACTGAACATGCATACTGAATGAATACTCACTCATTCCCTAAATGATGATGTCAAGACTGCAGCCTTGCTACTTGGTTGCATGTGCCACCCCACATGCCCAAGTCTGTGAGCCTTCCTTTTAACTATGTTGTCTGAGTTACTACTTAACAATTTTTTTGCCTTAGCCAGTTTGTCTCAGTGGATAAAGCATAGGCCTGTGCACTGAAGGGTCCCAGGTTCGAATCCAGTCAAGAGCACATGCCTGGGTTACAGGCTCGATCCCCAGTGGGGGCTGTGCAAGAGGCAGCCAATCAATGATTCTCTCTCATCATTGATGTTTCTATCTCTCTCTCCCTCTTCCTTCCTCTCTGAAATCAATAAAAATATATTAATTTTTTTCTTTAATTTCTTACATTCAAGTCATTTTAATTGGTAGGTCATGGCCTAGGCTTCTACAGACCAGAAAACTCAATATAGGGCAGGGAGCCTGTGCCTGAGAGAAAAGATGCAGCAGTGCAGAGAGTTGATTGGTGCTTGCCAGGAGTTAGGAGAAAAGAATTATTATTCAAAAGGTATCAAAGTTCAGTTTTGTAAGATGATATATTGTACAATAATATCAATAATATTGTGCTGGTAGTTAACAATATTCTATTGTGCACTTAAAAGTTTAAGATAGATCTCACAATAATCCTATCTAATAAAAAAGAAAAATAGCACATGATCTCACTCATTTATGGGAAATAAAGAACATTATAACCTGATACATAAAAAGATAGATACAAAGACAGTAAAGCACCTAGCAGACTGTCAAATTACAGCAGGAAGGCTAGGAGTGTTGGGGAGGGAGGGAAATAAATCAACCAAAGGACTTGTACGCATGCATATAAGTGCACCAATGGACACAAGACACTTGGTGGGTGGGATGAGGGTATGCAACAGCGTGTAGGGAAGGCTGGGGGAAGGTCAATGGGGGGGTGGGAAAGGAAATATATGTATTAACATATGTAATATTTCAAACAATAAAAAAAGTTGAAGATAGATCTCACAAAATTCCTATCTAATAAAAATAGTAATATGCAAATTAACCATCACTCCACTATACCCACAAGCCACATCTACCAGCCAAACAGGAGCAAGTATGCAAATTAACCCAACCAAGATGGCTGCAGCCACGAAGCAAGCAGGAGGTTTGTGTTTCCCCAGGCAATGGAGGAATCCAAGCTTCCTGCACACCCTGGATGACCCCACTGAAAAGCTACAAAATTTACATTATAGAAGATAGATAAATCCTAACAAAAATGGCGGCAGTGACAGAGCTGGAATGAGGAGGAGACTTGAGTTGCCCCTGGTGATGGAGGAAGCCAAGCTTCCACAGCTCTGGTCTGCCTTGGCATGCTCAAGGCTACAAAGTTTCAATTATAGTAGATAAATAAATCCCAACAAAAATTGCTGTGGCCACAGAGCAAGCAGGAGGCTTGGCACTGCTCAAGGTTACAAAGTTTCAATTTTAGAAGATAAATAAATCCAAGATAGCAGGGCCTCTGCTTAGGTCACTTCTTGGGTCACTGGGGGTGAGGCCAGCCTGCAAACCACCACAGGTTCCTCACCCAGGCTGTTCCATGCCCCCAAAGGAACCCCCACCCTGATCCGGGACATCCTTCAGGGCAAACCAGCTGACCCCACCTGTGCGTCAGGTCTCTATCATATCTAATAAAAGAGTAATATGCAAATTGAACCATCACTCCAACACAAGATGGCTGCCCCCATGTGGTCAAAGATGGCTGCCTCCATGAGGACACAAGATGGCCACCACAAGATGGCCAGAAGGCAAGGGCAATTGGGAGGGACAAGGTCTGCAAGGGAGGGCAGTTAGGGGCAATCTAGCCTGTAGTGGTGGGCAGTTAGGGGTGACCATGCAGGCAGAGGAGAGAAGTTGGGGGCAACAGGGCCTGCAAGGGAGGGAGTTAAAAGCAAACAGGTTGGCAGGGAAGCAGTTAGGCATCAATCAGGCTGGCAATGGTGTGGATAGGGGATGATCAGGCTGGCAGGCAGAACTGGTTAGGGGCAATCAGGAAGGCAGGCAGACAAGGAGTTGTGAGCCAGCAGTCCTGGATTATGAGATGGATGTCCAACTGCCTGTATAGGCCTGATCCCACCTGGATTGTGAGGTGGATGTCTGACTGCCCATTTAGGCCTGATCCTACCTGGACTGGAAAGGGTGCAAACTGGGCTGAGGGACACACCCTCATGCACTAAGTTCATGCACCATGCCTCTAGTAATGATAATAATAACAACAATAGTAAAGCAATCATGCCTATGCTGTTTTTACTCCTGTTACTAAGCATATTCCTTACTGTTGACCACCAAACTTTGGGGTTCTCTATAAAGAACTAGGGATTGCCCTAGCCCAGTTTGGTTGGCAGATTCATTGGTCAACATGTGGCATGAGAACCACAGTTTGCCAACCACTGCTCTAGCTGATTTGGCTCAGTGGATAGAGTGTTGGTCTGTGGAACAAAATGTCCAGGGTTCAATTCCAGTCAAGGGCATGTGCCTTGGTTGCATGCCTCCTCAGGCCTGAAGCCTGGTTGGGGCTCGTGCAGGAGGCAACCGATCAATGTGTTTCGCTCACATCGATGTTTCTCTCTGTCTTTCCCTCTCTCTTCCACTTTCACTAAAAATCAATGGAAAAAAATATCTTTGGGAGAGGATTAAGAAAAAAAAAGAGAAAGAAATAGGGATCAAGGATATGTACCCATTCTATGTGCATTTCATATATTGACAATCTTCCAACCTGGACCACCACTTTGTTGCCTGAGCTAACTTCTTTATACTTATGAAGTAGGAAAAATGCACACAAAAGAAACCCAAACCTATTATACATAAGAGCATATATTCATATGATTTTGCCACAAGGCATAACAGTAGGATATAATTCACACAATACCCAGGTGTTCAATATATATAATGTGCATGACACTAGGGAAAGAAGGAAAATAATAATATATTTAATGTTAAATGCCTTTGTAGCTTCTTAGCAGAAAAATATATATTTAAATAAAGATGATAACAATGGATTTGCAAGTTCTTAACCCACAATAAAAACAAAGAAATGCTAAAAGAGAAAAAATAAATAAACTATACAAAAAATTCTTAATAAAAATTTATATCAAATTAGCCTGGCATCTATATTGGAATTACAAAGGAACAAAAATGTTTTTCTGAGAGCAATTTCTCAGGTATGATTTATGGGAGAGTTGAATAAACTTTTCTAAATGGGAAATGCAATACATAATTAATAATATCCTCATGGACATTTTTGCTTCATATTACTTTGAAACAATCTTAAGCTTTGGAATAGTTGCAAGTACTTTACAATTTTTCACTCTGAACCATTTGATAAATTTTGGACATGATGTGTCATGACCCTGAATATTGCATTCTCCTATATTATCATTATAAAACCATCAAAATCAAGACCTAATACTGATTCATATAATTATTTAAAGAAAAAGTCCCATCAAATATCACCAACTGCCACCCACAATATCCTCTATAGATAATCGAAACAATGCATTGTTTATTTATCTCTTTTGAATTAAGTCCTAGACCTTATTTAATTTATTGGGGTGATATCAGTTAATAAACTGATACAGTTATACAATTCTATAATACATCATCTGTATATTGTATCCTGTGTTCACCACCCCAAGTCAAGTCTTGCATCACCATTTATTCCCCCTTTACCTTCTTCTACCTCCTCCAACCCTGGCAATCACCATACTGCTTCCTAGACTTTTCTTGATTTTTATCATGTTGACTCCTCTAAAGATTTTAGGCAGTCATTTTATGTCACTTTGGGTTTCTCTTCTGATTCATATGATTCAGTTCAGGTTATGCATCTTTGGCAGAACTACTATAGGAGTGATTGTATTCATGTAATGGCATCCTATTAGCTAGTCCACAATTTGAATTTTTTTTTCCATGTCTGGGAGTAATTGTAATTTTTACTAATTGTGGTGTCGGACAATTTTCCCCACTGTAATATTGCTCTTTTCCCCCCTTTTAATTATGAAGGCTTTACATTCACATGATCACATCGAAATTCATTTTACATTTGTATTACAAAACATGCAGTCACATTGAAATCTTCAATTCCAACTTAACATCTCAAAATTCACTCTAGTCTAGTTATTTCCCCTTTACATATACACTTTACTAACTTATCTTCCTATTTTCTTCATAAAATGTTATGTTCCCCTATCCAACACTAATCCATGATCCCTCATCTCTCCAAGGTCCTGACAAGTCAAGCCAGGTGGTCCTAAGAATGGACATCCCATCATTTGCTTGGACCCTGACATCCTGCTCCTGACAGAACTAAGAAGGTACCAATTCCACTCTGCTTGAACTACAACAGTCTGTATGAGGCCATATTCCATACCTGGAAAAACACCCCCCTTCATGCTGCTTGGGATCTGACACCCTATGCCTAGCATGCCTAAAGTAATTGGAAATGGAAAGTGGAAAAGAAGGAAATTGAAAGAGGAATCCTTTATTGGAATTTTAAAGAAATACGTAATGAAGATATCCTAATTTTGTTTTGTTTTTAGCTATCATTTAACCTCAGTAAATTCTAAGGGTATAATACTATATATTAAATAATCAGAGTTCTGTGATCTAAGTGTGTCCCTTCCTGGTTGTATAATCAATAATTCAATTGGCTTTTGTTCCCTGTTTCTAGGATGCAGCCTCAAAACTTTCCCAAGTGACAGGAGTATGCTTGTTACTCATGGTGAGTACTGATAGATTAGATGAGTTTTCTCAGTCAACAATACTCTGCACATTTCTTAGAATAATAGGAAAACATGTCCTGACTCCATGAGAAAATAACAGAAGCTTAATTTTGGGAATCCTCCAGTCTCACATAAGTGTCTCTCCTCTTGGCTAGTTCTAATTTGTATACATTTGCTTTAATAAAACTCTAATCATAGGTATAACTCTTCCCCGAGTTCTGTGACACATTCTAGTAAATTACTGAACCTTAGGGGTAACAGGAACCCCTGAATTTCTAGGTAGCTGGTTAGACTTGAGGTTGCCTCTAAAACCCCTGATATTGAAGCTACAGGTGCTTGAAGTGAATGCAGTTTTGTGGCTAACTGTATCATTAATTTGTAAGTTTTGCCTGTCTCTGGGTACCTGATATGAGAAGCCATTTCACAGATAATTTGAATAAACTTTATATAATTCATAAATATATATGGTTCTGCTCCTACCCTCAGAATATGCTTATCTTACAAGAACTATCTAAGTGGAACATTTGAAAACAGATTAACAAGCAAATTGTAATAATAATGCAAAAAAAATTAAGCATGTGTTTACATGCATAAGCACAGTAATTATGGATGACATAATAAAAATAACAATAAATATTTCTGTACATTAAAAAATGTTGCACTGAGCCGAGACCAGTTTGGCTCAGTGGATAGAGCATCGGCCTGTGGACTGAAAGGTCCCGGGTTCGATTCCGGTTGGGGGCATGTACCTTGCTTGCGGGCACATCTCCACTGTGGGGCGTGCAGGAGGCGGCTGATGGATGTCTCTCTCTCATCGATGTTTCTGACTTTCTATCTCTCTCCCTTCCTCTCTGTAAAAATTCAATAAAATATATTTTTAAAAAAATGTTGCACTGATATATTCACATCTTATATAAATATATGTAGACTAGATTATAGTAGATCATAATATCCATGGGCAGCACTAAATATGCATGGCTTTTTGTGCAAATTTCTTAACCTTGCTATATTTATATAGTAATTACCTTTACAGATTAAAGATATATGGTGCAAATCTATGATTTCTTACAAATTCAAATGAAAGTAATGTTGGAATTAATATAGTTTGCAAGTGTCCTTTGGGAACAGAGCCCAGTACATGTTTAGAGAATGTATATATATATATAAAACATATTGAGTTGTCTTATGGATTTAGGGCATTAACTCTCAACCATGAGTACAGCTTGGAATGGCCCTGGGAGTTAAAAAATAAAATGCCACTGACAAGATCCTTTTCTAGATGCTATAAATTGATTGATCTAAGTGAGGCCCTGCACATTGCTGTTATTTGAAAGGTTCCCTGGGTGATTGTGATGTACCTGCAGATTGAGAGGCAGTGCTCCACAGAAGAATACATTCTATAACAGTAACATTTAGTAAACATTACTATATCAAAAGTATCCTACTTAAGGTTCACACATCATCACAGCCTATCTTGTGATTAGCAATTGTTTTTATAGACTCCAGATTCATTTATTAAGTATATAAATAATTTGGAGGAGCCAGAGAAGAAGCAGAAGAGTGATAAAAACTAGGCAGTCATCCAGGATGATAGAGACATAATAAGAGAATAATACAAAATGAAAGGATAAAGAGTTAATAATCTGAAAATAGAGAATATGTATTTTGCAAACTCCATTAATATTAGAAAGCTTTTCTAGTGTAATCAAGTGATCATGACACAATTATCCCAGGTTTTCACTTATTTCAACTTCCCTAGAAGATATTAATAACACCTTTACATGGAATTTTTAAGTAACAAAAGACTGAACTAATTACTTTTATTATAGGACTCGTGGCCCGGTGTACGAAATTCACGTACATTAAAAGGGAGACCCAGAGTCAAGTCCCTGCTCACTCATATGCTCCTCAAAATCACATGAGACCCAGACCCGGCTGCCCCCTCAACACACACACATTGGGCTAGATCCAGACCTGGCCAGTCCCAGCCTTGTCAAGGCCACGCTAGGCAGGGGACTAACCTCAGGTACCCTGACCTGGCCTGAGATCCCCCATCAAGCCCCGTCAGACAGGGGGGTGCAGTCTCAGGTCCCCCGTCAAGCCCTGATGGGTGAGGGGCATGGCCTGAGTTCCCCTGATCCAGCACTGGGGGTGTACCTTGAGGACCCGGTCATGCCCCCCTAGATGGGGAGCATGGCCTAAGGTCCTCGGTCAAGCCTCACAAGTCAGGGGGGCACAGCCTCAGGTCCCCTGGCCCAGTGCTGGGGTGGGAAGTATGGCCTGAGGTTCCCTGGCCTGGTACTGGGTTCAGGGGAGCAGCTTGAGGTCCCCTAGCACAGCAGCAGACAGGAAGTACACCTTGAGGTACCTCATCAAGCCCCACTGTTTGGGAGGTGTGGCCTGAGGTCTCCTGGCCTGGTGCTGGGGTGAAGGCTGAGGTTCCATCAAGCCCCATGGGGACAGTAGAGGGTGGAGCCTCAGGTCCCTGCAGATTGCTCATTAAGGCTCCTTAGGGAACTTGGCCTCAGCTGTGGGTGCAGCCCTCTTTGTGATGGAGTGATGGTCAATTAGCATATTCCCTCTTTATTAGATAGGATAACAAAGTCCTGTCTATGTTCTAGCATATGCATTACATCTACACTATCACTTACTCTGAGGTAAAATTGACCTGAATTCCAAATATTATAAGAGATTTTGTATTAATATATAATTACATATGCACATATATACAAGTAAATCATAACACTATGGTTAATGTTAAATGATGTTACATTACAACTTGAACAATATTAGTAGCAAGCTAGGGACCTGGTACATGAAATTTGAGCACTGGGGGTGAGGCATCCCTCAGCCCAACCTGCCCCCTCTCATATACTGGGAGCCCTCAGGGGATGTCCTACTGACAGTATAGGCCCATTCCCCATGGGCCTCCTTTTGTGGGAGGTGACTGGGCTGATCAGCAGGAGGCACCAGCTCCATCACCCTGCTGCTGCAGCCACTGCCAGTCACCATAGCCACCAAGGTGTTTTCAACAATTCGGACTACAGTCCCTTCACCATGAAAAAATGACAACTTTCTTTAGGCATTTTCAAGATATGTCATTCATAGGATATGAAATTTCTTTCTTTCTTTTATTTTTTTGTTATCCTCATTTGAGGATATGTTTCCATTGACTTTTAAAGAATGTGAAAGAGAAAGGGAAAGAAAGAGAAACATCAAAGTTAGAGGAACACTTTGATTGCCTCCTGCATGAGCCCTGACCTGGGCCCCAGCCAGGGAAGAGCCTGCAACGTAGGTACATGCCCTTCATCAGAATTGAACCCAGACCCTGCAGTCAGCAGGCTGAAGCATTATCCACTGAGCCAAACTGCCTAGGGCAGGATATGACATTTCTTAGTCCTCCAGCAGTAGACCTTCAATTTTTTTCTCCAGAAGTGTGGTGGAAAAACCCTAAATCACCTTTTTGGATTCTTATTACCCAAGTTTCTAATACAGTGGTACCTCGAGATAAGAGTTTAATTCGTTCTGTAACCTTGAGGCGTGGGAAACTATGAGACGCTCAAGTATTGGTAAACTGGTGGGTTGTGTGCAGCTGGCCGATCCGCACGATTACTCCTATCTCAAATGTTGCTCATATTTCAAAGCAAAAATCACTCACTCGATGACTCGTATCTCAAAAATTTCGTGTGTTAGGGCACTCGTATCTTGAGTACCACTGTGTTACCAGTGGCATACAGGAAGCTTAGTCAATGAGCAGTCAGAAAAGGTGTTTCCTCTGTAGTTCACACCAATTGTCAATAGCCTCCGAACTCCAGCTCCACCCCTGCTCAGGCCTAAACCCTCTGGCTGATGCTTTAGGTCTGGGCAGGGGACTCCCAGCTCCCTCCAATCGCCAGCCCTGCCCCTGCCCCCTTGGCTCTGATTGCAGACTTGGCCCTGCCCAGGAGCCTCCAGCTCAGGGCCTTCCCAGGCTGCTCAGGGCCCACAAGGGTTCTACCTCAGAGTGACCTGGTTGCCAGCATGTTCCTGGGACCCAGGTGCTAGGAGCCTGTGTGTGCAAGTTAACTGTCATCTTTGTTGGGTAAATTTGCATACTCACTCTGATTGGCTATGGGTTTTAGCAGAGGTAGAGTCAATTTACATGTTTGTCTATTATTAGGTAAGATAGTAGAGTTGAGGAATAAATATAAAATTTCTCCTTAGCCCTGCCGATGTGGCTCAGCAGTTGAGCATGGAACTACGAACCAGGAGGTAAGTATTTAATTCACAGTCAGGGCACATGCCTGGGTTGCAGACTCAATTCCCAGTAGGGAGAGTGTAGGAGACAGCCAATCAATGATTCTCTCTCATCACTGATGCTTTTCTCTCTCTCTCTTCCCTTCCTATCTGAATTCAATAAAAATATTTTTTTAAAAATATTCTCTTTAATATTATATATAAACAAATGTTATGTAAAATTTAAAATATGAAAATGTATTTAAACAACAAAAATATTAAGTGAAAAATATGTAGAAATTAGCAAATATAACTTAGAGCTATTGCAGGTTCAGTTCTAGATCACTCCAATGAAGGGAATATTCCAATAAAGCAATTCATACAAATTTTTGATTTCCCAGGATATAGAAAAGTATGTTTACACTACATGTGGTCTATTAAGAGTGCAATAACATTATGTCTAAAAATGTACATACCTTAAAAGTACTTTATTGCTAAAAAAAGTTAACCATCATTTGAGCCTTCAGCAAATTGTAATCTTTTTGCTGATTGAGGTTCTTGCCTCAATTTGATGGCTGCTGACTGATCAGGAAGGTGGTTGCTAATGGCTGAGGTGGCTGTGGCAATTTCTTAAAAATAAGACAACAATGAACTTTGCTATATAATTGCCTCTTACTTTCATGAACTGCTATCTCTGTAGAATGCAATGCTGTTAATTATCATTTTACCCATAGACCTTGCAAAATAGGAATTAACCCTTTCAAGCATTGCCCCTATTTTATCAAACAAATTTATGAAATATTCTAAATCCTTACTGTCATTTCGACAATCTTCACAGCATCTTCACCAGGAATAAATTTTGTTTCAGGAAACCACTGTCTTTGCTCATCCATAGGAAGCAACACCTCATCCATTAAAGTTTGATCATAAGATGGCAGTTATTCAATCAGCTCTTCAGGCTCCACTTCTACTAGTCATTTTATTATTTCCACCACATCTGCAGTAACTTCCTCCACCAAAATCTTGAACTCCTCAGTCATTCATGAGAGTTGGAATCCACCTCTTCCAAACTCCTGCTCATGTTGATATTTTTACCTCTTTCCATGAATCACAAATGTTCTTAATGGCATATAGAATGGTGAATCTTTTCCAGAAAGTTTTCAATTTACTTTGCCTGGATCCATCAGAGGAATTACTACCTATGACGGAAATAACCTTACAAAATGTATTTCTCAAATGACTTAAAACTCAAATTATTCCTTGATCCATGGGCTGTGGAATGAATATTGTGTTAGCAGGCACAAATCATGAATATTGTTGAGTGCCTAGGAGCAATGTAAATGAGCAGTGATATTCTGAAAGAAAGTGTTTCCTTCCTTCCTTCCTTCCTTCCTTCCTTCCTTCCTTCCTTCCTTCCTTCCTTCCTTCC
>JAAGEH010000014.1:11331577-11373556 GCA_011751065.1 Lasiurus cinereus | reverse complement strand
TCCTTCCTTCCTTCCTTCCTTCCTTCCTTCCTTCCTTCCTTCCTTCCGAGCAGCAGGACTTTGTAATGGGCTGAAAATATTTAGTAAGCCATGTTGTAAATAGATGTGCTATTATCCAGGCTTGGTTATTCCATTCATAAAAGACAGGCAGAGTAGATTTAGTAATTCTTAAGGGCCCTGGGATTTTTGAAATGGTAAGTGAATAGTGTCTTCAACTTAACGTCACCAGCTGTCCCTAACAAGAAAGTCAGCATGCCCTTACAAACTGTAGCTGAGCATCGGCTCCTCCTCTCTACTTATGAAAGCCCTTGATGGAGACTTCTTCCAATACAAGGCTGTTTTGTCTACATTGAAAATGTGTTGTTTAGTGCACAATGATCTTGGTTTGATCTTAACGCTTAACTTGCTGCACCTTCTACATCAGCACTTGCTACTTTACCTTGCACTTGAATGTTAAGAAGATGGCTTCTTTCCTTAAACCTCAAGAGTCAACCTCCACTAGCTTCAAATTTTTCCTCTATAGCTTCCTCATCTCTCTCAGACTCTATAGAATTGAGGAGAGTTAAGGCCTTGCTCTGGATTAGGTTTTGGATTGTGGCTGGTTTGATCTTCTCTTCAAACAACTAAAACTTTCACTTTATCAACAATAGGATTGTTTTGCTCCCTTATCATATAAGTGTTCACTGGAATAACACCTTTAATTTCTTTCAAGAACTTTGCATTCACAATTTGGCTGTTTGGAACAAGAGACTTACCTAATTTTTGGCCTAAGCAGCTTTCAACATGCTTCCTCAGTGAGCTTAAACATATGCTGCTTTTGTTTTGAAGTGAGATCTGGGACTCTTCCTTTCACTTGAACACTTAGAGTCATTGCATTGCTATTAATTGGCCTAACTTCAATGTTATTGTGTTTCAGGGAATAGGGAGGCCCAAGGAGAGAGAGAGGAGAAAGGAAAAATGAGAGAAGAAAGAGGAGAAAAGGGAGAGGAGAGAGGAGAAAGGAGAGAGGAGGAGAGAGCAAGAGCAATAAATCAAGGTAAGCCTATATTAGTAATTTATGTCAGAATAGAATAATTCTTCTTCTGATTATTTTTATTAACATAAATTTCAATAATCCTGGCTAAATGTAATGCATCTTTAATAAATTGATCAAATTTGTGATACGATACTTAAAAACTCTAAAAACTTGATCACAGATGACATTAGCAATAAGTATTTTAATAAATAGAACATAAATTTAAAAAATATGTCAATGATAATTCTATCTAACCACTGTACACTGTGATAAAAATTTTATACTGCAATGCACATTCATACATAAGGTAAGCTGTTTTTAATATTACACCCTATGTTTAAAATACTATATCTGTGCACTTCCCCAATCCTAATACGGCTCAATAAGCCACTATTCAGGCTATATGAAATAGGATTTAGGGGAGAATCATCAAAATCAGATTTAGATATCCCACTGTATTTTAAATTCATTAAAGTGAGCATGTATGGCAACCTTAAAATTTGAAAAGTAATCCCCAAACCTGTAACTTCCCAGACGTGCACTGAATTAACAATAAGTGGTCTTAAACATTTGCTTTTGGTGATGGTAGGACTTAGAAGCTTATTGCATGTTTATGATTCTCTAGAAATACACATATATCAGAGTCAAATATTCACCATCAGCTAGTAGAGAGACCTGCTTACTTTTTATGCTTTACTTTATGACTCTTTTGCCTCAGCCCATGGTGAAAAAGAATAAAATCATTCTTATTCACTATCCCTAAGTGATGTGTTTGACAGTCATGGCTCAGTGTTTTATATAATAAACCAGGGAACAAAAGGACATTTGCTAAAATGAGAAATGAAATATTACTCAATACTTCCTCTCAATGCACTCACATGTCTATCAATCGCGACAGGAGCAAAATTCAAATATATATAAAATACATATATATGGATTGATATGCATATATATATATATATATATTCGATGTCACACTTGCTAGAAGGAAACCACAATCTAAAACCAGTCATAAGTAAAAAAATAAAATATTTACTGCAGGCACATAAATTCTTTGCTTTTAAAAATTATTTTGTAATGGATGTGAAGATTAAAAGGTCCCCACTGTTTATAATCAACGAGTACTTTCTAAAATAAAGCTTTTAATGGAGATGTTGCAAAAAAAAAAAAAGAATTGTTTTATGCCAGTAAGTGTAAATTAATGGGATTATTCTACCTAACTAAAAAATTGCATTGCAAAAACCAGTTAAAAGAATGAGATGGCTCTAACAAACATAAACAAATTACTATTTTACATTAAAGGGGACAAATATAATTGTTGTAACTGAATTAAAATATTTTTAAATTCATTATTTAAAGATGTAATCAGAATCCCTACACTGCATTACAAAGAATATATTTTCCATGTGAAAATATCACATAAATTAGTGAGTGTGTGTGTTTGTGTCTGTGTGTGTGTGTATTGATATTAATATATATATGAAATATAGAAACTGATAAATCTCAGAATAAATATATTACCGTAAGATCACTGACAAAGATGAAATGTGTCTCCAATTATGTATTAGAAATATGGAATTAGAGACACTCAAGGAAATTATGTAAAAATCAGACAAAGTTATAAAGAGAAAAATACCTTTAGTGTTAAGGTCAGACAATTTGCTAAAAAAAAGTATGTGCATAATTTCTCATAATGATTAACTCAACACGCATGGAGACATATTTGTTAGGTAAGAGTACCTAAAATGCAATATTTTACCAACTAAATATCATGATACAAGTCAATGCTTAATAGCATGTATTATTTTTGTTTATTTATAAGTATGTTTTTAAATGGTATTTTGATTAATAGATGCAATTGTGCAGATAATATTAAGGGAAAATATCTCATTTAAACAACTCTCTCTAATATTTCTTCATGTGTTTGTTTTTAAAGCTGAATATAGCAAATAAACTGTCTTTTATCAAAAATCCTGTTAATATGCTATTGAAACTCACACAATAACAACCAAAGTGAAAAAAGATCAAAATAAGGTGTCTAGTTGATAGAAATGTCAGAAAAAAATTTTAAAACTCCAAATGTGACCATCACACTAGTACAAACAAGAGGGAATATAATGAATAAAAATATAATGAATACAAATATTAAATAATAATTTAATATTATGAAGAATGTGAAACCATCTCATCAAACACAATGCTATTTTATTATCAGAACAGTAAGACATTTCCCCCCCTAAAACACTGAATTAGATATGCCTCTACCAAATAAAGCTTGTCATATAATTTTTAGCTCATAATTTTTTCCTAATCTCTTTTATACATTTTACCCTTGAATTTTCTCCCTTCTTCAAAATCCCTGATACATAACTGCTAATTAAAATAAACACAGGTAAATCAAGATAGATTTCTTCAAAAGAACAGGAGCTATTCACAGGAGGACCTATCTATGCTAGAGAATCAAATGAATAGCAGTTTAAGGTCTGAAGAATTCAAATTAATATCAGCCCCTTGAAATGTATCAATTTGTACTTCCAAAATGACTTACACTATGAATTGTGCTATTTAATGCTCCCTTGTAGATTGTATTAATTAACTCGACTACAATTTTTTAAGTAAATTAGTAAAGTTTATAAAATAAGCCTCTTCTAAATTAGCATAGTCACTACTCAAATGTGGACACATATTGTGCCTAGACATTAAATTGATAAAATGTATACCACAGGTGGTACTATCATTAGAGAAAGAGTAGATTCAATGATTATATTTTGTTTTTTGTCTTATAGACTTGTTTGGCTATCTTGTTTTCTTTAAAGTTAACTGGAGTTATGCATGTCTTCTATAGCATACTGAAATGGCTACATCATTGATGAAATCTCATTGTGATTTCAGTTTTAAGATCAGTCAAGTTTTGCATAATAACATATGTATTAGGGAGAGAGTAACAGAAAAAACACATATTAATGTAACCTAAATTCATAACTATGACAATAGTTTACCTTTTTAAAAAAATATATATCTTATTGATTTTTTACAGAGAGGAAGGGAGAGGGATAGAGAGTTAGAAACATAGATTGGCTGCCTTCTGCACACCTCATACTGGGATGTGCCCACAACCAAGGTACGTGCCCTTGACCGGAATAGAACCTGGGACCCTTCAGTCCACAGGCTGACGCTCTATCCACTAAGCCTAACTGGTTTTGGCAACAGTTTACTTTTTTATCTGAATAAAATAGTAGTTTACCTTTTTTTAAAAATATGTTATTGATTTTTTACAGAGAGGAAGGAAGAGGGATATAGAGTTAGAAACATCGATGAGAGAAACATCCATCAGCTGCCTCCTACATGCCCCCTACTGGAGATGTGCCCGCAACCAAGGTACATGCCCTTGACCGGAATCGAACCCGGGACCTTTCAGTCCACAGGCCAATGCTTTATCCACTGAGCCAAACCGGTTTTGGCAGTTTACCTTTTTTATATTCATAGTTTTTTATAATATCTACATAATATTTAAACATACATACATGGTTATGCATAGTTTTTACATAGATGTATTAAAGCTCAAATAAGTTATACATGCATACACACACACACACACACACATACACACACACATATATAACAAATCATATTCTCATTCTTTCAAAATATTTATTGAGTAATTTGTGGTCAGGTAACGCTAGACACTGGAATTAAAATGTGTGAAAACAGGAGATTGTTTAGTGTATTAACTTCCTGCCACTGCCATAAAAAAAATAACCACAAACTAGGTGGCTTAAAACAGAAATGAAGGCTGGAATGCCAAAATCAAGGTATTGGCAGGGCTGCACTACCTCTGGAAATTCTTGGAAAGAATACTTCCTTGACTCTTCCAAATTCTGGTGACTGTTAACATTCCTTGGTTTCCTTGGCCTGTGGCTACATCACTCCAATCTCTACCTCCATCTTTATTTTGCATCTCCTTCTTCTGTCTAGGTATTCTTCCCTTCTGTTTATCAAATATGATTTAAGCCTGCCCAGGATAATCCAAAATGATCTCTGCATTTCAAGATTCTTAAATTAATTACATCTGCAAAGAACCTTTTTCCAAATAAGGTAACATTCACAAGTTCAAGGTATTAGTACATGAACATACTGTATATTTGAAAGGGGGATGTCATTTAACTTACTACTGAGTTTTAAGGAACTAAATAATTAATGGTGAATGAATTATCTAAGTAGAGAGTTAATAACAGACAAATTCCATTAAAAGGAAAAAATAAGGCTTTCATAAAAAACACTTAGGTAAGGTACCAAATCCAAGCATAGAAAATCAGGAAAATTTTCACAGAAAGAAGTGGAATGACAGCAGAAATTATCCAGGCAAAACCGAAGGCTTAATACAGGCAAATTCCTGGAGGAGAAAGGGCATGAAATTCTCAGAAACCTAAAAATGTTCTAAGAGGTTAGAATTTAGGAAGCTTGGCAGTGAAGTAGTAAGCAGTTGAACTCAAAAATTGAAAAACACACAAATACATGGACTCTAAATAACACGTTACTAAACAATGTGTGTGTTAACAATAAGATCAAGGAAGAGAAAAAAAAATACCTTGAAATGAATGAAAATGAACACACAAAACACACAGCGAAAGCAATCCTAAGGGAGGAAATTCATAGCATCACAAGCCTACTCAACAAACAAGAAAAAAATCTCAAATAAACAATCTAACTTTATACTTAAAGAAACTAAAAAGAAAAGAATAACAAATGAAGTCCAAGGCAAGTAGTAGAAAAAAATAAATATCAGAGCAGAACTAAAAATAGAGTATAAAAAAAAATACAAAAGATCAATGAAACCAAGAGCTGATTCTTTGAAAAATATTCCAGATTGACAAACGTTTAATCAGACACATCCTATATAATAAATAGGTAATATGCAAATTGACCATCACTCCAACACACAAGATGGCTGCCCCATGCGGACACAATATGGCCACTGCAATATGGCCAGCAGGGGACGGCAGTGAGGAGAGACCAGGGCTGCAGGGGAGGACAGTTAGGGGTGACCAGGCCAGCAGGAGAGGGTAATTTGGGACAAACAAACCTGCAGGGGAGGACAGTTAAGAACAACCAAGCTGGCACGGAAGCAGTTAGGCATCAGACTGTCAGGGAAGTGGTTAGGGGGTGATCAGGCTGGCAGACAGAAGAGGTTATGGGCAATCAGACAGAGTGGTTGGGAGCCAGCAGTCCTGGATCGTTAGAGGGATGTCCCAGATTGAAGAGGGTGCAGGCTTGGCTGAGGAACACACACCCCCCCTCCCCGCATGTATGAATTTCATGCAACAGGCCTCTATTCAATAAATAAAAAAGGACTTAAATAAATTTCAGAAATGAAAACAAAAAGAAGTTACAACTGAAGTCAAAGAAATACAAAATAACACTATTTGATATCAAATTATACTACAATGCCCTCTTCATTATTGGTGTATAAACATGCAACTGATTTCAGAGTATTTATTTTTTATCCTGCTATTTTATTGAATTTATTTATTAGTTCTAGTAGTATTTTGGTAGCATCTTTAGGTTTATTTATAAACAGTATCAAATCATCTACAAATAATGAGTTTTATTTCTTTCTTTCCATTTTGGATGCCTTTTATTTATTTTTTCTCTGATTTCTATGGCTAGGACTTCTGGTAAAATGTTGAACAAGAGTGGTGAAAGTGAAGACAGATATATTTTTCCTGAACTTAAGGGAACCAGTGGAATTTTTTGCCTATTGAGTATGATGGTAGCTGTGGTTTGTCATATATGGCCCTTATTATGTTGAGGTACGGTCCCTCTATTCCTAATTTGCTGAGAGTTTATATCATGAGTGGGTGTTGGGTTTTATCAAATGATTTTTGTGCATCCATTGATATGATCATGTGGTTTTAATCCTTCATTTTATTTATGAGGTGCATCACATTTATTGATTTGTGGACATTATACCCACCTTGCATCCCAGAATAAATTCAATTTAGTCATGCTATATCATTTTTTTAATGTTGTGCTGGATCTGGTTTTATAATATTTTGCCATAGCAATCAAACCAGCATGCTAAAGATATAAAAACAGATATATAGGTCAATAGAACAGAATATAGAGCCCATAAATAAACCCATGTCTTTTTGGTCAATTAATATTTGACAAGTAGGCAAGAATATGCAATGGGGTAAAAACAGTCTAATTAATAAATGGTTTGGGAAAGTTGGACAGATATGAGCAAAAAAAAAATGAAATTAGACCACCTTATTGCACCAGGCATAAGAATAAACTCAAAATGGATTCAAGAATTATATTTTAGACTCAAAGCCATAAAAATCCTGGAAGAAAAGATAAGCAGTAAAATCTCAGACATTTCTCATAACAATATATTGTTTCTGTTATATCTCTTTGGGCAAGATAAATTCAGGAAAAAAAAACACACAAAAGGAACTATACTATCTAATAAAAGAGTAATATGCAAATTAACCATCACTGCTATGCCAACAAGCTACATCCACAAGCCAACCAGGAGCAAGTATGCAAATTAACCCCAACCAAGTAGGCTCCAGCCATGGAGAGAGCAGGAGGAAGGCTTTGGTTTCCCCAGCGATGGAGGTAATTAAGCTTTCCACACACTCTGGTGGGCCCAGGCCTCCACTCAAGGCTACAAAGTTTCAATTGTAGAAGAGAAATAAATCCCAGATACTAGGGTTTCCACTTGGGTAGCCAGGGGGCATGGCTGGCCTGCAAACTACCACAGGGCCCTCACCCAGGCTGCCTCAGGCCCCAAGGAACCCTCACTCTGATCTGGGACATGCTTCAGGGCAAACCAGCTGGTCTCCACCCATGTACCAGGCCTCTATCCTATCTAATAAAAGAGTAATAATCAAGTTTACCATCATTCCAACACACAAGATGGCTGCCCCCATGTGGACAAAGATCCTGCCTCCATGCAGACGTAAGATGGCCACCAAGAGACGGCCAGCAGGGTAGGGCAGTTGGAAGGTACCAGGCTTGCATTGAAGGGCAGTTGGGGGTGATCAAGCCTGCAGGGGAGGGCAGTTAGGGCCAAATAATCTGTCAGGGGAGCATTTAGGCATAAATCAGGCTGGCATGGAAGTGGTTAGGTGGTGATCAGGCTGGCAGGCAGCAGTGGGTAGGGACAATCAGGAGGGCAGGCAGGAGAGCAGTTGGGAGCCAGCAGTCCTGGATTGTGCCTAAATGGGCAGGTGGACATTCCTTGAGGGGTCCCAGATTAGAGAGGTGCACGCTGGGCTGAGGGACACCCCCACCCCAGGAATGAATTTCGTGCACCAAGCCTCCAGTATTAAAATAAAAAGCTTCTGCACAATAAAAGAAACCATGAACAAAATGAAAAGACACCCACTGAATGGGAGAACATATTTACCAATGATACAATTGATAAGGGTTTAATATCCAAAATTTATAAAGAACTCATAAAACTCAAAGCCCCCTAATATAAACAATCCAATTAAAAAATGTGCAAAGGACCTGAAAAAAACTTCTCCAAAGAGGATATACAGATGGCAGATAAACATATGAAAAGGTGCTAAGTGTTATTAATCATTAGAGAAATGCAAATTAAAACCACAATGAGATATCACTTCACACCCATCACAGTGGTTATCATCAATAAATCAACAAACAAATGTTGGTGAAGGCATGGATAAAAGGGAAACCTGGTGTAATGTTGGTGGGAATGTAGATTGATGCAAGTTATTGTGTAAATGGTATGGAGTTACCACCAAAAATAAATAAAGAAATAAATAAATAAAAATGGAACTGCATTATGATCCAGTGATTCCACTTCTGGGAATTTATCTGAAGCAACCTGAAACACTATTTGAAAGAATATATGCAACTCTATGTGCACTGCAGCATTATTCACAATAGATAAGATTTAGAAGCAGCTCAATGGCCCACGAGCAGACAAGTGAATAAATAGCTGTGGGACATTTCCACAATGAAATACTACTTGACTGTGAAAAAGAAAAATCTTTCATTTTGAGACAGCATGAATAGACCTGAAGGGTATTACACTAAACAAAATAACCTAGTCAGAGAATGACAAATACCATATAGTTTCACTTACATATTGAATCTAATGAACAAAATAAATTTAAAAAATATAAACAGACACAAAGGATAGAATGACAGCTGTCAGAGGGGAAGGATTTGAGGGTTCTAGGTAAAAAAGGTGAAGGTATTAAACAAAAAAGAAAAAAAACAACTCGTAGACACAGTCAACAGTATGACAATTACCAGAGGGAAAGGGAGGTGTTGGGAGGTACAAGAGGGTAGAGGGGGGATAAAAGGTGATGAAAGGAGACTTGAACTGAGGTGGTGAACACACAATACTTAATACACAAATGATGTATTATAGCATTGTACACCTGAAACTGATATGATTTTATTAACCAACTAGAGGCCCTGTGCACAAATTCATACATGGGTGGGGTCCCTCGGGGTGGCCTGAGGGCATCAGCCAGAAAACCACAGTCCAACACTGTCTACAGCTCCTACCTGCCACTCCCACTCATTCTGGCCCTACTGTGCCTGCTATGGGCTAGCACCCAATCAGTCCCAATCCTAACACCCTCCTGAGTGACATGGCCTGAGGGATCAGGCCAAAACCAGCTCTCTGACATCCCCTGAGGGGTCTCAGATTGTAAGAGGGCGTAGGTCAGACCGAGGGACTCCACGGGTGCATGATCGTGGCTGGGGAGGGACCACGGGAGAGCTCCAGGGTGTGTCTGGACCCATCTTTCCCAGTCCCAATAGGCCAGACCCCAGCAGCAAGCTAACCAATTGGTTGAAGCGCCTGCTCCTGGGTGGTCAGTGCATGTCATAGCGACTGGTCACTGGTCAACTGTCTGCCCCCTGGTGGTCAGTGCACATCATAGGGAGCAGTTGAGCTGCTTTACCATATTGTTAGCATATTACATTTTGATTGGTTGAAAAGTCAATCGGTCATGGGATGACCGGACACTTAGCATATTAGGCTTTTATTATATAGGATGTTATCACAATAAATTAAACAAAAATGTTAAAATGCTATAAGGGAAAAATAAAAAAAGACCTTAATATGGTAAAGCTGTATTAAAGAAGAACTTCAATATAAATGTGTGAGGCCAGTGAATAGATTTAGGAAGGGCAGTAGGCTGTATGTACAATGAATCACTCTGAATAATCAACTCTGGCTGCTATGAGGTGGAGGGAAGAAGAAGGCTGGAGTCAGGAGTACCAAGATGAGAGTCTCCTAAACTCATCTATTGGAGTGTTTATGTTGGCCCCAACTAGGCCAGAGTCAAGGCAGATGAAAGAGAAGAATTCAAGAGAGATGTTTTAGGAAGAATTGATACTGCTTAGCAATCAAGTAAATTTGAGAATAAAGATAATGAAAGTCCAATTATAATGAACACTGAGATGGATTATAATGTACTTTGTTAAGATGAGAGACACAAAAGGAGGACAGACAGGTGTAAAGCAAGGAAGAGAAAAACAAATTTCACCTTAATATTTAAAGTTTAAAATGCATGTCTCTAGCTTTCAGACTGGTATGTGGACCATTGGCAAAAAGGGAAATTTAGGTTAGACACATTGATTTGGCAGTGGTGATCTTAAATGTGAGAGCTGAAATGAGAGGCTGGCTGAGATATCCCAAAGTAGAGTACAGAGCAAGAAGAAATTCTAAAGATCTCTAAAGACTATTCCACTTTAAGGAAAAGATAGATTAGAAGTGGGAGTCTATAAAGGACAGTGGCAAATGTGTTTATGCATAGGTGATAGTAGGGATGGGCAGTGGGGATAGGAGAATTAAAATAGGAGTTTGCACAGTCTGAATCACTCCAAGTTTACCTCTTCAGCCCCCTTTCCAGCTTTTCAAACCCGCTTTTTTTAATTTCTCAAGTCTCCCATCACCTCTTAGCCTCAGATGAAAATAATTGCTTCAAGTAAGGTAGAATGCATGGTTAAATTCTGTCAAGTAATATGACTGATGAACTGTCAAAGGATTTCTGATGACAATGATAAAAGCAGTTAAAACAGATTAGATGAGTAGGATTTGGCCTGAGGTGGGTAGAAGTGGAAAATAAGGAACTGAATGCATCCAGTTTGGTTATTACAAGAAGAAGAGAGCCCAGGCAGTTTGGCTCAGTGGTTAAGTGTCAACCTAAGAAGCAGGAGATCATGGTTTGATTCCAAATCAGGATACATGGCCAGGGTTGCGGGCTCAGTCCTCATTAGGGAGTGTGCAGGAGGCAGCTGATCAATGATTATCTTTCATCATTGATGTTTCTATCTTTCTCTCTCCTTTTCTCTCTGAAATCAATTTTTAAAGAGAGAGAGAGAGAAGGAGAGAAACAGCAGTGGTAAAAGGGAGTTTTTATTTTTGCTTTGCTCCCTTGCCCCCCATACCTCTTCAATAGTGGGCAAAACTTGGGCAAATTTAAATACTGGAATGAAGGATGGATCCGAAAGGAAAAGGCTGACAATGAATAAATGCAAAGAAAAAAAATAATACGTGAAATCCTTAAAAACAAAAATGTTGTGATCCATAGTTTGGATAGAAGTTCCGCATTTATCCTAAGAGTAGGGATATTTTTCCATACTAACAGTAGGCAAATAGAGAACTGGGAAATACCCACAGGTGCTTTTTCTGAATTTATGGCATGAGGTCTTGGCTCTCCCAATATGGAAATTATACACTCTCAGTGAAAAGTGAGGCCAGCCTATCTGCTGGGTCTGATAAAAGAGGTGGTGACAAGAGAGATTTGAGGAGAGAAGAGAAGGCTGGAAAATGCAGCTTTGGAAAAGACAGATGAAGAACTGAAGAAAAAAGCATAGAATGGTTCTTTACTGGGAGCCACGGCTTCACTCCGCCAGTATTTACTTTTAACTTATAAAAAGATTGTTTCCCTTGAGGTGACAAAACTAAGCAATATTTACTTTCTGATTGCATAGTTTAAAATAAGATGGCAGTTCCCAGTATTACAAACAAAACAATAGCAACAAAGATTAACAACAGAAGCCTTGAGCTAAAACTTATTTCTCATATACATTCCAATAATTGGAAATGCATTTACTAGTAGGTTCAACAGAACCTTTTTATAATGCAAGAAACTCAAGTGTTTAAAATGTCTCAAGCCTTCCATCCATTCATAGGAACAATAATGGATGGAATCAATTCCTAGGTGAAATTTATCTTTAATAAAAAAATTCAAAGGAAAAGATGTGGGGAAAAAGGCTTTAAGCAGGAAAAAACAGGGAAGAGGAGTTAAAGTGATAAGAGTGGCTTATATTTCTACTCTTTCTTGAACATTATCCACTTGGCCCCTTAATGTGTATCATTCCCTAGACATTTCATACAGTATTAGAACTCAACATGTTTGCCTCAGAATGCTGAGGATCTTGCAGAAAATGCAATTTCCTTCAGCTTGTGAAAGAGAAGTTGAAAGTTTCTACAGAAGTTAAGAGGAGGGTCAATCCCATTATATAGTTGTTAATCTGAGAACCTTCTGCTAGGCTATCTAAAATATTATAAACTTCACTCAGCTAGGGATTGAAAGCATTTTTTATCCCCTCTCAACACTTAGTTTTATACAATTTTCCATTCTTCAGTCTTCCCAGTCAGTTTATTTCTTAGAAGCACTAAAAGTGGAAATAAGATATCCCTTAGTTTGCCAAGTTACTCTCATTTAGCAGCGTCATTCTTGATTTTCCCAATACCATCTTACTGACAGAAGCAGCCAGAACAAAAGTGTTGAAATTCAAGTTACATAAAATATTAAAATATTCGACCCTGAAGACATTTTTAGATCATTTTCTTTGGAAGTTTAGACTGATTTAATGAAATAATTTATGAGATATATTATATCCCTTGAGGGCAAAATACACATAGAGAAATCAACACCAAGTGGAAAAAAAGGCACAAAATATAGGAGGGAGAGGTCACCACAGTACATTTGGTAGCTGAGTGCATATGCTGGGAAGAACTGAATTCTCTGTTGAAATCTAGTTGCTGCCAATATGTAGGACTGCAGAAGCCCTTGATTCAAGTTACAAAAACATTAAAGTAAGTACTATATTATTTTCATATGGGCTACTAAGAATAAAAAAAAAGTGAAAAGTAAAAGAAGTTAAAGGTTCTTAGAACATTATTTAGAAGCCTGTAAAAATTCAGAAACTTTTATATAACCTCATGTTGGGTTTATGAACAAAAGAATATAGGAACATATTTTGCCTGTATGTCCAATTCCAATTATCTAGAAGTCTAATAGATAATAATAGCTAACACGTTATGATTGCTTTCTATGTACCATCATGCTTTTCAATCATTTTATGCACATTAGCTTATTTTACCATTATATCAACTCAATTAAGTAGGCACTAATTTTATAATCATTTATAAATGGTAAATAGGAAGCAGAGAATAGATAAGTAACTTGTTGAGGTTTACTCAGCAATTAATAGAACTGGAAATAAAAGTAGGCAACCTAGAGCAAAGAGAGGAAAAACTGTAGATAAGTAAGTAACTTGCTGAGGATTACTCAGGAAGCATAGAGTAGATAAGTAACTTGCTGAGGATTACTCAGCAACTAATAGAACTGGAACTAAAAATAGGCAGCCTAGAGAAAACAGAGGAAGAACTAAGATGGCAGCACAGGCAAAAGCAAGTACTTGTAGCAGAATTATAATTAAGCTCAGGATGATTCTTGTGGCGGATGGGTATGGGAGGCGTATGTAGGAGGCAGCCAATCAACGATTCTCTCTCATCATTAATATTTCTATCTCTCTCTCCCTTCCTCTTTGAAATCAATAAAAGAATATATTTTTAAATGCTTGCTTGCAATTCATGTAGAGAAAAAATGTCTACATGTGCGTCATGGGCTTTATTTGTTATGGGACATGAAGATAGTCACTACATAGAAATATGGTTGTCTTTTTAATAAAAAAGAATTACATTGAAAACTTCAATTTTTAATAACTTTGAATACAATATGTCAAAAATCATTTTTGCAATAAATGATTATATGAAAATTAAAATTGACAATTTGTCAAGTATTAGACCAAAAACTATAAACAAAGCCCTTTTATTTTTTAGACCTTATTTATTTGTGTATTCAACCATCTTTCCTTCCAGATTTAACACATCTGTGGCAGTCCTCTATAATATCCATCGTTCTGCTATGCTGTTTGACATTGCCTTGCAAAGAGACCCATTTATTAAACAAATCTGAACTACCTTCCTAAAGGCAATTATTGCATATACTATATATAACAATAATCTATATTCATCAACCTATATGTTCTTCACAGTACTATATATGTTGTTCACAGTCCTCAATATAACACTACAGGAAAGTATTATCATCTCCATTTGATTTAAGAAAAAACAGATCTGGGGAAGATCAATGACTTGCTCAAGAAATTGCACAGAATGCTAAGTCCTGGACACAGAATTTGAACCCTGATAATTTGATTCCAGAGCCTATACACTTATATGCTAAAAGAGAATGAGAGGCATAGAAATTCTGATTTTTCTCCTCAAATTAAGTTCAATTGAATTATCTCTGTGGGGAGTCATGCCAAAAGTAAGGAAAAGGGAATGCCCAACTCATTCAAACTTGGGTGGCAGCCCTGATCCATTTGGTCATTCTTAATATAATATAAATGTTCAAAATGATTGATAATAAAATGTACTGTTTCTGGCTTTCTAGACTTCATGTAATGAAATAGCATGGCGTATTTGAGTACTTGAACGAAATTCAAAATTAGCCTTCTCAGCCCTCACTGAGATACCACCACTCCTTTGTAACAACGAACTGATAGGCACCTGCTAGTAGTCTATGGCAACCACCACTGTATTGATTATATTACCAGAAAACAATGGTTTGCCCTATGTATAAACTGTGCAACTCTAACAGGCTAAATCCTTATTGTAATTCTCACAGTTGCTAAACAAATATAAGTGTTCCTAGAGACAGATGCATTTTCCCAGAATTACATTAGTAACATTTAAGGGATGTTTCAAACTCAATTGACCAATAGTTTTTTTTGTGAATTCAACACAATGAAATAAGCAAGAAGTTACAAAAGTAAAAAAAAAAAAATGAAACAGTTGGGTGTGTCTTTTTTCTTTATAAGTGAGACTATGTATGTAGATGTATGTATATGTGTGTATTGCTAAATGAATATGTGAAATGAGTACATTTAATTTGAGAGTACTTCTCATCCAGTCCTTCTTGTGTGTTTTTTCCTTACCAAACTGTAAGTAGAAAAGTTGGAGGAAACACTGATTTACCTATTTCTCTAAATATACCTTTATTTTTTCACCCTCTTTCCGGCCAACTCATTGGAATTTGGTAGTAACAGACACCGGCATATACGTGAGAGATAGTGGGGGTAAACATGTCTTCAATATTTATGTATGCCTTGAGTCTTCTTTTGAAGCATTAAATAAACCCAGTATATGTATTTTTGTGCTTGTCTAAGTACATACTCTCAGTGGCACAAATGTGTTTTTTTTTAATTTGTCTTATGTTGTTGTTGTTCACCCAAGCATTACAACTACATTTTGAGATAATTAAGGAATTTTTAAGTATTGGTGTGACAGATGGAGGTCATAAGGAGAGCAAGCATCTAGTGTGTGTCTTTATCTTTACTGTCATCTTCAGAACCTCCTATTTTTTGCATATTTGCACCTTTTTTCCCATAATAGTATTTTTGTAAACATATATATAAATATGAAGAACATAGAAGAAAGAACAACATGGTTATGTCAGATGGTTTTAAGATTCTGAAGTATCCAGGATTTACCTTTTCATCCTAAGCAAGTGAAGCAAATGAGAAATGAGCATGACTGCTGGGCAGAACTTCTCCAAACCTGAAACTGTATGCTACTCACATTGCATAATATCTTGTCTTTATTTTAATTATTAGTCCCTCCTCTAAAGCAATTATATATATATATATATATCAGACACACACACACACACACACACACACACACACACACACACATATTGATTTCAGAGAGGAAGAAAGGAGAGAGAGAGATAGAAACATCAACGATGAGAGAGAATCATTGACCAGCTGCCTCTAGCATGCTTCACACTAGGGATCCAGCCTGCTTCATGGATATGTGCCCTGACCAAGATTGAACTGTGACCTGATTCATAGGTTGATGTTCAACCACTGAGCCATACTGGCTGGTCTCTAAGGCAATTCTTGATGACTCTAATGTTTATAAAAGTTTTACATGGAGAGACAAAAAAAAAAGAAAGAAAGAAAATTTCTCTAAAGGCTCTTATGGCTACCTCTAACAAAACAAAATTACCAAAGAAACCTCATTTCTCTTCTCTAACCACTTAAATGGCCCAAACTTTCTCACCCTTTATCCTACATATCCCAACCCTGATTTCTTTTATAGAAAAAAAGCACATGGGAAGTTAATTGATTCAGGACAGCAATGAGCAGGGGCAAGGGGTTGAGAGGAGAAACTATCTCATTATTTACCAGATTGTGTACAGAAGACTGTGTTTCATACTGTCTCCCATGGGGCAAAGTAATGAACTAATCATGTTTCGACCTACTAGGTCACAGCAAATAATTAAGACACTTCTTACAGTTATCTGTGTGGTGAGATCCTGTAACATGTTAGAATGGATTTTCTATAAATTCAAGAGAAGGTCCTTACAACCCTAATTTTAAAGTCTACATCTTAGCTAATTAAAAACAGTCCCAAGTTAATTCATTATTTCACAACTAGTGTGTTGAGAATGTACCATCTGATTTCAAGAGGAGAAAAATCTTAACTTTTTTTCCTTCTGTTCTTAGCTTTTCCAATATTTAGGGTGTTCACTGAAAAAGAAATATAGACATGCTCTACAGCTTTAGTGATCACCATGACAAAAGAAGGCATGTTTGCATACACTGGGTTCCAATTATCTGACATCTTCCCATTACAAAACAAGTTTAAAGTACTGCAATATAATGTTCTTAGCTGAAAGGAAATCTCCACCGTCCCAGCAAAGTGTGGAGCTAGTATTAGAAGAGTTGGAAAAGACGCTGAGGGATCTCTTAGAGGAGATATATATAAGTTTCACATCTACCAAGTATAGCTTACGTGTGGATCTGACTAAAAACAACATCTTACCTCAAAATATTTTCCATATCCAAGGTGTAATCTCATAACTTTATGTACCTTTTTATGAGGCAAGCATGAGTAGCCCTATTTCATAAATAGCAACTCTTAATTACAAAGAAGGTTGTACAGTTTAAAAGTGACTTGAGTGTCTAGTTTTTATTTATTTTTTTGTGGTAAAATATCGAGGCCAAATATGTTCCTAAAATCATGCTGAACAATTCTGAAAATATCTGATTTAAAATTCTGAGATTTTCATCCTACTTTGTATTTGCAAAAGTCTCTTCATATTTTTATTACTTTTTAATTTTTTCTGTAACATATTGTTTGCAACTTAGTTACTAAACTATTTTACAGCTTTTAAATCAATCATTTCAATGTATTCAAGAAAATAAAGTGTTTGGGGGTCATTTTTATTTACTTATATTTTCATAAATGTTAGGAAAATATATGTAATAATACTGAATGAAGTAGGTTTGATCTGAAATATTGCTTTGTTCTAATTATCATCCTAAGGCAGTTTAATGAAGATCTAAATATATAATTTTAATTGCAGTTAAAACCAAAGAGTAGTTATTCAAATTATTTTAAATGAAATTATGAATTATTATACAATAATCACATAGCAATCATCCTTTACTAAATATCACATTCATTATCAATAAATACTTTCATAATATATAAGGCAAAAAGTGGCAAAATTAACTCATTGAAGATAACATATGATAGTTATGATTGATAATTTAATTAATAACATCTAAACAAGAACTATAAAATATTTTTAAATTTTTATAAAACTTTACAAATTGCAAAAGCTTAATATTTATCTCAGCCTAATTCCAATTTTCCAGAGCTCAAACAATAAAATAAACCTTTTAATTACTGCATGACTAAAACTATTTTTCAATTTTCTTTGTATCAAAGGGAAAAAAAGCTTTTAGATAAATAATTAGGGAAATTTATACCATATTTTTTATTTTTTGTAAAACAGATGGGGCAAGTGTTTAAATCGTATGGGACTTATAAGTATTACTTTTAATGTAAAATGATAATAAATACAAATAATTGACTTGTAAGCATACAAGAGACTTGAGAAATATGTAAAACACTAAACAACATGGAAATTAACATGCAGTTTGATTAGTGCTCTCTGTTTTTACCTCAATTTAATTTACCTCAGATAAATTAAATTATTATGTGAATTATTATTTACATAATAAACACTATACTGAATAGTAGATAGGCAAACTATTAGTGATATACTCTGATAAAATACAAATTAAGAATATTTTAAAAGTATTAGCCATTATATGATTTTTGAATTTCCACAAATTAAAGTATTTCCCTAAAACCCACTGTAAACTACATAAAACAGTGAAAGTTCAACTCCTATGAGCACTGCCATGCCACCCTTAAAACCACACTGTGGTGTGACAAATAACTGATGTAAAAAATAGAGCTCTCATTTGGACATGTGACTTGTTTTGAATAGCTTCATTACTTATTGCTTTCAATGCCCCAATCAGCACATAATCCTCAACCTCAGCATTTTACAACTTGGTGATAAATATAGTAAAAGATGGCTTTTGGAGAAAATTTTAGCAATCAACCAAGAAAATGTCTTTTTAAAATAAATTGCTAAATTTAATTAACACATTACCCCAGTAGTCAAATTATATGCTTCAATTGAAAACTTTTTCATTTAGCTGACTTCCTAACATTGAAATATAGATACATTAGCAAAATATTACATCATAATAGTAAGCATGTTTAATTCATCACTGCAAGCAACTTTTTACTTTGTCAATTGCATATGTGTGCATAAAACTTAACTTTGCTTATCTGATACTTGTATAATGATGTCAAAATACCCTATTTTTCTTTGCAATTATATTTATTAACATAATAAAACCAATAAAAGCTTACCTTTTCCTGTTTTAGAATGAATTCTATCTTTCAGAAAGTAATTACTCTTACTTTTAAATTTGACTTTGTATCTATAAAAATATTAATTTAGAAACATAATTTAGGCTAACAATACTAAAGTACATGACTGATATTCATTTTATGACATTTACTACTTCTTTTTTTTTATTCTTGGTTTCAAAACTGTTACATAGAATTAGTAAACTGGATGTCACAGGATATCTATCTTGTTACTCTACAGCATATGAACTTTGAGAAACTGTTCCTTCTCTTACCATTTCATCCTTTTGATACACATTAACTTCTTATCTGATATTAAGCATCATTTTACTACAGAAGAACCAGACACAAGTAAAGCATTTTTGAAGATTTTAATGACAAATAAGAGTTGATTTGTCCTATTTTATATTCTTCTTGAATCAGAAAAAGAAATTTTTTATAGATCCAGTTGATAGGTTGTAAAGATCTCACTAATAAGATTAATTTGTTTTTAATGTTTACTATACCAGCAAATATTTCAGATAGTTATTGTTAATTGAATGAGCAAAATTCAAGAAACATATTTTTATTTTAGGTATTTTGTCAATATTGGAATGATAATTTTACATAATAATGTATTAACTACCAATGATAATAAAATCTCATTTCATACCAAGGTTTGTAGAAATAAGTGATCTAAATAGAAAAAAAATTAACATACAAAGTACCCATGTCTTTTTCTTATTGCAATTACAGAATACACTTTAAATCAAAGTTCCATCTCTATTAGAAAGGATGGTAGATATCAATAACTAAATGAAAATATGTCAGCATTTCCCCTCAAAATTCCAATCCACCAAAAATCCATAAGCAACTAGTCATCTTTAGAGTCTAGCAAGTGGTAATGATTACTTGTCATAATGAAAAAGCAGATTATTTCTATGTATCTCACCAACTAACCACTCACTGTGTAAAAAGAAATTAAACTTTGTTAAGTATAAGAAACAATATTTAGTTGCATTACTAAATGTATTTCTGTTGTTCACAAGTGGACAACTTAAAGCACTTCTATATGTGGAAGGTATGTAGTATACATGGTGATGACCCTTGAAATGAAAAATATTAATATTCCAAGCGGATGCACAGGACTAACTGAAAAGTGTTATATCAATACCATAAAGAAGGCTGCAGTCAAATGTTAAAAGTTAAATTACAGGAACTGTTTTACTTATTAACAAACAAGGAACTCAACAATATTGGATTTCATCAACATTTTGTGAAGGGTGTTTTGCACTATTGCTCACTGAGAAAGATAGTCATTTTGATCCATGTTAAGTCAACAGCAGTGCATATACGAATGGATTGAATACTAAGTAAAAAGAAAGCATACCACACTACATGGTATTTCTGACTTGAGGGAAAGCTTTTAACAACAAACTGTTATCGCCAAACTGTGAAACTGAAGGGACATGCTTGATAACTCTGCCGTGTATACTCCACGGTACCACCTTAGCAACAGGGGAGAAGAAACCTAGACGTTAAGTTCCCCAAGGGTGAAAAGCTGTTGCTAAGCAAAGATAATAACCCAAAATATAGAAAACTGTAGTTTGTTTTTTAATCACTACTTCACTACTTTAATGCTTTAATTTGCCCAATTCAATATACACACCCAAAGCAGATAAAGGCAAAGACAAATCTCGGTGATAAACTTGCACCAAACCTACTCCCCCATCCCACAAATAAGCAGTTACCTTTCTCCCAGCTCAAAACAATATCAACATTAAAGACCAATTGTGAAAGATTATCTTTACTTCTTGAGCTCTCCCACCTTCCTGTTCTAGTTCATTTTACATTTCACCATGTCATTGACTGCGATCTTAAAACAACTAACTAAGGTACTTGCTTAAAACCCAAAGTCTCTAGAGTCTGGTAATGTCAGTTCTGTAAAGACTTGGGGGAAAACCCATGCCTAGCCCCCACCTGCTTCCTGGTGCCCCCTTTCTCCCCCGTGGGTCACAGCATGCCTTACCAGCTCTCCTGTGATCTTTCTCTGGGTGGCACTTACCTGCTGCTCTCCGGGCTCCGTGGATTTCACCAGGTGTCTATCCTTGTACAGAGACCAGAGACCAATGTTGGGCAGGAATATTAAAGCCACCATGAATAACAAAGTCATCTGCAGAAACCTCTTCTGTTTCCTCTTCATTGCAAATGATAACGGATAAGAAAAGTTAAAGGAGATGGCTCCCTGACTGCTCCTGGCCTTGGATGCCACAGTCCTTTCCTCTCCCCTGCCAAGCACCAGAAACTGCGGAGAAGCTACAAACTTTTGTTGCGTGCTCAGCACCAGTCTGCACGATTCAGAGGAAGTTGGGCATCTGCAGAACAAACGCACAGTTACTTTCCCCCCCAGAAAACTATGACGAAGGCACTATCTATTGGCTTAGAAGTAAATGACTTGGCTGAGGAAATCATTAAGCCTATTGACCTTCATTAATGTAAAGCGATGGAGTCAATAGAACGGTTTCATAGACTAATCATAAGTTATGAAAAGTCAATGGCATGCTAGATACTTTAAGAAAAAGGGAGTTTTGGGTGTGTTTTTCCCCCCTTAGGATGAGAGGGCTGGTTGGTGGAGGAGCGAGTAAGTAAAAACTGTGTGGGAGCAAGCGGCTCAGCCCAGCAAGTGTGAGGAAGAAAAGTGTCCGCTTTGGCTACTGGAGCGTCCCCTTCCCCGTCTTCCCTGAACATCTCCTGTTACGGTCCCCTGGGGAATAACCCACCTGAACTCAAGTGCAACTCCCTGCGAAGCCAGCGTGCTGGTGGGCTCCACCGGGGACGGATGCCGGGAGGCGGGATCCGGGAGAACTCCTGTTTGGATGGAGGCGCACAAACTCCCATCAACGCTCCTCCGCAGGCAGAGGCTGGCGACCCGGGAGCCCGAGGGGACGGAGGCTACAGATGTCAGCGGCGTCCAGCCAGGAGGCGGCGGAGGCGCCCACGTTTCCCCCGCGCAGCCCGAGGAATGCGATCTTCCCTGAAGCCAGCTCTCTGCCCATCAATCTCGTCCTTCCTCCGGTGACGCGCTCACGCTCCGCTGTTCATGTTACCATTATTTTCTGGCAACGGAGCGAACCCAGAGAATCGCCAGGAAGCACCTAAAGAGTGCTGTCTCCAGTCTCCCCGGGGAGGGAAGGGGACGGACGGAGGGCAGCGAAACCCAGTCGGAGCCGGGATTGCAGGGAGTGAGGGCGCCGGGGAGGGGAGCAGACTGGGAAGATGCGCCAAGCTCGCCCCCAGCGCTGCTCCTCACTCGGCGTCTCCTGCCTTCTGCTGAGACGGTGCTGGTGTGGACCACGACCACGTGTGGGAGCCCTGGAAGCGGGGGTGGGCGCCGGCAGGGGGTGGGCAGTGCCTCCCAGCTCCCAGATCCTATATAAACAGACCTGGGTGGAGGAAAAGGAGGAGGCACAGGCGCAGCTGGAAGAGGACTCGGAGCTCCCAGCCTACGCGGATACTCCCTTTCTCTACCAGGCCTTTTCTGGGCAACTTCGGACCGGCTGAGATAGCACCTTCCCCACTCATCTCACCCCCAAGGGGCCAGGCCAGAGATTCCGGAGGAATAGTCTCCCGCTGCTCGTGGGTTTGCTCTGGATTCCTCCATGGTGCCTGCGAGCCGGGAGAGCCGGGGGCGCAGCGGCGGGAGGCGGAGGCGAATGGTGGCTGAGCAGGTCCTGCTGAGAGGGGTTCCCCGGGCAGCACGCCCAGCAGCTCAGGCCAGGTACGTGGTGGGAAAGGAGGAGGAAGAGGGTCCCCAACTGAGGCAGGGATGCGGTTCAGAGTTCTCAGGCAGCAGCTTCTGGGGCGGCACCGTGGAGACCTGGGAGGCTGTACTTGGGTCTGCAAACACCAGGGGCTCAGGTTAAGATTTGGCTCTGCACCCCGTGCTCCGTAATGAACGGGCTACCTGTCCCTCACACTCCTCCCACTATACCCGGAAAATGTGGGGACCGAGATAAGTCTGTCAGAAGGGACTCCTTAGTCTCCCTAACATAAAGATGCACCCACGACCCTGACCGCACGCGCACGAACCTGTGGCAGCGTCTCCAAGAGGTCTGCGCGCCTAGCACTGTGCACGGGGCCCTCTCTGGATCGGAGCTCAGGACTCCTGAAGGAATGGGGGCTTTGAGGAGGCCACAGACGTGCACGCAGTGCCCGCTGTGTGGGCCTGTCTATAACTAAAAAGGAAGGACAAGATCATTTCTTTGTTACAACCTAGATGTGATGCTCACAGTCTTGGGGTAGATGAGACTGTGGGATTCACAATGGTTTTTTTCTCCCTTTCTTCCTCCTTCTCTTCTTCCTCTTTCTCCCACCCTCCTTGTCTCCTCCCCCTCACTCTTCCTCCTACTTCTGCTCTCTCCCTGTCTCACTTGAGACTCAAGACAGAGATGTGAGTGTGCTATGCCTTCAACTCCTCACATTATACATTTTAAATGTATTCGAAATATATATACGTATACAGTTTGAATGCATGAATAAAGCTTTGTGCCAAAATACTTGTTTTTGTGAATCACTTGCATTTCAAGAGTTACAAGCACATTTAATAAAGGTTTTTGAATATGTCCTTTAGATAAAGACCAGTTATCTTTCAATTTAACAAGTGGAACTTCATAATCTAAAGTGCAAGGGACATAATTCCTCACCATCACCACCACCACCATACACACACACACACAGCCTTTTGTACTCTGCATTTATTTTTCTAACCTTCTTTCTCTTTCTTAGCAAGCTTAGTTCTGAAACAGAAATATGAATCCTCGCAAGCAACAGATCTCAGAGAGGTTTGCTGGGAGGATTGTCTGATCCTCAATCAAAGGTTTTTGGAAAATTGTTTAAATAATTGTCCCAAAAATGTATACACACACTTTGAATAATCATAAAAGCAGTGTTTATTAAAATATGATTCATTTTCAAAATTGCTGTATCAGCTGTTAAAGCGAGTATACATTTTTGGGGACACCTGTATATTCAATATGTTCTCTCTTTATGGATAGTAATTAATAATTACAAAGTGTAAAGAACTCAAAAGTGCTCTAGGAATTAAAATATTAAAAAACCCTCACATTTTTAATATCATCATCTTCTTTAAATCTTAAAAAAAGTATTTGTTCACAAAAACACATTCTCTTATTTACTAAATCCAGATTTTGACTTGAGTTGTACTTCGTTATTACTGTTCCATTAGTCGGTAGTCTTACACACAATATACTCTTTCGCTGAATATTATTCGTTAATAGAAAATGGTTACAATAACTGTTACTTTCCACATAAAGTCCATGAAGAATACATGGTCAAAAATGGAAGGAAAAATTATTATGTTCATCCCTGCTTTTATAGTGTATTTCCAGATGATCACTCCCCACCCCATTATATGTTAAATTTATTTATTTTGGGGGGATCATATTTGCCTCCATTCTGGTTTTCATTCAAAATCCCACATATACACTTCCAACAGATGTCAATACTTCTAACTGAAATTGATATTTTAGGTTGAATATACAAACAAAAAACTCCTCAATGACAGTTAATCCCTTTGTTCAAATAATCCAGATTACATGCATACACACTAATACACCATCTCTCTTTAAATTGGTAATTAAAATTGGTTAATCAAAATCCTTTTATCTTTTAAATTTGTCTTATATCCAGAGATACCCTTTTTTACCCCCATTTGCTCCTCCATTTTGTTATGATTCAATGGGCAACTCATAAATCCATGTGCCTAGCAATGATTTAATATCTCTAAATGACACATGGAAAGAAAATAGAGTGATATCTATGACCTTGAAAAACTTAAAGCCCACTCGAAAATCTGACATAAAGGCAATTAGAATAAAGTACAAAAGCTTAGCTGTTTGTAGGAACCAAGCTTAAACTCTAATTGAAAAAAGCAGAAGGAAATTGCTTTAATTATGGCTCTATGACAAGGTTTCATGACTTTAGACAACTAATTGATTATCATCAGGATTCTGTGCATTTGAATGGGTGCTGCTGGGTGGTTCTGCTACATGTGATGTACTGGGAGTTGGGGGTTGATTGGCTGCACCAAGATGACACTCTCACATGGTGGCAGTTGGCACTGTCAGCTGTGAATTCATCTAGGGAGTTGGTTACTGTCCCTCAGGTCTCCTCTGCATAGCCCCGCCTTATGACCTGAACTTCTCTCAAAACATGGTGGTTGAAACCCCAAAGGGAACCTCCCAAAAATCTGTGTTCCAAGAGGAAGAAACAAATCTGCCAAGTCCTTTTAAAGGCCCATTATTGGTATAGCCTCGCTTCTGCAATTGTCCCAGAACCAGCCCTGAATCAAGGTTGGGGGTCACAGATAAAATTGACAACTCAATGAAAAATTTGAGGGGGAAAAAATATGTGGCCATTTTTTATCCAGTCTGAATATTCAAAGGCACATAGGTAGCAATTCACAAGTAAGGCTCAACCAGATTAGACAGTGAATAATAGGAAGTAGGAGGGAAGGGTTCATAGATTGGGTTGAATCAAATTATTCAATTACTACAAAGGTAGTAATTTAGCTTAAAAATAGGCTTAGCACCATCCCAGAGAGATGGCTCAGTTGATTGAAACATGGTCTCGCACACTGAAAGTTGGTGGATTTGATTCCCATTCATGGCACATACCTAGGTTTCAGGTTCAATCCCCAGTCGGGAGTGTAAAGGATGCAACTATTAGATGTTTCATATCAGTGTTTCTCTTTCTCTCCCTTTCTCTCTCTCTTGCCCTTCTCCTCTCAAAAAAAAAAAAAAAAAAGAAGAAGAAGAAGAAGAAAAAGAAAATCAACAAAAAACATATTCACAGATGAGGATTAAAAATAGGCTTATATCTTCATGTGCTAGTTATAAGAAAAATGTACTAGCTATGTAACATACAACATGATGACTATAGTTAACACTGCTGTGTAATATATAGAAAATAAATTTAAGAGCATATATCCTAAAAGTTCTCATGGCAAGGAGAATTCTTTTTCTCTTTCTATTGTATGTCTGTGAGATAATGAATGTTAACTAAATCAGTTGTGGTAATCATTTTACAATATATGTAAATCAAACCATCATGCTGTGTACCATAAACTTATATAGTGATGCACGCCAATTCTTTCTCAGTAAAACTGGAAAAAGAAACAAAACAGATTTATTACTTCATTTTTAAGAATAATGATAGCCCTGGTCAGGTGGTTCAGTTTGCTGGAGCACTGTCCCATAAACCAAAAAGTTAGGGGTTCCATTCCCAGTCAGGGCACATGCGTAGGTTGCAGGTTTGAAGCCTGGTCAGATTGTATGGGAGGCCCCCGATTGATGTTTTCTTCTCACATTCATGTTTCTCTCTCCTCCCTCCCTCTCTCTCTAAAATTGATTTTTTTTAAAAACTGGTAACATAAATGGTACTTAATTTGAGAGAAAAAATATTCACTCATGATTTTTTCCCATTAATAAGTATTTAAAAAATTAATAGTATAAATTTTACATCAGAAAAGACAATATGGGGAGAAAGTTTGTTGTTTCATAAACCAAAGAAAGGTCATCAGCAAAAATCTTTGAGGTTTGTGTTTTTACCCAAACACTACACAGTCACAAACTAATAAGTATGTGTTAATAAATATAGGAACAAATAAGACTGTAAGATAACATTAAAAATTAATTTACTTTAAGTTTAAATTAGTACATTCGCTATATCAAGTAGTAATGAAATTTATCAATAAAACAATATTCTATTCTACCTTGAATTTTAATATAATAGGTTTTATTTTATTTTCAATATGTTTTTTTTAATCAGGAAGAACAGACACTAGAACATATCTATGATATGTCTAGAAATGCAAATATATTCCATCTTTCTGTTATCTACTGATGATGTCTGAAATATGAAAGTTTTCACTGAATAAACTACTAGAATATTTTGTTATTAGCCTAATTTTGGTTAAGTTAACTTAGTTTGTGGGCAGGAGGGGTTGTAATGAAAAAAGAGAGGTGAGTATATTATACAGCAATTTTAATAAGAGTAAATTTAAATTATACCATTCATTTGTGTAATTAAATAGATACATATTACAGAAACTTTCTTCACTTTTTCTAGAATTTTAATACTTGCATCTACAAAATAGGGAAAAATAAGAGTCAACTTAAATTATTAAAATTTGGTATTATCTAGTCTCTATTATTGCTGAAATTCTTCACCATAAACCCGGAGTTGATTTCTATACATATATATGCAAGTGTTATTGGGCACAGAATAGGAAAATGAAAATTATAGAATTTTCAGCACAGGGAGCTAAAAAGTGTTTGCAATAAAATGTGAAAATTTAAAAGTGACAAATGCTAAAAGAAAAATAAGGTTATTTCTTCTTGGAATAAATATTTTCTAACTAGACAAGATCTTTATGTTATTTAGGTTCTTAGTAATCAAATTTACCTCTAAATTATTTTTCTACTAATAGAATACAGCATGATTCAGCTAGTTTTCTTTCTCTATATATTTAGTTTTTTTATTTAGTACTTACTATATGTTAGACATTTATATAAGCATTTCTTAAGAACTGTCATGCAATTTTTAAAATAATTATATTATATAAACTAAGGCAAGCAGATAGTAATCATCTTGCTCAAATAAGTGGCAGTAAGAGGTAAATACATTTAAATCAGGTATTTTGCTCCTTCATATTCTAAGATCTTAACTACTACATCATCTTTTCCTAAAATCTTATCTGTTCTTCTGGAAAAAGATGTAATTTTTGCTTTCGCTCTTCCTCTCTCTCACATTGTATTTTTATCTTGTGAGAAGATAAAAGGAGCTAAACAACAGAGCTTCCTGTGTGAGAGATGATAGTCTAGTTTCACATCCTTAAAGCTTCTCTACTCATGTTTTGCTTGTTTTGAAGTATATAAAAAAAGGTTGTGCTGAAAGTAAAATTACAAAATCAACTCTTCCTTTTTAGGTATTATATAAACATAATTACATTTTAGTTTGTATGGTTATAATTTTATATAAATCACATATCTGATTTCTGTTAAGATTTAAATTTTATCTTCTCACATACAATTATTTGCACCTTGTATCATTTTTAAAGTTTTTAACCTATATTATACCTTTAAAGTATTTATATTGAACAAATAAACTATATCCATTTATTTGAGAGAAAAGTCTACCTTATGCTTGGAATGATGAAATCAAGTGGCAATAAAGTTATTAAATGTAAAGGAAATATTTGTCATAATAGCTCAATACAAAGTATCATAAATGAATATTTTTAAAAAGATGCAATTAATATGATAAGGGAAGCCAATCAAACATGATGAAGAAGTCATTGAATGGTATATGGCGTGTTCTACTGTGTTTTAGAGAAAAAAATAATAGCATGCACATATTATGTATTAAATATAATTTTTCTGACACACATTTATGGGTATGAAATAAATACATTAAAAGTTTTTAAGTTATTACATTAAAAGTTTTTAAGTTATGCCGAAACCGGTTTGGTCAGTGGACAGAGCGTCGGCCTGCGGACTGGAAAGTCCCAGGTTCGATTCTGGTCAAGGGCATGTATCCTGGTTGTTGTGCAAGTCCCCAGTAGGGGGCCTGCAGGAGGCAGCTGATGGATGCCTCTCTCTCATCGATGTTTCCAACTCTCTATCCCTCTCTCTTCCTCTCTGTAAGAAATCAATAAAATATATTTTTAAAAAAAGTTTTTAAGTTATTACATCAATTATAGACATTTATACGGCCCAGGCACTGAGGACACATAGTGAACAACACAGGCAAAAACCTATGCCTTCAGGCAATTGACAACAGAACATGCCAAGTTTAGAGCCTGATGACTAAAAATTAAGACATAAAGAAAAATAAGGCATGGGAGAGGAATAAGAAATGCCAAGAGGGGGAATTTATAACAAGATCCTGGCTACTATGTTGAAAATAGTTTTTGGGTAGGTAGAAAGAAAAGTTGTGACAATCCAAAGAAGACTGTATTTTGTATCATAGTGATAGCAGTGAAGATGATGAAAAGTAGTTAGACTCAGAATTATTCTCTAAAATATACTGAATGATTGTTAGAACAAATACCCCACTGTATAAGAGAAAGAGAGAGCCCAAGATGCCCCATGTTTTTGGTCCACGCTCTTATAAGACTGGATTTGTCTTTAGTGAGAGAGGAAGACCTTGAGAGAAAGAGGATTAAAGGAGAAAATCAAGTGTTTGGTTAGACTTAGGAAATTAATATGGTTTAGGGTGTAAATGTTGAATAATTATTTGACAGGGGTGGAAGTGTGTGGAATCTATTTTGGTGTAAAAATATAGAATTTCTTAGAGTATTTAAAGCCATAAAATGTTTTACCCAGGGAGTGGGTCCAGATAGAAATTATCCAAGGAATGAGTGCAGATAGATGATAGAACAAGCCAAGCTACTCCAACAATAAGAATGCTCAGAAGATGAAGAGAAACCAGCAAAGGTTTTAAGAGATAGTGGTCAGTGTGGTTTGAGGGGGAAAAAACAGGACAATCAAATGAAGAAACTGTCCCAATAAAGGGGAGTAAGAAAAGATAGAGTTGGAAAAACGACCAGTGGATTCAGCCATTGTAAAATTTCCTTATCCCATTAGTACCTAGGAAAAGTAGCAGCATCAAGTACAGCCAAACTTAGTAGTGTACACACTAGAAAAGATGATCTCCATAGAAAATCTTATAAGAGAGGATCATCTATACAGAAAATCTGATAATAAAGTTTTAATTAACATAATTATGTTAAGCACTTAATGTCCTAAGCAGGGAATATATTTAATTTTGTGTTATACAAGCCTATTTATCTCTAAAAGTAATTATCAAAAGAAAATGAAAAGATTCTGAACATTCGTAGTTTATGAGAATTTAAATTATTTTCTTCCTTATTGTGAAACTAAGACAATGGATTTTAAACTTACTACATATAATTCTCTCAAACTTCTAATTAGAACATTAAAACAAGGCCAAAAATTGACTTAGCTATTCTTGCCTTCTGAACCTCTCCGATTAGCTTAAGGTTGATAGTTAGCTATTCATTAATGTGCTCAACAAATTTTATTGCAAAATTAATCTCCACAGAGTAATTGTCCTGTGCTGGACAATTTTCCTGTCATCCAAACAAATCTCAGTCTTGGAAGAACTCAGGTTTCATCTATTTCTCCCCCTCTTACCTCCTGAAATTCTTTGAGGATCTAATTACAAACTCTCTCTCTCTCTCTCTCTCTCTCTCTCTCTCTCTCTCTCTCTCTCTCACACACACACACACAGACACACACACACACACATACACACATAAAACACAATTTCTATCAGCATGAGTATGTAGCATATCCAACTACATATTAAGAAATAAAAGAGCTATTATTGTACATGGATAGATATATTGAGATATTGTTGGGGGGGGAACCAGGGAGAGGGAAATGGAGAGAGAGAGAGAGAGACTAGGGACAAATGCAAATTGAAATGCACTGCATCTTTAATCCTTTATATGTTATAAAAATCATCACTGTATATCACTATCAAATTCTATTCAGTAGCCACTTTTCACATTTTCCCTTTCATTATGTGATTCTGTCTGAATATTTCAATCCTGCTTTTCATTTATCTATCATCTCTCATCTGTTTAAAAAAAATAACCCTCAAATTAAAGAGGGCTCAGGTCTGATATGCTTATAAATTACATTTATGATTCTGGTATCCTGAATCACTGGTAACCCTATTCGTTGGGATCTGTGATTTCATCTCCAGTCAAGCAACTGTATCTTTTGAGACACTCTAAGAGTTATCTAGATGTCAGTAAAAAGAGCAAGGGAACAGGAAAGTCTTGTGTTTTGAACTCCATTTGTATTACCATCCCATCTGAATGACCTGGAAAGACATTTACTATCCTGAGTGTCATCTTATAAAACTGTGAAATGGGAAAGCATAACTATTTCAAGGATTATTGTGGTAAAACAGATAACATATAAAGGTATTCCTCAATATGTTAAGACAATTTCTAATATAAAGTTTTATTTATAAAAGTAGAATAGAATGAAAATAATCACATAGATATGGGATCTTATTCAATAGTTGCTTTTTGTTGTTGTTTTTTCATTATATTTTATTTTCTTGGAAAATCACAGTGGCAATTGGATTTCATTAAAAAGTCAGTATAGCCCTAGCCAATTTGGCTCAGTGGATAGAACATGGACCTGTGGACTAAAGGGTCCCAGATTCGATTCAGGTCAAGGGCAAATGCCCAGGTTGCAAGCTTGATGTCCCCAGTAGGGGGCTTTCAGGAGGCAGTAATCAATGATTATCTCTCATCAGTGATGTTTCTATCTCTCTTTCCCTCTCCCTTCTTCTCTGAAATCAATAAAAAATATACTTTTTTTTTTGAAAAAACAGAGTGAAGGCACCTTCCCTGACTTCAACTTTAATCAAGAAAAAAAAAGATAAGGAATCTTTTAGGACACTTCTAAGTAATTAATTATTAAAGTTTTAATAATAATAAAATTATAGTTATTAATAGAATGTATCATTAATTATGGTAGCAATAATGCTATTTGGTACATGCTTTTTATGTCAAGTGCATTATTCAATATATTTTATATTTATTATTTAATTCAATACTTATAAAACCTTTGTTTCATTGCTACTATTAATAAGAATATTCATATTTTAAAGATAAGATAACTGGCCCTGCATAGCTCAACTGGTTGGAACATTGTCTTCATATGCCATTGTTTTAGGTTCAATCCCTGGAAGGGTACATACAAAAATCAACCAATGGATGAATTTGTCTGTTTCAATTCATGAAAAAATGCCAAAAGAGTAGCATTATGTCATAAACCTGCTAAAGAGGAGACTGCAAACAGATACAAAAATGATACTCACTGTCTAACCCTAACCCTAACCCTAACCCCCCCTTATATCTTATCATTGTTAGAACCAACCAAATTAAAATAAAACATTTTCAATTATACAAGTTTTCACTAGTACCTAAGCTTTTAAAAAGTTTATATTATATCATGTAATTTAAATATGTATTTAAAAATAGTAAAGGCTTACTAGACATTCCTAAAAACAAAATGTCTTCATATTAACATTGAAAGTCTAAAGTCTATTTGGTGCTTGAAAATATGATGCATTTCCCAAATGTTGGATCTCTATCATAATTATCCAAGAAACAAAACAAAATATCTTATTCCTAATATTGTAAAGGCTCAACATACAGTCTGTGATTGAATGAACATATAAATGAATGAATATCTGAACATTATGATTGTATGTAGAAAATCTATTAAACTTCTATAATCTCAGTGTTGGAAATATCCTGGAAAATCACACAAAATGTTATTCTGTAGCTTGCACCACAACTACGTGAACAAATAGGCTGTCAAACTCTTGTTAAAATATTTGTAATAACACAGAACGATCTACTTCAGAATTATTCATTCCACACTTGCACAACTCAGCTACAGAACTGTTCCATGTACTGACATAAAATCCATCTCTTATACTTTGGTCCTGGTTCTATGTTACACTCCATCCAGTATCAGGCTCAACGCTTTTCCACATGACATTTTAGTATTTGATTATGTTCTGTAAAGATCATCCATAGAGACTATGTAATTTTCTTGATAACATTTTCATATCTTTTAATTTTGGTCACGAATAAATTATTTAGACTGTTTTTATTAAAATATCAAAATGATTTTTCTAAACCAGACAAATATGGCCTCAGTACATAATAAGTGGCCATTACTCAGGTGATATTTTCCTATCCTTAGCAGAAAAAAAGGAGCTGAAGTTCACATTCATATGACAAGTAAAGTAGTATATGTTTGCATTTTTGCTTCAGGGCTATGTAAGGTTTCACACTTTAAATGGTTCTCACGGACCTGTGATTTTTATTCCTCACAATACAGGAGCCCTTCCCATTAGTGTTACTTTCTTATATTTTCCTTGGAAGAGGGACCAACATGAACAATGGGCCAGTTATTTGCAGGTAGGTGAACCCACTATTGGAAGCAAAAGGTGCACTGTGTTGAGCCTCCCAAAACCCCCTCGAGACTAAGACTATCTCCAACTATCAGGAGTATTGACTACAGGAATATCATACAACTAAGTCCCTCCCTGGGAACTGCGGTATCTCCTGTAAGGTTATGCAACTCATCCATACCACTATCCCCTTGGGAGGTTATTCAGCATAATCAAATGGTTGAATGTTGAAAGAGTTCCAAGTTTTGGTTCCCTTTACTCAATGGGGATAATTGTGAAGAGCAATAACAGCTCTAGAGGTGTTCACAGGATCAGTCAAAATCTCTCTTGCTGTTTCATCAGATTTCAACTTTGCCCTCTATCCAATCCTCCCTCTGCTACCCCTTACTAAAGTATTTTCCTATTTACTGTTCATATGCAAGATGCAGGGACAATATCTGCTTTTAATTATAACTTCTCCACTCATAATATGTGGAATCATGTGTTCTGTATTCATCTGTTATATTCTATAGAAACTATGCAATTTTTTTCAGATTATAAATATATATGAAGTTGTATTATAAAACCACTTTGATGACATTTCCAAAAATGACTTAAGAACTTTTTATAGTCCCTGTTTAATTAACATGGATAACATACTTTATAGAAAGGATTACTTGGGGAGGAATAAAACCAATTTATTCAATAGCTATAATGAGTACATTTAATGCCAAAACATTGAAATAAAATCCCTTTAATATTAAGTCTATAGTATTAAAACATCATATATTACAATTAAATCAGCAGTTGAATGATTGGCTCCCCTACTCTTCCCCAATATTCATTTGGATAATCTGGTAAAAGGTGAGCCAAGAAAGGATAATCTTAACAATTAAAATAAAATATGCAGTTTAGATTCACAGTAGGTTCACATTTTGAGTACAAGTAACATCAAATAAAAATATTAATATTTGGCTATCTTATTTTAGGTTTCCTTTTAACTTGACTTTTTGCTAGGTAAGATCTACCTTCTCAAGATGATGGTCCACTGTCCATCACTCACCTATCATGTTGGAGGGTGGACTTAACGAAACTGACAGTTTTCATGAATAACAATCATGCATCCAAAGAAGTCTTGAGAAAAGGGCATTTTATTGATGTAAAAGAGACAAGAGCTTTATACCATTTCCCCTCGCCTTGCCCTTATGCAAGACAGGGTACAGATGAGATTATGTTCACCTTCCTCACTGTTCAAAGGGTATCAGATTAGACCAGAGATCCATTAGTCCTTATGTGAATATTTTGGGGATAGATTTTACTATTTCACAAAAAAATCCAAATATTCACTAAACAATAAAGAAGATGTACCTGTCTATAGCAACAATTTATTATTATAATTATTATTACATATTGACTATATCTTGAGCCTCAGATTCCTGAAAATAGTTTTACATTAATTTTAAAATGCTTTGTGTAAAGGTAAAAGCCTATTTATACAATCCTACTTCATTCCCCAAGTCTCTAAATGTCAATCAAGAGCCCTACATATGATGTCAGAGAATAAGTGATCATCTTAATAAAATAGCTAAAGATGCCTATTTATTTTAACTAAAATTCGAACTCTTTTACTCTTTGCATATAATTCTTAAGCTTCTACTCTGTATAAACCAATTTTTAAGGCAGTGTGGATAAAGCTGTAAACAAAACAATGTTTTTTGTGGAGGTGGATCTTATATTATAGTGTGGGAAGAGAGAAAATAAATAAAACACTATATGGTAAGCTACACAATATAATAGAAAGTAACTAGTATAGTAGAGAAAAAAATACAGCAGGTAATGGAATACTAGAGACATTACATTTAGAAATGCCTAAGAAAGACTTCACTGAGAAGACAAATAGGAAGTCTTAGATTAGGAACAATAACTGGGAATATATGTAGGGAAAAGCATTTCAAGCCAAGGGAACAGGAAGGTCAAATAACTTGAGGTAGTTTGACACCTGATATGTTATTTAGGAATATTATAATTACTCTTACTTTAGGTGAGCTATTTCTTCCTTTTCCCACAAACAAGTATTTAATTATTTTCAATTAAATACCACTTTAGTAGGAAGTCGAGTAATTGAAAACTATTTTCATTGGTGGAAAAAACAAATGTATATATATTTATATGTGCACAGACACATTTACACATATGTATTATTTACTTTATGCATGTATATCTGTATATGTAAATGCATTCTCTTTTATACATGATAGTGGGAAATATCATATGAAGTAAGTTTTTCGTGATTTTTTTTATCAATGTGGAGGAGAGCAGAGATTTCTGTAGGCATGGTAAAAATATGACAATGATGATAACAGCATACATTTTAATAGAGCTTGCTATGTGTCAGGCATTCCTCTAAATTATTTGCACATATTTACATATTTAATTTTTGTAACTATTATTCTCATTTTGACATTAGGAAACTAAGTCATAAGAATATTAATTATAATATCCTTTTCACAAATGAGTGAGATTATGTGATACTTATCTTTCTCTGACTGGCTTGTTTTTTTAGCATAATGCCCTCCAGTTCCATCCATTCTGTTTCAAATGGTAAGAATTCCTTCATTTTTATAGCAGTATAGTATTCCATTGTGAAGATGTACCAAGTTTTCTAATCCACTCATCTTCTGTTGGGCATTTAGTCTATTTCCAAATCTGAGCTATTGTAAATTGTGCTGCTATAAACATAGGGGTGCATATATCCTTTCTGATTGGTGTTTGTTTTTTTTGGAGAGTATATTCCTAGAAATGGTATTACTGGAAACATTATAAACTGATGAACAACAATAGATACAGAGGCAAAGAGGCATCAAACAGACTGTCAAACTACAGTGTAAAAGCAGGGGAGGGTTAGGGAGTGTAAGAGATTAACTGAGGGAATTGAATGCATGCATATAAGCATAATCAATGGGCACAAGACACTAGCAGTGGGGGTGAAGGCATGTGCTGCGGGGAGGGAAGGCCGGGGGGAGGTCAATGGGGAAAAATGAAGACATATGTACTATTTGTAATACTTTAAACAATAAAATACAATTTTAAAAAAGAATGTTAATTAACTTCTACTACAGACTATAAAAAGTTATACACATCCAGCAATTCAGACAACTGGGAAAATAGTGAGTATTATAAACTATTCATTTCCTGAGTGGTACGGGTCATTTTTTCAAAATATAAACTACTTTGCCTAAGAAGACATATTTGAGATTATTGAGAGGACAGGCTCTGCTCTGTTAGAACTGTTCTTAAGTTCACTCTATCTGCTGCTGCAAGTTCCCATTTCTACTCCTGTTGCAAACATCGCTAATCAATTACTCTTGCCAGGTAACTTGGGAAACTACTCTCACAATCATTTTCCACCCAGCACTCCAGTAAGCCAGCCTGCAGACTGAGATGTCAGTTATCATAGAACTTAGTTGCCATTCTGTAAATGGGAAATATTGAACCATCTAAAAGCATCAAAGATGGAATTGACACATACAGTGGTATATTTTGGAGAACTCCTAGGAAGGCATAGGGACTACAGCTTGCCTTGTGAAAACTGAAAATAAGGATATTGATCAAGAGGCTATTGAATAATTAAATTATGAGATGATGAGATCCTGGAAAGATGTTAGTAGTTAGAATGAAAAAAGAGGGTCCAGAGAAAGAACAGGTTATAAAGGAGAAGTTGAAATTTGGTAAAAAAACAAACAAACACAAAACCAAAAGACAAAACTGTGCATTATGGAGGGACAAGCGCTGATAAAAAATGACCCTGCCTTATCCATTTAGCTTACCCTCAGCTTTAGACCTACAGTATACAAGTTACACATGACAGTTCACTCAATTTCAATCCAAAAGAAACTGTTATTAATGTAGTAGAGGAACAGATTAAACATAAAAAATCATCTATATACTACAATTTCCACTTAAGAGGAGGAAAATTAAATGCCTACTTTCTAATTAGGAAACTCTTTTGCATTTTATTTTTAGAGCATGGCATGATAAACAAGTACTTTTCAGAGAGAGTGATGCAGTATCAGTACCACAATCTAAACATTTCTTCATTTCTTTAAATAACATTAAATCAATACTCTCAACTAATAATTTTGTATAATGGAATTATATGCAAGTTTTATATTCAACTGTGAGTACACTTGAGCCATTCTTCTTTGCAGCACATATATAAGCTGTTAGCATATATCAAGGAAAAACAAGGGAGGAAATAAAGTCATATCTATCCATATTTTTTATATTTCCAGGAACAACTCATGGAGATAAATGTGGAATGAAAATTAAATAAAATCAGTTGAACTTGAATTGAATATGGTAAGTGGTATACTCACTGGCACCTCTTTTTCTGATCTTCAAATTTGAAAGTCTGTGCTGCTTCAGAATTTAAAGGGCAGACCATATTTTGTGGTTTGAAACATTTCTTGAATTTTTTATTTCATTTTAAAAATATGAATCATTCATACTTATAAAATATAAATAATATAACCATATAAGCACTTTTCTTGCCATTAAAATAGTGAGTTATCAATATTGTTAATGCCCAATACCTTATAGGCTATCCCTGAAGTTTCTGGGCATAATGGAAGATTATAAAGACATTTTTTGAGATTGGCTGTGCCCATGCAAAATTAAAACACATGTTTGCTGTAACTCCAATTATAAAAACATTTACAATTCTTTTCTTTTCACTTAACCCATTGCTATTATGCAAATTTCCAATGCTGAATGACTTATTAACTACAGTTCTATGGAAACAATATTCACAATGATTATAAATACTATACATGTAAACAATGCATCTTATTTATTTAGCTAACATGTTTTGCACAATGTTGGATGTTTGAAAATGATGATGCAAATGATACTGTTGGTGAGCATTGCTTGCTTTGATGAGTAATTAAGTTTTGCTTCTCATTTAAATAAAATAATATTTACAATCTTTTTGAGTCAGACACTGGTAGATGTGGAAAAATAGAAATCATAAAAAGAATAGCATCAATGATATCAATCTGCATTTATTTTAACTATGCATGCACTGTGCTAGGCATTATACTATTTCATATTCTTTACTTCAGTTAATTTTAGTCAAAAGCCTGTTTATAGATGAAACAGATGTCACACATATTGCTCAAAATCACAAAGAACACAAGACCCAGGTCTCTAATACCAGATAAGCAACCATATAAATAGGAAGCCTCAGAAGAATATATGAAAAATTATAAGGTAGGTAAATAATTATTAGTAGCCCGCATATATCTTCTGGGTAAAACACTGACTTTCAGAGGGAAGCTGACTTAACCTTATGCATGCATTTGCCCATATCATAACATTTAAGAAAAATCAAAAGATTTCTTTCTAGGTGTTGAGAAGACACTAAGCAGTTTTCAGTGTCAGGATTCTATGATCAGGTTTACAGTTTATAGTGGGCCCATTGGGGCAACCCTTGGTGCATTTATAGGTAGACAGTAAAGAATGCATGTAAATTATGGAATGGAGAAGCTGGAAAGAAAGTGAGGAAGATCAGAACTAAGTTAGGACTGAAGCAAAAGGAACCAAAGGGGTAGCTATGAGAAATATCTGGAATGTAGGAATAGATGAGGATAAGTGATCAGTTAAAAATATGGTAGATTAAGAAAAAAGAACAGGCAAGAATTGCATAATTAAGCACAGTTTTGTATTCTTAACTAAGAAAGGACTTATAGCAAAAGCAGGTTTATGGAGGGAAAGCCATTCAGATTTTTGAACACAATACAATAAAGTACTTTACTCCCAATTTTGGCTCTTAAAATACTGGTCAAGATTTAATGATGTCATTTTCACATAACAAACTGTTTGACATTTAAACTGAGACTCAAAAGCTATCAGACATTGAAATTGGGACTCAATCATTTTTCTTTTGCTTTGGTGGGTTTATTTCTAGCCTACAGGGGCAAGACGTTTTTAAAGACAAGAATCAGGGAGTGGGGGGAAAAGCAGATGCAGAGGTAAAGAAGCAATGAACAGACTGTCATGCTACAGTGGGGAAGGCAGGGGAAGTTGGCGGGGAAGGGCCTATAGGAGATCAACCGAAGGACTTGTATGCATGTGTGTGTAGGCATAGCCAGTGGATATGAGACAATGGGGAAGGGTAGGGGAGGGAATGAGGGCACGTATTGGGGGGTGGGGAGGGCAATAGGGGGAAAAATAAAAATAAATAAATAAATTAATTAATTAATAATTTTAAAAAAATAATAGTAATAATAATAAAAAGATTTAACTTGTTCTGAACATTATTATTTTTTTAAATATATTTTATTGATATTTTACAGAGAGGAAGGGAAAGAGATAGAAAGTCAGAAACATCGATGAGAGAGAGACATCGATCAGCCGCCTCCTGCACGCCCCACAATGGAGATGTGCCCGCAAGCAAGGTACATGCCCCCAACCGGAATCGAACCTGGGACCTTTCAGTCCGCAAGCCAACCCCTCTGTCCACTGAGCCAAACTGGTCTCGGCCTGAACATTATTTTATTACCAGAGGCATGGTGCATGGGGGATGTCCCTCAGCCCAGCCTGCACCCTTTCCAATCTGTGACCCCTTGAGGGATGTCAGACTGCCTGTTTAGGCCCAATCACAATCCAGGACTGTTGGCTCCCAACTGCTCAGCTGCTTGCCTTATTGATTGCCCCTAACCACTTTTGCCTGCAGCCTGATCACCCCCCTACCTACTCCCCTGCCAGTCTGATTGATGCATAACTGCTCCCCTGCCAGCTTGTTTGTCCCTAACTACGCTCCCCTGCAGGCCTGGGTCTCCCACAACTGCCCTTCCCTACAGGCCTGGTCACCCCCAACTTCCCTCTTCAGCTGGCCTGGTCACCCTTAACTGCCCACACCTGCAGGCTTGATCGCTCCCAACTGCCCTCCCTTGCAGGTCTGGTCTCTCCCAACTGACCTCCCTGGCTGGCCTACTTGTGGTGGCCATCTTGTGTCCACATGGGGGCAGAATCTTTGACCACATGGGGGCAGCCATCTTGTGTGTTGGAGTGATGGTCAATCTCCATATTACTATTTTATTAGATAGGATAGAGGCCTGATGCATGGGTGGGGGCCAGCTTGTTTGCCTTGAAGAGTGTCCTGGATCAGGGTGGGGGTTCCCTTGGGACATGGGGTGGCCTGGGCGAGGGGCTTGTGGTGGTTTGCAGGCCAGCTACGTCCCCCAGCAATGCAAGTGGAAACCCTGCTATTTTGGGATTTATTTATCTTCTATAATTAAAACATTGTAGCCTTGAGCAGAGCCAAGCCTCCTGCTCATTCCACAGCTGCAGCCATTTCTGTTGGGATTTATTTATCATCTATAATTGAAACTTTGTAGACTTGAGTGGAGGCCTGGGCCTGCCAGGTTGTGTGGAAAGCTTGGCTTCTTCCATTGCTATGGAAACCCAAGCCTCCCACCTACTCACTCCCATGTTCACAGCCATCTTGGTTGGGGTTAATTTTATACTTTCTCCTGATTGGCTGGTGGGTGTGGCTGATGGGTGTAGCAGAGTGATGGTTAATTTGCTTATTACTCTTTTATTTGATAGGATTATTGTCAAACACCTCATGTCATAAGAATGTTAATTAACATTATAATACTTAATATCTCATAAAATGTTTTTACAAATAACTGCCATTTTTCTTTTGAGTTTCTATTATATACAATACTATTTTTTGTATTACCTGCATACATAGAGCTAATGAATTATCTCTATGTGATGTCAGAATTTATTTTTAAATGTAAAATCTAAAATTGAGTAACTTCCTATTTTCCTAATCTGTTAGAATCCAATATTTGAATAATCTGAAATATCTTAATGAGTGAATTGTCTACTTTTTAACTTAAATAGTATCTAAGTACATATGAACAACTATTAAATATAGATGATGCTAACCAAAATAGTACATTTTCAATCAACAGAAGCCTCCAGAAAAAATTGAAGGCAGGAGCCTGCTGGGGCTGGGGCTGCCTTCAGATCTGGGGCCATCACACTGTGAATTATAGTTTTCCAGAGCTTTCCCAGGCAGCATCAAGGCTGCTCTGATGGTCTCCAGAAGATTGTTATGCACTCAGCGGGCAGCAGAACAAAAGCCCTGGAGGCTGAGTCATTTGCCCAAGCACTATAGTTTACTCTGGTAAAGTAGGTTGACTTTAAAGCTACTTTCATACAAGCATAAAGAAAATATAACCATCTGAAAAATCGTTCTTTTCCTTTATCTCTACAGTAACTGCTCTTCACCTGCCTGTTTTAAAGCCCAGATAAAGTGCTGCCCAAACCATCTACTGTAAAGCCTCCCCGGCTGCCACTGCAAGATAGAGCCTTAGAAAGGCAGCATAGCCCCACCCCATGGCTCAGTGGTTTAGTGTTGACCTATGAACAAGGAGGTCATGGTTTGACAGGTCAGGCACTTGCCCAGGTTGCAGGCTGGATCCCCAGTGAAGGGCATGCAGGAGGCTGCTAATCAATGATTCTGTCCCTGTCCCATCATTGATATTTCTCTCCTCTCCTCTCTTTCTCTCTTCCACTTCCTCTCTGAAATCGATAAAAATACATAAAAGAAAAATAGTACAATTTTAACTGTCATAATAAGTCACTATGAAATAATGAGTTAGAATCAAAGTGTACAAACTTTTAGTGATAAGATGAATAAGTTCTGAATTTCTAATGCACACTCACACACACACAATGGTAATGAGGTAAAATGGTAAAATGATAGGTATGTTAACTAGATTGATTGTGCTCATATTTTCACAATGTATGCATATACCAAAATATACCATGGTAAACCATATAT